>CM057824.1:33667500-34051173 GCA_030068075.1 Paguma larvata
CAAACAAAAACCAAATTAAAAAAAAAAAAAAAAAAGAATAGAGACTGGTTCACAAGAATTGCCGAGCCTATTCTGCTTCTGAAGCCAGACTTCAAAGATTCTTCATACAAAGACAACAAATGGGGACAAGAGCTCCAAACTGTACAACCATTATCAACTGATTACAGCACAGACACTGGGAGCAGACAGAACAGGCAATCTCTAAGATGACAGACAAATCCACGAAAGCTCACGAGGAGCCAATAAATCCAGGGACCTGCTGAGCAGTACATGTAAAGGAGCTGCAGAACAGTCACGGTTCAGGTCCATGTTAAGTGCTGTGACTGATAGAAATGACAGAAAAGATGGTCTCCACATTCTAGAAGCTGAACAACCTGGAGAGGAAGAAATGCTACACACTCAACATACACTCAGGGTAAGTGAGGAAAATAATGACTAATACTTTTATGGTACCTTACAGGTCTCACACACAATTTATCTAATGGATTTAATCCTTTTGATATTCCTGTGATACAGGGAAGGCAACAATATCATCTTCATTTTAGAGAAGTAAACGGAGCCTTAACATGGTTAAAAGGCATTGCCCACATCACTTATTGGCAGGATGGCTTCAAATTCTAACATAGTGATTTTTTTTAATCACTGCACTCAAAGACGTATTTAAATTCAAGTACATTTGACTTTACTTCCAAAAAGTTTTTGTCTCTTTCAAGAATTTTGCTCTCAATATACGTGAGTGGCAAGTAGCTTCTGTGGGGATAAATAGAGGGGAAAAAGCAGGGAGAACCAAAAAGAGAGAAACCATTCAACAAAGACTTACTGAGTATCTACTTTAAGTGTGACTGTCATATATGCACGTGGAATAACAGTAGGAAAGAAGACTGGGATAATCCCTGTCCACCCCAGACCTCCATGCTTGAAGGAAAGAAGGAAATTAGACAAGTTACCAACTAGATGAATTATGAAAGCGGAAGCAGGCAGCCCTACCAAAGGGCACGAAAGAACAACATGAGGCAAAGTGGGTGAAGATAGAGCAGAGTTACGTTACGGTAAAACCTAGAGAAGGCTGAGGGCAGTACACCTGGGACTTAGAACATACTACAGTGAAATGACAGAGCTGAGAAACGGGTCAACGGAGCAGAGAGAAGGGATGCCTAGGAAGATTTGGGAAGTGTGGTGCGGGCTCAGGCAGGCAGAAACATTTCATGTTAAGCATAAAATCACAAAGATCTTAAACATACGAATGCAGGAGTAGATGGAAAAAAGCAGTCAGCATGCATATTATCTGCATTAAGACAAATGGATTCACAAGATGAAGATTTGAAATTGCAGAGGTGAGAAATCCTGATACACTGAAATAGTGATAAATGGAGTGTTTATTGTTCATTAGCTCAAAAAGTCATTATTGAGCACTTCCTATGAGTCAGATAATGTTATCAGCACTGGCATAAAGCAGAGAACAAAGCGTTAATGCGTATACACTGTCACTGATGGGGTCTTGGTTTAGTGTTCAGTCATTGTGTCATTAGAGTGACCTAAGACTATAAGGGTGTTTTTAGGTTTATTCCTGACCTTAACTTCCTAAGACTATTTTTGCCATCTTAAATTTTTTTTTTTTTTTTGGCATTTATTTATTTTGAGAGAGAGAGAGACAGAGCATGAGCAGGGGAAGGGCAGAGAGAGAGGGAGACACAGAATCGGAAGCAGGCTCCAGGCTCTGTGCTGACAGCTCTGAGCCCAATGCGGCGCCCAAACCCATGAGCGAGATCATGACCTGAGCCGAAGTTGGACGCTCAACCGACTGAGCCACCCAGGCGCCCCCATCTTAAATTACTCAATGCGAATTTTGTCTGGATATCAAGAACGTACACTTGGATGTTGAAGGTAATTGTTATAGAAGTAGACACAGAACTGTACGGAATAGTGCTGACTACGTGTTCTGTATTTTGAAGGAGAAAGATTAAGAATGGTCAACAAAGATGGAAAATGAGACAAACCAATTTGAAGGTTAGTTATTTACTCAGATGAAAAAGAACAAAACAAGCATTTAAGGCAGATAATCCATATAATGCATATTTTCATATGTGTAATCAAAAGCTGAGAAATACTTCTCTGACATACCCTATAACTCAGGTGGCAGATTGAAAGTTATCTGCAAATAATTATATCGAGTACTTGGGAAAAATAAATAAAATTAAAAATCCCAATCTTAGGATGGTTGGAATATTCACTGAACAGAAAATTAAGTACTATTAAATACTTTATCTAGAGCAAGTGACCTTGTATTGGTGGCGGTTTCCTTAATTTCACAGAAAAGTTAATACTACCTGCAGCAGTTTAACATTTAAATATTGTATATGACAAGACCCAAATGTTTTAGCCCACAAGCTATCACCCCAAAAATGCTAGTTCCTCTTTACTGAAAATACTCTGTACCAATTTATTTGAGAAAGCAGTCTGCATATAGCTACTGGATTCTATTTCTTCTCTTTCATTACAAACACTGTCTAACACATTATTTCTAAAAAGTCCTTAAAAATTCCTACCTGTGTTTCATGATTCCACACACACACACTGCCATTGTAAAGACTTGCCAACATCCATGGCTCTGTAGGATGCAAATCCACACTCTTAACTCGATCTGATCGAGCAGTTAGCTTTCTCTTTATATCAAGTCGCAGAGGCTAAGGAGAAACAACATCAAAAACCCACAAAACATTAAATCACTATGCCAAATAAAACCTGTGTGAGATCTCAACTAAAAACAGTACATTAACACGTCTATAAAACAATTCGGTTTTTACTTGGCTAAACTGTAGGCACAGTTTCAAGTCTAAAGCACCTACTTTTTCACTCAAAAACATATGAGTATTTAAGTTTTTTAAATTTACAGTAGTGGTTGTCAAACTTTTTGGCTTTGAGACTCTTTTTTACACTCAAAAAATTTCCTAAAAAGCTTTTGTTTATGTAGTTTATATCTACTGATATTTACCATGTGAAACTTTAAAGCTGAAACAACTTAAAAATATTTATGTATTAGCTCATTTTCAAGTAACAAAAATAAACCCCTTACATGTTAACTTAAGTAACATATTTTTATGGGAAGCAACTATATATTCAAACTAAATTTAATGACAAGAGTGGTAGCATTTTCATATTTTTGCAAAACTCTTTACATTCTGTCTTAATAGGAGAAAGTTGGTTTCTCATATTTGCTTTGGCCTTCAGTATGTTGTGATATGTTGTTCTGGTTGATGTATATGAAAAAAACAGTCTCATGAAGATGGATAATTGGAAAGAGAGAAATATTTAATTAACTTTTTTCAAATAGCTGTGAATATTATTCTTTCATATACATCGAAACTTGACAAATGGCAGTTTATTAAAAGTTAGTTGCAATGTCAAAACTGAATCCAGACCCCGGCGGGAGTGATCTCACGAACTGTGAGATCATGACTGAGCGAAAGCAAGAGCTGGGATACCTAACTGACTGAGCCACCCTGGTCTATCCTGTATGTGCAAGGGTCTTTCACCCATGCGTCATTTTGTAACATCATGCATTGGCTACCTGGAAAATTTTGGTTCAGTGAATTATGGAGATGTTCCAAATTTTGACGCATTTCATTATATAGTATCAAAAAGTCACATTCATTAATATCACCATCTGCTTCAACTGGTAAGTCTTTAAGTATTTGAAATCTATCGAGTTCAATGATAGAAGTTTTCGGATATTCTAATTTCCATTTGAAATCACCAATTTTATTATCAGGAACAAAGACTGTCAGGGACCAGCTAACTTCTTTCAGTTTTTAGAAAATGTCCACCAAATAATCAAGTCTGAACAAACACTGCCAATCATTGTTTCTTTTTTTTTTTTTAAGTTAATTTATTTACTTTTGAGAGAGAGAGAGAAGACAGAGCAAGGGAGGGGCAGAAAGAGGAGACAGAATCCGAAGCAGGCTCCAGGCTGCTGTCAGCACAGAGCCCAACATGGGCTCAAACTCACAAACTGTGAGATCATGACCTGAGCTGAAGTAGGATGCTTAACAGACTGAGCACCCAGGTGCCCCTGTCAATCACTGTTTCAAGTAAGCTTGCAACTTAAATAGCAGTATGCGACACAAGTATTTTGTGCATACTTTACTTCATTACACAGAATATTTAAAAGATGTATACATAAGTATCAAAATGTAATAAAATTAATACGTTTTTCTGCTTTGTTAAGGACATTTTTAAAAAATGTTTATTTTTGAGGGGGGGGGAGGGGCAGAAAGAGGGGAGGCACAAAATTTGAAGCAGGCTCCAGGCTGTCAGCACAGAGCCTGACACGCAGTTAGAACTCACAAACTACGAGATCATGACCTGAGCCAAAGTTGCACACTTCACTGACTGAGCCACCCAGGCGCTCCTCATTAAGGACATTAATTCTTAACTTAAAAAAAAAAAATTGTGTGGTAATGGAGAATATACTATCAGTACCATTTGGTGACACTATACCAGCAGTTCAGTTTTATCTTCCATCACTTTTACACACCAACAGTGCCAATGATCAACACAGTGAAAAAGGCCAAAAGCCTCTCACTGTGAGGAAAACCGTTTTAATTTGTGAACCTCCTGAAAGAGAATGGAGGACTCCTAAGAGATTGCAGATCACATTTTGAGAACCCTCGGTTTATAGAATATCTAGTAAGCATATATAAAATATCTACTAAATCACAATGTTGTGCCCATGTCATTAGTGTCCCATCAGAAAATATTCTGAAGTGTTACTCATGAAGTCTTAGTAACCCTAAATTATAATATCTTAGTGTTAGGAGAATTAACTTCGGTCTTAAGCAGTTAGAATAGTGCCTGGCCTATCGTAACCACTCCATAAACATTACTTATAACCCATTCTCCCAGCTGTTGTAAGAATTAGGAGGCAAATGTTTAGCAAACTGCACGGGCACATAGTAAACACTCCATAGTAAATGAGGGAAAAAAATAAATTCGTATTTTGTATCTCATACCAAAGATTTAAAATGTATTAAAGAATGAAGGATATTTCATTATAAGATGTCCATTTACTGAAAGCACAGCAGACCACAGACCACAGCAGGTGACTGGTAACAAGAGGTGGTATAATTAAGAGACCGGAGATCTCGTTCAGGGGCCCTTAACCTGGGGACCCAACGAAGCCCATGAGGATGGGGGAGAGGTGGTCTCTAGTGAACCCGCTGATTTTTTTGCAACGCTTTGTGCTTCTCTACCCATTTTTCTAGAAGTATCCATAACTTTCACCAGTTTCCCCAAGGACTCAACCTCTGTTGTAATTCCAACTCTGCCTCAATTAGCTTTTTACAAGCTTTTTTTTTTTTTTTTTGCTGCAAGATGCAGAATGTGGACTTATTAATCCCCAAGGTCTTCAAGCTCCAAAATCTCTAAACCTATGGTTCACAGCAAGTAAAAAGAAGTGGGGGGAGGTGCAGGATAATGTTTAAATACAAAATACTGACTTTCTTACATTTTTTTTCAGAAATAATATCACACTATTGTATTTTTTTTTCTTATAACACTCTTGGACAAAAGTACTTAGGGTATTTTTGAGGGTGAGAATGACAATAAAAAAGTGCTCTCTGTCCTAACTGCCATTCTCACCAGCCACTGTATTTGCAAATGCAGAAAAGGACGCCAGTTTTATAAGCAACATCCTAATCCTTCTCTGCCCCCTAGAAACTTAAAGTGCGATGCCAAAGCATTCGAAATTCCACGTTAGACTCCATAGATATATTTACCTATTTCAGAGGGAATGTTTTTCTGTTTAAGATCGTAGCGTGCGGTCAGCACACAGTACGATAGCAGGAACAAGCCCCACAGGAGGGTAAACTCAGCTGCCACCGTTTTAAGGGCAGAATGAGATAGATTTGCCAAAGCCCAGGCAACTGCGTCTCCAAACCACTTTAGATTCCTGGGCCCCGCCGCCGCCTCCCTCACAAAACTCAAACTGGACCAGGACCCCGCAAGGCCTGAGGCGGCGGCCGCATCTGCAGCCCCCAATCCAGCAGTTCAAGGCTAGCCTCACACGAAGAGGCCCCGCTCCCTCCTGCAGGGTCTGGACCTACCATCGCTCCGTTGGTCAGAGCCCGGGAGCCCTCACTTGCCACCGGCGACGCAGTCCCTGAAAGACCCACCGACCCGCTGACCGGCCGACTGACTGACGTGGAACTTCCGGGAGGCGATTCTCGCGATAGTGGAAGCCAGGGCGCGAGCGCCTGCGCAAACGCGACGTAGGACTGACGTTTTCCAAGTCCCTTCTCAGTTTCCTAGGCAACGCGGCCTTCTAAACTGTCCCGAGCCGAACAGTTTGAGAAGGCGGGGTGTGGTCTTTACCACCAAACGAAATGGCCTCGGGCTCCGGAGAGGAGACGGAACTAGAAAAGAGAGAGAAAAACAGATGAGAAAAACGAAATGCTTAGTCCTTTGGACGCTAACGGCAGGGGGAGCACCGTTGTAGTGGAGTTGTGGCTTGAGGAGCGCCATCCGCCTCTTCCGACTCTGGCTCTGATGCGAGGGATGAGGAGAAGAGGCGAAGCGCGGCTCCAAGGCTTCAGTACTCGAAAGGCCTGGAGAACTAGGCCCAGGGAATTCTCTGGACCGAGCGCCGAGTGAGGCTGGGAAGAAATGGCCAGACTCAGGGTCGGGCTTCAGGCCTGTAAGCTTGGAGGGAGGTCAAGAGCCTTCAGTCTGGAGCCCCCCAGGAGATGGAGACTCCAACCATGCATGATCACTTGTTACTGAGCGTCAACTTTGTTATTCATTTATTTAACGAGTATTTATCGATCTTCGGATGTGTGCTAGACATGCTTTCCTCCCAAATCCTTCCATCAAACTGAATTACCTCCATTGACTAATGAGGAAACAAATTCAAAGAAGTGCCCTGGCCAAGGCCGCATAGTAAGTGGTGGGGTCGGGATTTCATCCCAGATTCATATGTCCTCAAAGTCCCGTGCCCTTTCTACCTCAGAGTATTTCTTCCTAAAGTAGAAAGGACATGAGCCACGGGTTGCAAAAAACTGCGAGAGCATCTGCCTACCACCATCTTCCTATAGTCCTGCTTTTATTTTATATTGTTTTTAAACATCTTGGCCCAGATAAGTACGTTTAAACGAGGATTTCTGGCCTGAGAGAAGCCTTGGCTTATTTAAACCTCTATTTTCAGAAAGGCAAAAGGTGTGTGTGTGTAGAAACATATTCAGAGGGAGACATGGACTCTGCGTGGCTTTTAATGGGAGCTTTGCTGCTTATGTGATCTCTTTGTGGGCCTCAGTTTTCCTCATACTAAAAACAGGTTGGGGGGGGGGTGCCTGGGTGGCTCAGGTCATTATCTCAGGGTTTGTGAGTTTGAGCCCCATGTTAGACTCTGTGCTGACAACTCAGAGCCTGGAGCCTCCTTCAGATTCTGTGTCTCCCCCTCTCTCTGCCCCTTCAATATTCATGCTCATGCTCTGTCTCTCAATAATAAATAAAAACGTTAAAAAAAAATAGGTTGCGGGTGCCTGGGTGGCTCAGTCGGTTAAGCCACTGGGACTTTGGCTCAGGTCACCATCTCCCTGTTTGTGGGTGGAGCCCCAGGTAGGGCTCTGTGCTGACAGCTCATAGCCTGGAACCTGCTTCGGATTTTGCGTCTCTCTCTCTCTCTCTGACCCTCCCCCGCTCACACTCTCTCTCTTTCAAAAATAAACATTTTTAAAAAATGAAAAGAAAATAGGATAATCTCTAAAGATCTTTCCATTTTTACTCTTCTGTGTTTTTGTAATATTTAATAGAAGAGTATGGTCTGGAACTGGATTTTAATGTCAACAGTTTTATGAAATGTAAATTGAGGCTAATAATTGAATACTTTGCTTACTCTGTGGGGTAGTTGAAGATCAGAAGAGTTCATTGAAAAGTTTACGAATTCAAACTATAGGTAATTTGCTTGAATAGTGGAACTTCCAATATTTCTGATTCCTGGATACTCTTGCACTTGAGAAGGTATCTTAATACTTGGCACATTACCAAGTAATAAAAAATAAAATGACATATCACCTCTATCCTCAAGGCACTCAGTTAGGGATACTTAAATCCTTAAATACCACTAGGCACCCAAGGATTTATTTAGTTAGTATTGATGAGGGCTGAGCCCCCAAGTGTGACTATACGTCTTCCCATTTTTCCCACTGCAGTGAACCAACATTAAGTTCTGCCATTGTATAGTAAAAATTCATTCTTTCAACCATTACACACTGAATTTGTACTATAACCAAAGCACTATATACTAGGTGCTGCCTGAAGATTAGACCTATAAAAATTTAGTCTTGGATTTGGTTGAAAGAAATTCCATTTTAAATAAGATTCTTAAATATGAATTAATAGGTAAAATAACATTAACTACATGTGTGTATATTCCTAAGTTTTCAATGGTGGGGTTTTAAATTTTTTTTAATGTTTATTTTTTGAAGGAGAGAGAGAGTGTGTGTGTGTGAGCAGGAGAGGAGTTGAGAGAGAGGGAGACGCAGAATCCAAAGCAGGCTCCAGGTTCTGAGCTGTCAGCACAGAGTCCAATGCAGGGCTCGACTCTACAGACTATGAGATTATGACCTGAGCTAAAGTCGGACGCTCAACTGACTGAGCCACCCAGGCACCCCTTCAGTGGTGGATTTAAAATCTTTTGATTACTCTGTGGTTTAGAGGAGACTGGAGGTTAGGAAAATAGCTCTGGGAAAGAAAAGAAATATGGACAAGCTTAGCAAATTGATAAAGGGTTTCTCAAGAGGTTGATTGCAATTGATCAACAGATCTTAAAGTCTTACTTGGTCAATTTCTAGGATGACTGTTTCAACCCTTCCTTTTTTTCTGCTACTGCAAGAATTCCAAATGGAAGTTCAGTCAGCAATGCCTCTATCAGTACTCTGTGTACATCTTGCTTCCCCCATTCTGTTCCCACCCCTTCATAAGACGTTGAGGAAGTGAAAATAATTCCTTGAAAAGAATTCCTGGAAAAGCCTAGTTGGTATTTTCAAAAAATAAACCTCTGTGTATGTATTCGTGTGTGTATGATCATTTAACAAAGTGGTGAGTAGGTACATGAATAATAGCCTAGTTTCTCTCTTCAAAGGGAGGTCAGTTATGTACAAATAATGAAGTACTATACTGAATATGAGTACCCCAAGAAGTACCAATAAAGTACTCAGAGGATAAAATACCCAGCCAGGGATATCGGTTTTATAAAGGAGGCATAATTTGAGCAGGACTTTGAGGTAAAGAGTATGTGATGTTTGAGAACCACGAAAGTCCAGTTTGCCTGGTATTTCTTTAGAAGGACACTGAGGGAAAAGCACGGAGAGGAAGGACAGAGCTAGAACCTGAAGATTCTTAAATAGGAAGGAATTAGATTTTGATTCAATAAGCAATTTGGAACCATTAGGCCAGAAAAGAAACCTGTTCATACGTTCGCTCTGTAAGATTTACCATTTGTTGATGTGTATGAAGAAATAAATTGGAACAGTGAAGTACTACACAAGTTTAAGGGTAGTAAGTGTGGAAATAACAGTTATGAATGAATTTTATTGAGTGTCCACTATGTACTCAGCATGAGAATATGCACTTTGCATACTGCGATTCATACAGTAATACTAAAAGATAGACATTATTTTCTTCAACTTATAGTTGAGAAACTGAGGCCCACTTAGTTAAGTAATATGCTCTATGCCACATTGCTCAAGAATGAGTGACAGACTTGAGATATGAATCCACGTCTATCTCCAAAACAAGTGCTGTTTTTTTCAATAGCATCTTTTAAAGTTTATTTATTTTGAGAGGGAGAACACCAGCAGGGGAGGGGCAGAGAGAAAGAGGAAGAGAGCGAGAATCCCAAGCAGGCCCCACACATCAGTGCAGGGTCTGACACGGGTCTCGAACTCATAAACCACAAGATCATGATGTGAGCCAAAACCAAGAGTTGGACACCCAATTGACTAGCCACCTAGCCCCCCCAACAAATTCTGCTTTTACTAGACTGCTATTTCTCCCTTTTTCACTAAGAAGCTAGCATCAACAAGATACACAAATGATTTGAGTTTGTGGTGAATTAGGGGGTTGGAAGGCATCCTAATGTTAATGTTGTGAATCTAAAGAACCTGGAGAAACACCTTAATTAGAGTCAGAAGTGGAGCCAGCAAATGACACAGATAAGAAACACAGGAAAACTGTATGCCAGATACATCTAGAAAACTATGCTACAAGAGGAAAAGAGAGGGAGAACATAATAGGGTGACCAGCAGTCTAGATGGCTTTGGAGAATTTAAGAAGGTTTGGTATTTAGAAAAAAACTATTGCCAATGAATTAAATAATTATGAGGACCCAAGTTGCCTTTAGTTGCCTTAACTAAAGTTGCCTTTAAAAGAGAATTTTCAGTTAAGTAATGGTCAGGGAAGCAGGTTTGCAAGGGATTAAATCCCTTTGCAAGGGACTATGAAATGATCGGATGATAAGAAAGTGGAAGTAGTGAATATAAACTAAATATAAACTATTTTACCCGAAGAGTGGTATGGAAAGGCACATGTTGATGTCTCACTGAAAATGGATTGTTTCTGTATTCAGGGTATAGGTGTCATTACTTCTTAATAAAACTCCAAATGGATGTGCAACTAAACAAACTTTTGCAGTGTGAGTAGGACTAGCCAGACAAATGTCAAGAAGGTATATGCAGAGCATTTTAAGCGGAGGGAAGTGAGAGTTCGATTTTCCCAGAGAACTAAAAGCATTTTAGCATGTCTGGGCCAGAAAGTAAGAAGGGGGAGAATTGAGAAATGGGACGAGAAAGACAGATGAAGCTCAGATATTGAAGGTCCATGATTGCCAGTTTAAGGAGTCTGGACTTTATCGAGAAGGCTCGAGGGAACCATTGAAGAATGTTAAGTAGGGTAATCTTCGTGGTCCATTACTGATTCATCATTGCGTGTCAGTTACTTTTCCTATTAAAGGAAATGTTAAGGTTATCAGCTGGATTTCTGCATGAAGTGAATAAGAAGAGTTTGACCACGTAATCACCTACCAACCATCAGCAGACTAAATTGAGTTGAAGAACCACTGAGGCGTCTTCCAAGAATGCAGCTTGTGGATGCCCGACACTGGAGGCAAAAGCTTTGATCGCAAAATCATTGATTAACTACAGTATGCTGTGCATTTCATCTGATTACCTTCTAAAAATTGAAAAGTTATTAAAGCAAATTTACTCCATGTGATGTGGGATCGGGGATGAGGGAATGTTCACTTTTGTTTACCCGAAAGCATAAAAATCTAAATTTTTAGTAATGTTTTTGGTGTGGATATAAATTTTACCTTTTAAAACAATGTATTTTGGGAAATTCATTGTTTAGTGACCTCCATAGTGTTTTCTACATGCGAGGACACTCTATACCCCACTCTTCACATGTGCAATGCCAAGAACACCAACGCTAAGTCATGACCAACAGACTCTGGAGACTTCTCTGTCTCAGGGTTGTCTTGTGCGGTGAACGTTCCTGGAAAATAATGTTGGACAAAATGAACTCTGAAATCCCTTCCTACTCCCTGCTTTAGACTTTTGAGTGTGGTTCTGTGTTCTTGCCAAATGAAGAGGGCAAAGGGATGCAGGATGTATTAATAGACATTTGTTTTTACTTCATGTGTCAACGCAGTTGTTCTTCCCACTTATTTCCCAGCACACATTGCTCTTTTTCCCCGGAAGCCACCTTTAATCAGCAAATTTTTTGTGAGCGTTCGTTATCCTTTGAACAATACTGTATAAACCCGAGGGTTCCTACGGCTTAGGGCAAGGAGTATGATGGACGTGAGGGGACCAGGAACAGAGGCCCAAGTGCGCATGGTACGCAGAGGTGCTTGGTGAACATTTTCTAACAACCAATACTCCGCTTTCTTTCCAGAGAAAAGATTTTACAAAGTTTTACATAAGCAAGTTGATAGGTTTAGAGCAATTATGTTTCCTTAAGAATTATGTCCTTGTAAATGACTGCTGCAGGTAAATAAATGAATAATAATGACAAATAGCCTGGATATCTGGCATGTAGCAGTTACCTTTAAATTAATTGGGAAAAAAATTTAATGTTAAAGTGACATATCTGGAGTGACAAGGCACTGCACAGTATAATTTCCATCAAATTGCCTTATTCCACTTTCTTCTAAAGAATTTGTCAGCTCAACTTGATCTAAGGGCATTACTGAATTTGAATTCAAATGTAGTTCAATGAAGTCCTTGGGCTCTGAGCTCCTGATATGCTTTTGCACCTGAAGACAATAATCCAAACCGTATTGAGCCGCCCTCCTCCAGGACTTTTTCATTTGATGTCAAAGCAACTTCACATTGATAGTGCTTGATCCATCACTAAAATCCAAATAAAGGGACTGTCGCTAGGAAGGAGAAAGTGTTTCTTTTGCTAAATATGGCTATACCTTGGCGTATCTTCCATTGACAATGAATGCAGACATAACTTTATCTTGAAAAGGTTTATATATAAAGTGAATGTTAGCTAACTGGATCATATATGCGTATTATTTACACACACACGTACATATATATCAGATACAGATGGAATGAATATCTGAGAGAGGTGAAAGGAGATTACAGGTCTTTTATTTGTATTTTCTAACTTTTCTATTACAAACATACTGTGTAATAAAGAAAATAAATTTTTCTGCAAATCTATAGCAAAGGAGCTTGTCATTTGAGGGAAGCCTATTTTGAATCTGACTATAAAGCAAAGAAATACCTCCCTTTTTCTGCATAAATCTGGATTTTCATTTTATAAAGCCCATTTAAAGTGCAGCAAAATGATATAGTCATATCAGGAATGAACAGTTTGCCAAAAGAGAATATGCAACCCCTGAGTGTTCCGGGGGAAGTAAGATCTGGGTTTTGCAAAAGGAAGTTATCTGATGGATTTTTTGTTAAGGTGTATTCCCGGTAGAACTAGACAAGGAAGCAGCTGTGTCGGAAGATCTAAGGGGGTAAGGTAGGTGAGGCAGCGATCAGGAGGGAGGAAGAATGAGAGCTGCTAAGGAGCCCAGTTGGAAGGGCTGTAAGCAGCGCTTGTATTCAGCTGGTATGTACTAGCACTGCCAACACGTGTTTAAAATACCAGTTGCGGGGCACCTGGTTGGCTCAGTTGGTTAAATGTCCGACTTCGGCTCAGGTCATCATCTCACCGTCCGTGTGTTGGAGCTCCGCATCAGGCTCTGTGCTGACAGCTCAGAGCCTGGAGCCTGGAGCCTGCTTCAGATTCTGCGTCTCCCTCTCTCTCTGTCCCTCCCCTGCTCACACTCTGTCTCTCTCTCTCTCAAGAATAAATAAACATTAAAAAAAAAATACTAGTTGCTAGGGGTGCCTGGGTGGCTCAGTCTGTTAAGCAGCCGACTTCAGCTCAGGTTATGACCTCGCAGTTTGTGAGTTTGAGTCTCATGTCAGACCCTGTGCTGAAAGCTCAGAGCCTGGAGCCTGCTTGGATTCTGTGTCTCCCTCTCTCTCTGCCCCTCCCCAGCTGGCACTGTATCTCTATCTCTCTCAAAAATAAATAAAAATTAAAAAAAATTTTTTTAATACCAGGTGCTAGAGAGCTGCTACTTCGATCCCTAGCTGATCGGGTCCTGCCCCCAGGCTTCTCCATATTCTAGCCACCGAAGGGGTAACAACTTCTACCACAAGGGGCCCCCAGGCCCCTGATCTGGTGCCAGCATCTGGTCTGATACTGGGAATCTTTTCCGATTGATGAGTGCTGGTATTTTTGCCTTTCTAGGTGTGGGCTTTGTTCTATTCTGTTTGGAATCCACTGAGTCTACTAATTCTGATAAATTCTCAATCACTATGCTAGTCTCTCTTTCATCTCTTCCTGGCATGGCAGCGTTAGAACTTTGTACTGTATTCTCCACATCCCCTATACACTTTTGTGTATTTCTCTTTCATTCTCTTCTCTCAGGACTGCATTCTGTATAAGATCTTCTGCCCCACCTTCTCATTCGTTATTTCTCCCTCATATTGTCAAAATGTTGCAAATATGATCATTGAGTTTTTAATTTCAATTACTATCATTTTTATTTCTAGTTCTTTTTCAGATATGGGATGTAACTTTTTATAGCCTCCTTATAGTTATTTTCAAATTTGTCATTTATTTCCACAAACATATAGGCATAATTGTTTTGAAACCTGGGTCTGAGAGCTGAAGTCTGTATGGTTCTATTTTTTCTGTCTTGTTTGGCTGGTTCTTGTTCCCTTAATGCTTGGTTATCTTTGATTGGAGAAGTAACTGGTCACCGTCCTTAAATTATTTATAGGGGTACACCAAAGCCTAGTTTGGATGTGCCCCCCCCCCCAGCCTTTATTTTGGTTTTGCCAGGCATCTGGGCTCAATAACAACTGAGATCTCTTTACACCAAATTCATGGCTCAGAAGTCTCTGGCTCACCCAGGCTAAGTGTACACACAGTACAAATCCACAAGAGGGTGGTCTGTGGCCGCAACTTCTTAAGACTTTTTGTTCCTTTTCTTTTTAATTCTCCCGTCTTGCTAATTGCCAAGGTGAGATTTCTGGCAGCCCACTGACATTGACGGGCAGGGGGTGCAGACTGAGATCTGGTTTATGCTTAATCCATATGTGTACTAATCTGGGGGAAGCTGTCCTATAATACTCTTCAGTTTCTGTGGGCTCCTGGTCTTACCTGGATCCATCCAGCCTCTAATGGCGTAGCAGTGTTGACAGACACCCTTAGGGGTTTTGATCATCAGTAATCTTCTTACCATTTTGGTAGCATCCAGATATTGACCTGAAAATTCTTTTCTTCCCTCAAGTTTATTTATTTATTTTGAGACAGAGAGTGTGTGCATACATGCCTGAGTGGGGGAGGGGCAAAGAGGGAAGGAGAGAGAGAATCCCAAGCAGGCTCTAAGCTGTCAGCACAGAGCCTGACATGGGGCTCAAACTCACAAACCATGAGATCATGACCTGAGCCAAAATCAAGAGTCGGTCACTCAACTGACTGAACCACCGAAGTGCCCTGATGTAAAAATTCTTTATTGTGTTTTCAGATCTTTGATTATTTTAAGGTAGTAGTGTATTTTTTGTTGGTGTTTTCAGCAAGAGTGTTGATCTCAACAACCTAGCTCGCTATTACCTGAAACCAGAAACCTCTACAGAGTTTATAATTTGGTCTTAATAAAAACATTTTGAGCAGGAAAGACAATGATGATAAGTTATCATCAAGATTTAGAATGAAGGAAAGAAGTTGAGGCTGAACTGCCAAGGAGCTGTAACGCCAAAGCTACATTTTTAAAGGAGGTGAGTCAGAGCCCTTCCCAGTGCCCCTGAAAATCAGCCTCATCTCTGGGTGATGTGGCAGAGTAACACTTCGACATATTTGGCAAGAATTTTCCCCACATTTCTCCATATGCCTATTTTCTCTCAGCATCTCTCAGCTTTGACCCTCCCACAGCCTCTGTTGAATATCTGTCTCAAACTCTCCCTCCATTCTCTCCACCACTGCTTCCTCCCTCACCTGGATTAAAATATGAGGGAAGCAGTCACCAATATTCCCAGAGTAGAGTAGGATCTTCCCCCAAGGGTAAAAAAGTACATACACATATACTTTTACACAATTTCAACACTTCGTGGAATCCATGTTAAAAACCCAAGCACCAAGTCTGTGATGTAGACATTGCAGTTAAGTTCAACGAAACCTTTCCTGATGACCTAATTTAGGCTAGGAATCATGAAGAATTCTGGAGGTAGATAAAAAAGACACCATTCCTATCCTAGAGGCTCCTGAGCTTATTATGATAATATAATAAAACATTGTCCTCCTAGACTTATCCAGGCACTTTATAAAATTATTTTGCCTGCTTAAAAAAAAACCTGGAAGTTTAGATGCACTGTAAATTCCATTTACAAAAGAGCAGGGGCCTATCTACAGATTTTAGTGGCCTATACCCACATAGTCAAACAAGTGAAGAATAAATGACACCATACAATGACCACTCTGCAGGTGTCAGCAGCACTTACACAGAGCCCCCTCCCTCTGTACCCTCGGCATGGAAGGCCACGTTTCCATAGGAAGTTGGAACCAATGGCAGTGGTAAGAAAGCATTCATGGGGCACCAAAGAGAAATGCAAACTGCACATTGCCGTTAGGCACATTGCCTGGATAAGGAGGAACATAAATTTTGCTTTCAGCATTAGGAGAGTAGGCAGAAACATCAGAAATTTAGCCACGTCTTTCAACAGTCAAGATCACTCTGGATAGGGCTCTTAATGTCTTAATGCAGCATTAGAAATTTTTCTACAGATCAGACATATTCTCCTTGTCTCATCTCCAACACTCTCATTTGCAATTCACTGAAAAATTGGGTATACAGTTCCACCCTGAGTGAGATTCACTAGTGAGCCAAGATGAGGTAAATTCCTTAGCCTGTGACTACATAGTGGAATTGCATCATATATTTACATTTATGCAAATTCACCTATTTGAGCTCAGAAATAAAGACAGCTTAAATAATATTAGCAGTACCTCTTTCTCCTGGAATGAACGCAAAGTAGAAGAGGTGAATCTGTTACTCCTTCAAAACACCTCGGTTCCTCCATATCTCCCACAATGAGAGCTGTTCCCTCGATGCATGAGTCTAGAGTATTTTACTACCACATGCCTCTAAATGCAATCCACGTGTTACCTAGAACTAACCCAGGAAGCAATCATGGAAGGAAAAATGGCTATGTTAGATTATTAGGTGCTGCCACAGACACAGTGAAGATCCCTGCTATCCAGTAGACTTCAGTGCCTGTATTGAGCTTCATGAAGAAGGTGAAAACCAAAGACAAAAGGAGCATGTAAGACAAAAGAAGAGGGGTGGCATCCATCAGCCTGAGGAGATTAAAAAACCTTCTTGGAGAAGGAGACACTTAAGAATGGGCCAGATTATTTCACAGTTGACCATCTGTCGCAGAGCTTGATGCTTTTCAGCTAACAACTCTTAGAACATCTCCATTTTGTAGATGAAAAATCTCGTGGTCACAAAGGTTGAATAACTTGCCTAAGTTCACACAATATGCGGTAGAGTTGGGCTTCAAACCAAGTGGGTTCTGTAAGGTAACATTCCTACCTGTTACAAGGATAATGTTAAGCTAACTAGGTTCTTAGAACACTTAATAATAAATGAGCACTCTGTAAATGTTAATTGTCTTCCCCTTTGCCCCTATGGTATCCCTCTACAGCACCTAGCTCAGAAGCAAATGTTTAATACAAAGGCCAAGAAAAAGTGAGATAGAGGATGGGTTGAGTTGTAGAGGGCAGGAAAGTGGTTCAAATCAGTGGGGCTTGTCAGTGGACTCATTGCAAATCCCATGTAAAGATTTCTAATGATATAAAATCAATATAGAAATCTATTGCATTTCTGAGTGCTAATCAATAAATTATCAAAAGAGAAATTGAGAAAACAATCCCATTTATGATTACATCAAAAAGAATAAAATACCTAGGGATAAATTTAATCAAGAAGATGGAAGACTTATACAATGAAAACTGGAAGACATTTTTGAAAGAAATTGAAGATGACACAAATAAATGGAAAGATATTCTGTATCCATGGTTTGGAAGAATTAATATTGTCAAAATGTTCATGCTATCCATAACAATCTGCAGGTTCAGTGCAATCCTGACCAAAATTCCAGCGGCATTTTTCACAGAAATAGAACAAACAATCCTAAAATTTGTCTGGAACCACAAAAGACCCTGACTAGCCAAAGCAAAATTGAGAAGAAGGATGGAACTAAGGCAACACATTTCTTAATTTTGAACTATATTACAAAGTTGTAGCAATCAAAATAGTATGGTATTGGCATAAAAACAGACATGTAGATCAATGGAACAGATTAGAAAGCCCAGAAATAAACCCAACCCACACATATATGGTCAATTAATTTATAAAAAGAAGCCAAGAACATATTATGTTTTAAAATATATGGTGTTGGGCAAACTGGAAGGCCACATACAAAAGAATGGAACTTGACCATTATCCTACAACACATACAAAAAGTAACTCAATATGGGTTCAAGACTTGAATGTAAGACGTAAAACCATGAAACTCCTACAAGAAAACATAGGCTGTAAGCAATATGATCTCTTGATCATAGACCTATTGTAAGACCTATTGATCTTGGTGATAATTTTTTGGATTTGACCCCAAAATCAAAGGCAACAAAAGCAAAAATAAACAAGTGGGACTATCATACTAAAAAACTTCTGCACAGAAAAGGACACCATCAACAAACTGAAAAGGCAACCTACCAAATAGGAGAAAATATTTGCAAATCATACATCTGCTAAGAGGTTAATATCCAAAATATGTAAGAAGCCATACAACTTTAACAGCAAAACAAAAACCAAACCCAAACAAACATAAAACCAATCTAATTAAAAAATGGGCAGAAGATCTGAATAGCCACTTTTCCAAAGATGACATTCAAATGACCAACATGAAAAGATGCTCAGCATCACTAAACATCACAAATCAAAACTAAAACACCTCACATCTCTTAGAATGGCTATCATTAAACTGTTAACAAATGTTGGTGAGGATGTGGAGAAAAGAAACCTTTGTGCCCTGTTGGTGGGAATGTAATTTGTTTGATCACTATAGAAAAGAGTATGAAGCTTTCTCAAAAAAATTAAAAATAGAACTACCATATGATGCAGCAACATCACTGTTGAGTATTTACTCACAGAAAATGAAAGCACTAACTCAAAAAGATATACGCACCCTCATGTTCACTGTAGCATTATTTACAACAGCCAAGACATAGAATCAAATCCAATTGTCCAAAACTAGTTAATGGATAAAGAGATTGTGGTGTGTGTGTGTGTGTGCGTGCGCATGCAATGGAATATTATTCAGGCATAAAAAGAATGAAGTCTTGTCATTTGTGATAACATGGATGTCTGAATGCACCTTGAAAACATTTTGCTAAGTGAAATAAGTCAGAGAAAGACAGATACCACGTGATCTCACTTATAGGTGGAACCTTTAAAAAAAGAAAAATCTCAACCTCATAGATACAGAGAAGTGTCTGTAGTGCCCAGGGGCAGGGAATGAGGGGTGTGGGTACAAGGGGTCAAAGATACAAACTTATAAAATAAGTAAGTCATAGGGACGTAATGTGCATCATGGTGACTATAGTTAATAACACTGTACTGCATATTTGAAAGTTGCTAAGAAAGTAGATCTTAAAAGCTCTCATCACAAGAAAAAAAAATCTATAACCAACTAGATTTACTGTGGTGAACAATTCACAATATATACAAATATTGAATCATTATATTGTACACCTGAAATTAATGTAATGTATGTCGATTATGCCTCAATAAAAATGAATGAAAACTTGAAAAAGAGATTTCCAGCTGGTCTTCTATTACTATTACTTAAAAGTTGAAAATACAGTTTTCACTGGGACATCCAAACCCCCTATATATATATTTATTGATTTATTTCTATTACTTAAAAGTTGAAAATAAGGTTTTCACTGGGACATCTAAACCCACTGTGTATATATTTGTTGATTTATTTCTTAAAAATACTTATACACACATGGTATACACACACACACACACACACACACACACATATTTAACTTGGATATTACATGGGAGTAATTATTTTTTTTCCTATTTTCCCTTTTTATGTTTTTCTAACTCATGTACAATGGGCATCACTGTTTTGCCTCCTTGTATACTCTTCCTTTTTGAGGAATTTCCCCATGCTCTGGCAGTTTGAGCTCAAGCATGGCCATGTGGCCTCAGTACAACTTACACAGGGTGCTTCTATCTGTGCCGAACCTCAAGAGGCTGGTCAGCTGGCAGTAATTTGCAGTGGAGTCCAGCAGCATGGAGGGCATGACCAGGCTGTGAAGTGCAGCAGAGCCCACGGAGAAGATAGAGAGGCAGTGTTATCCATGGTGCCTGCAGAGGCCATGGCGCTGTGTTGAGCAAATAGATCCTGAGGTGGGACAATGGTTAGGCCGCCTTCTTCAGCCATTATACTTCTGACACATGCCTAGAGTTAGTGTCTGTTGTTTTTAATCAAGATCCCTGCTTAGTGTGGTATCCAATGGCCTGTTCACAAACAAAAGATGGTCTGATGGTCTCAATAGTAATTTTGAAACCTGAAAGAAAGCCCCAAATATCACATTGATTTTAACAATAGCCAAAGCAAGTTTGGGATGGCTAGTAACCATTCCAAATTGGCCTTGGGTTAGGTTACCATTTATGGAAATAATAATTCTTTCTCCCTAGATATATGAGTGGCAAGAAAACAATCAGAATCAATCATAAAACCAGGCCTGACCCTTGGCTCTGTGTGGTTCAGTTGGCTTCTTGACTCATTCCTTATTTTATCCAAAGCCAGGTCAGACTGTCCGGGTGGAATGTTCATAAAAAGCAAAACCTTAGTGTGAACATTTTCTTTAAGGTCAGTGTAATTTACAATCTGTCCAGAGAAGCTTTTAGAGATGTAGAATGTGATGTAGAATGTGACTGTAATCCACAATGCACTCTCATTACCCTTCCCTCCTATTAGAAATTGATTCTGGCACAGTTCCTTCAGGTGGAAAGTGACTCTGTCAGCAACTGCTGTTTCGTTTTTCACACATTGGTGTTCCCCCTACCAAAGTATTAAAGCCTCTTTAATGTTCCTTTAGGAAAGGTTAAAAATAGTTATCACCAACATTTGGAGTTTCATATCTCCTTGTTATTTCTACTCTGCTTTGCTCCTTGGGCAATTAGCAATCATGTTGAGTGGAAGATCTTTTCCTCAAATTACCTGAGCTTGACTGCTCTGTATGCCAAATGACCTGAAGGAAAACATGCCCAAAACCTAGCCCTGGCTGTGGTTGGCAGCATTTGTCTCCCTTTTCCCTACCCCTATGGCTCTCCCTTGCACTTTAGGACAAGATAACACTGTCACCAAATTATTTCTGACACCTTGCAACCTGACTCTAGACAGATCCAGAGCAAAAACCGGACTTTTTCCACTGATGAGGTGAAGCTGACAAAGAGGATGGTCAGCCCATCTCTGTATGAGGCCATTAGCATTCCTGTAACTTTCAGAGTATTGAGTAGTGTGATGATTAATTTTATTTGTCAACTTGAGGAGATCACAGGATGCCGAGGCATTTGGCTAAACGTTATTTCTGGGGGTGTCCATGAAGGTGTTTCCAGATAAGATTAGTATTTGGATTGGACTGAGTAAAGCACATTTCCCTTCCCAAAATGAGCGGGCATCATCCAGTCTGTTGAGGGTCTGAATAGAACAAAAAGTGGAAGAAAAGAAAACTTGCTCCCTGCCTGACTGCTTGAACAGAGACATCCGTCTTCTCCTGACCTCAGGCTGAAACTTGTACCATTAGCTCCCCTGGTTCTTAGGCCTTTGGACTTGGATTAAAATACACCATTGGCTTTCCCGGGTCTCTGACTTCCAGATAGCAGATCATGGGACTTCCCAGCCTCCACAATCAAGTGAGCCAATTCCCCATAGTAAAGCTCTTTATATCTATCTATATCTATGGGCAAAAGGGGCCAAAGGTACAAACTTATAGTTATAAAATAAGTAAGTCATATATATACACATGTACATATATATATATATACACACACACACACACGCATACGTACAGATACGTATTGGCTGTGTTTCTCTGAAGAATCCTGACCAATAGTGTCTCTTAATAGTGCCCATGGTTCTCCATTCCTATACCATGCTTTTTAATCTGTTTAAATCCATTTACCCCCTTTGGGTAAATATAAAATATTCTTTCACCCCATATATTGAACTTTACATTTTCACAAGTATATGTTAAGTTTAATTTTCTTTAAACTTATTCACTTTTAAAGTTTCCAAATATGGAAGCATGTTGAATGCGTCTTTTAAAAATGAAGAAGATTCCCTAGAGACTTGTGCCAGCCTCTACAGGGAGGAGGCCCCTGGTTAACACTCATGGATGAAGACAGACATAATGGGTGAGCCCAACAGCATCTCAACCTTCTTATTGCCATCCACTTTAAGTACCAAGCAGCTTTTCCAGATTTTCCTTTAATGAGAGACGGCCCTGTGACATGTTATCACAGCAGTGATACGTAAGTGGACTTTTGCTTTGCTTTCCTAACAAAGGGACAGACATTGCTGACTCCATCTCGTCATGTCTTCTTACCTTGGGGAGGTTTGCCGCCTCTAGCAACCTCAGTCTTTTTAATGTAAATTGTTAATAGCACCTAATTCATAAATTGCTACAAGAAAGAGTTACGAACCTATTATAAATGAGGATAACTTTAAAAAAAGCATTAACCCATTTTTTGCATCTCATATTTCCTTTTACCCTTTTTGCTACAACTCCTCTACCCCCCAATACCCTTATTTATGGTCAGCTATTGTATGATTACTACCCTAGGGATGGGATGTCCTGCTGAACACGGATATACAAGGAGTCCCTTCTAGTCACTGAGAAGGTAGAGGTGAGAAAAGAAAGGACTTAGGACATAGACTAGAAAATTCAACAATTCAAGATGTTTTAAAATTTTTAAATATTGGTCCTTGACTTCCACTTCCAGGGAAATGAAGTAGATGTACTTTTCCCTATTCCTCTCCCTAAGTATAACAGACCAGTTAGGGACCTCAGGACCCAAATAATGACACAATGTTGAGTTCCTTGGTTGTTTTTGTACTGTATATCCCATACTTGGAGCTGAAGGACCCAGAATCCTGTAAACACCAATGGGCACAAACAAAAAAAAGCCCTAATAAAAGTTTGTTCTCACTAACCAATGGACCAGGAAAGGGATGACCTAGAAAGGAAGAAAGCTCTTAGATGATAACTCCTTAACTCCAGCCAAACACCACAGAAAAACTACTTCTCCATCCTACTCGTGTCAGTAAACACTAAGTAGTGAGCCTAGACTTCCACCTTCACCAAGCTGCAATGAGATGTCCCAACCCTCTTACTGTAGTGGTAACAGCAGAAAGCTGGAAAGTTCATCCTCACTGAATGATAAGGAGGCCCACCCCACCACAGTGTCAGCAGACACCATACAGGAGCCTTGACTTTCACCTCTACCTGTCAGTACTGAGATACTCCTCCTTCCCAGTGGGGTGGTAACAGAGGAGGCCTAGTGGAGAGTTAGCCATAAGGAGGCCGCCCTCTCCTCCATCCCTATGTTATTAGTGGAGGCCATGTGGGACAGCAATGAGACACTCCTACCCCTCTCAGCTAGGTAGGTATCAGTAGGGCCTAATGGCAATCTAGAACTCCTGCCTCCACCTAACAGTAACAAGGAGCTCCCCCCCCTACCCTGCTCTCAGGTATCAATGGAGGCTAAGTGGTGATCCTGGACTTCTACTGTATCCAGCCATAATGAAATGCCCTTCCCTCCTCTGACCCCCGGCCACTAGAATAGTGTCAGAGGATGTCAGCTAAAATAGAAGGCTCCAATAAGATCAAGAGTCAAACATAATACTCAAAATGTCCAGATTTCAATTGAAAATCACTCACCATAACATGAACCAGGAACATTTAAAAGTGAAGGTAAAAAGACAATCAATAGATGTCAACACCAAGATGTCTGAAATGGTAGAATTATGTGACAAAGAGTTTAAAGCAGCCATGATAAAAATGCTTATGAGCAATTATGAACATGCTTGAAACAAATGTAAAGTAAAAAGAAAGTCTGAGTAAAGAAACAAAAGAAGAATATCCATGTCATTAGAGTTCTGGAAGGAGAGGAAAAACAAAATTAGGCTGATAAAGTGTTCAAAGAAATAATGCCTGAAAACTTCTCAATTTGCCAAAAGACATAAACCAACAGATTCAAGATACTGAGAACTCCAAACACGATAGACCCAAATAAATCCATACCAAGAGTACATCATAATAAAATTTTAGAAAGTTAAAGGCAAAGAAAAAGATCTTGAAAGTAGTAAGAGAGAAATGACACTTATAGGGGAAAGACAATTTGAACGACAGTTTTCTCATCAGAAACCATGGAGGCGCTGAAAGTAGCACATTTTTCATATGCTGAAAGAAAAGAACTATTAACCCAGAATCCTGTATCCAGCAAAAATAGTCATCAGGATTGAAGGGAAAAATCAAGACATTCTCAGATGAAGGAAAATTTAGAAAATTTGTCACCAGCAGTCCTACTCTAAGAGAATGGCTAAAAGAATTTCTCACAACAGGAAGGAAATGATAAGAAAAGGAAAGGTGAAACACCGGGAAAGAAAAAAAAAACAGCAAACAAAAATATGGGTAAATACAATAGACTTTCCTTTTCTCATGTTTTCTATATTATGTTTGATAATTAAAGCAAAAATTACACTACTGTCTGCTATGGTTCTAAATGTATGTGGAGAAACTATTTAAGACAATTATACCATAGATGGGAAAGGGTAAAATATGTGTAAAAAGGTTCTACACTTCACTTGAAGTAATAAAATGATATCAGTAGATTGTGATGTTATATATATGCAGTGTAACACCTAGACTAACCACCAAAAAAGTTATACAAGGAGATATAGTTAAAAACAAACAAACAAAAACAAAAACAAAAACAAAAACAGATAATGGAAGCCACAGCAATCTTGAGAAAGAAAAATAAAACTGGAGGTATCACACTGCTGGATGTCAAGGTATGCTACTTTGATTGCATAGTAATCATATATACAACTTAGTGCATATTTCAAGATATACTATTTTGATTACTATGTAATGGTGCTTGCACAAAAATAAACACATAGAGTGGTGGAACAGAATAGAAAGCCACTGTTATTTGGTCAATTAATCTATGACAAAGAAGGTGAAAATATACAATGGGGGAAAGTCGTCTCTTCAATAAATGGTGCTGGGAAAAATGGACAGCCACTTTCAAAAGAATGAAAGCGGACCACTTTCTTATGTCATACACAAAAATAAACTCAAAATGGATTAAATATCTAAATGTGAAAACATAAAACTCCTAGAAGAAAACATAGGCAGTAACCACTTTGACATCAACCATAGCAACATTTTTCTAGATATGTGTCCTTACACAAGGAAAATAAAAGTAAAAATAAACTATTGGGACTACACCAAAATTAAAGAAAAAAAACTTTTCAAAGAGAAGAAAACCATCAACAAGTTGAAAAAGCAACCTACTCAATGGGAGAAGATATTTGCAAATGATATATCTGATGAGAGGTTAATATCCAAAATGCCCAAGATCTTGCACAATTCAACACCACAGAAACAGGCTGATTAAAAATTGGCAGAGGACTAAATAGACATTTTTTCAAAGATGTACAGATGGTCAACAGACACGTGAAAAGATGCTCAACATTACAGTCATCGGTGAAATACAAATCAGAATCACAATGAAGTATTACCTCACACCTGTCAGAATGGCTCATATCAAAAGGACAAAAAAAAGCAAGTGTTGGTGAGGATGTGGAGAAAAAGAACCCTTATGCACTGTTGAGAGGAATGTAAATTGATGCAACCACTATGGAAACCAGTATGGAGGTTCCTCATAAAATTAAAAATAGAAATACTATATGATCCAGTAATTCCACTACAGGGTATTTACCCAAAGAAAAGAAAAACAATAATTTTTTAAAAGTTTATTTATTTACTTGGGGGGGAGGGGCAGAGAGAGAAGGAAAGAGAGAATCCCAAGCAAGCTCTGCACTGTCAGCACAAAGCCTGACATGGAGCTCAAACTCATGAATCAGGAGATCATGACCTGAGACAAAACCAAGAGTTGGATGCTTAGCCAACTGACCCACTCAGGTGCCCCATGAAAACACTAATTTGAAAAGATATATGCACCCCTATATTTATTACAGTATTATTTATAATAGCCGAGATGTGGAAGCAACCCAAGTGCCCACCAGTAAATGATTGAATAAAGAATATGTGACATACATACAATTAAATATTACTCAGCCATAACAAGAATGAGATCTTGCCATTTGCAACAACATTGATGGACCTAGAGGGTATTATGCTAAGTGAAATAAGTTAGACAGAGAAAGACAAACACCACATCATTTCACTTACATGTGGAATCTAAAAAAGAAAACAAATGAACAAACAGAAAACAAATTTCTGGGTTCTCTATCCTGTTCCATTGGTCTATGTGTTTGTTTTTGTGACAGCACCATACTGTCTTGATGATTACAGCTTTGTTATACAGCTTGAAGTCCAGAATTGTGCTGCCTCCAGCTTTGGTTTTCTTTTTCAGGTTCGCTTTGGGGTCTTTTCTGGTTCCATACAAATTTTAGGATTGTTTGTTCTAGCTCTGTGAAGATTGCTGGTGTTATTTGGATAGCGATTGCATTCAATATGTAGATTCCTTTGGGTAGTATTGATATTTTAACAATATTTGTTCTTCCAATCCATGAGCATGGAATGTTTTTCCATTTTTGTGTCTTCTTCTATTCCTTTCAAAAGCTTTCTATACTTTTCAGTGTGTAGATTTTTAACCTCTCCGTCTAGGTTTATTCCTAGGTATTTTATGGTTTTTGGTGCAATTGTAAATGGGGTTGATTCCTTGATTTCTCTTTCTGCTGCTTCATTATTGGTGTATAAATGCAACTGATTTCTGTATGTTGATTTTATATCCTATGACTTTGCTGAATTCATGAATCAATTCTAGCAGTTTTTGGGCGGAGTCTTTTGAATTTTCCACATAGAGTATCATGTCATCTGTGAAGACTGACAATTTGACTTCCTCGTTGCCAATTTGGATGCCTTTTATTTCTTTGTGTTGTCTGATTGCTGAGGCTAGGACTCCCAACACTATGTTGAGTAACAGTGGTGAGACTGGACATCCTTGTCTTTTTCCTGATCTTAGGGAGAAAATTCTCAGTTTTTCCCCATTGAGGATGATATTAGCAATGGGTCTTTCGTAATGGCTTTTATGAACTTGAGGTATGATCCTCCTTTTTTTTATGTTTAATTATTTTTGAGATGGAGAGAGAGTATGAGGAGGGGAGGGGAAGAGAGAGGGAGGCACAGAATCCGAAACAGGATCCAGGCTCTGAGTTGTCAGCACAGAGCCCAACGCAGGGTTCAAACTCACCAACCATGAGATCATGATCTGAGCCAAAGTTGGACGCTTAACTAACTGAGCTACCCAGGCGCCCCGAGGTATGATCCTTCTATCCCTACTTTCTTGAGGGTTTTTATCAAGAAAAGTTGCTGTATTTTTGTCAAATGCTTTCTCTGCATCTATTGAGAGGATCATGTGGTTCTTACCATTTCTTTTATTAATGTGATGTATCACATTGATTGATTTGCAGATATTGAACCAGTCCTGCATCTCAGGAATAAATCCCACTTGATCGTGGTGAATAATTCTTTTAATGTATTGTTGGATCTGGTTGGCTAGTATCTTGTTGAGAATTTTTACATCCATGTTCATCACGGAAATTGGTTTGTAGTTCTCCTTTATAGTGAGGTCTTTGTCTGGTTTTGGAATCAAGGTAATGCTGGCTTCATAGAATGAGTTTGAAAGTTTTCCTTCCATTTCTAATTTTTGGAACAGTTTCAAAAGAATAGGTGTTAACTCTTCTTTAGATGTTTGGTAGAATTCCCCTGGAAAGTCATCCGGCCCTGGATTTTTGTTTGTTGGGAGATTTTTGACTACTAATTACTTGTTATGTGTCTGTTCAATTTTCTATTTCTTCCTGTTTCGGTTTTGGTAGTTTATATGTTTCTAGGAATTTGTCCATTTCTTCCAGATTGCCCAATTTTTTGGCATATAATTGCTCATAATATTCTCTTACTTTTGTTTGTATTTCTTCAGTGTTAGTTGTGATCTCTTTCATTCATGATTTTATTTATTTGTGCCCTTTCCTTTTTCTTTTTGATCAATATGGCTAGGGGTTTATCAATTTTGTTAATTCTTTCAAAGAACCAGCTCCTGGTTTCATTAACCTGTTCTGTTTTTTTTTTTTTTTAAATTTTGATATCATTGATTTCTGCTCCAATATTTATTATTTCCTGTCTTCTGCTGGTTTGGGGCTTTATTTGCTGTTCTTTTCCCAGCTCTTTAAAGTATAAGGTTACGTTGTGTATCTGAAACCTTTCTTCCTCCTTTAGGAAGGCCTGGATTGCTATATATTTCCCTCTTATGACTGTCTTGGCTGCATCCCATAGGTTCTGGGCTGCCGTGTTTTAATTTTCATTGGCTTCCATGTACTTTTTAATTTCCTCTTTAATTTCTTGGTTCACCCATTCATTCTTTTGTACGATGTTCTTTAATCTCCAAGTATTCATGGTCTTTCCAAACTTTTTCTAGTGATTGATTTCAAGTTTCATAGCATTGTTGTTTCAAAATATGCATGGTATGATCTCGATCTTTTTGTGCTTGTTTAGGGCTAATTTGTGTCCAAGTATGTGATATATTCTGGAGAATGTTCCATGTGCATTCGAGAAGAATGTGTATTCTGTTGCTTTAGGATTAAATGTTCTGAATTTATCTGTTAAGTCCATCCAGCCCAGTGTGTCATTCAAAGCCATTGTTTCCTTGTTGATTTTCTGCTCAGATGATCTGTCCATTGCTGTAAGTGGGGTGTTGAAGTCTCCTACTATTATGGTATTATTATCAATGAGTTCCTTTATGTTTGTGACTAATTGATATATATATATTATATATTATATATATATTTGGGTGCTTTCACATCGGGGGCATAAATGTTTACAATCATTAGAACTTCTCGGTGGATAGACCCCTTAATTATGATATAATGCCCTTCTTCATCTCTTTTACAGTTTTTATTTTAAAATGTAGTTTGTCTGTTATAAGTATGTCTACTCCAGCTTTCTTGTGGTGACCATCAGCATGACAGATGGTTCTTCGTCCCCTTACTTTCAATCTAAAGGTGTCTTTAGGTCTAAAATGGGTCTCTTTTAAGCTGAATATAGATGGGTCTTGTTTTCTTATCCATTCTGATGCTCTATGTCTTTTGATTGGAGCATTTAGTCCTTTGACATTTATAGTGATACTGAAAGATATTAATTTAGTGCCATTGTGTTCCCCATAGAGTTGGAGTTTTTGGTGATATTTTCTGGTCCTTTCCAACCTTTGTTGCTTTTGGTCTTTTTTGTTTTGTTTCATCCTTTCTCCACTGAGAGAGTTCCCCTTAAAATTTCTTGCAGGGCTGGTTTAGTGGTCACAAACTCCTTTAGTTTTATTTATCTGGGAAACTCTTTATCTCTTCTTTTATTTTGAATGACAGCCTTGCTGAATAAAGAATTCTTGGATGCAAATTTTTCTGATTCAGCACGTTGAACATATCCTGCCACTCCTTTCTGGCCTGCCAAGTTTCTGTAAATAGATTTGCTGCAAACCTGATCTGTCTTCCCTTATAGATTAAGGTCTTTTTTCCCCGTGCTGCTCTCATAATTCTTTCTTTGTCTGTATGATGTGAATTTGACTATGACATGCCTTGTTGATGATCAGCTTTTGTTGAATCTAACGGGAGTTCTCTGTGCTTCCTGGATTTTGATGTCTATGTCTTTCCTCAGATTAGGAAAGCTTTCTGCTATAATTTGCTTAGATAAAACTTCTGCCCATTTTTTCTATCTCTTCATCTTCTGGGACTCCTATGATTTGGATGTTATTCCTTTTTAATAAGTCACTGAGTTCTCTAATTCTTGTATCGTGCTCTTTTGCCTTAGTTGCCCTCTTTTTTTCTGCTTCATTATTCTCCATAATTTCGTCTTTTATATTGCTGTTTGCTGCTCTGCTCCATCCATCCTTGCTGCCATGGAATCTGTTTGAGATTGCATCTCGGTTATAGCATTTTTAATTTCATCCTGACTAGATATTACTTCTTTTATCTCTGCAGAAAGGGATTCTATACTTATTTTAACCCTGGCTATTGTGGTTCCAAATTCTAGTTCAGACATCTTGCTTATATCTGTGTTGATTAAGCTCTTGGATGTCATTTATTCCTGTTCTTTCTTTTGGGGTGAATTCCTTCATTTTGTCATTTTGGAGGAAGAAAAAGAATTAATAAAATGAAAAATGAAAAACAACACAAAAAGTCAAATAAAGGAAGCTATATCCTAGATGTGTTATGGTCTGGTTGTTGAATGAAGCTTGATAGAATGGAGAAAAAAGGGAAAGAAAAACAAGAAAAGAAAAAATTAAAAAGGTAAGGAAAATTTTAAAAATATATATAATAAAATAGAATATGTTTTTTTTTAATGTTTATTCATTTTTGAGAGACAGAGAGCATGAGTGGGGAAGGAGCAGAGAGAGAGGGAGACACAGAATCGGAAGCAGGCTCCAGGCTCTGAGCTGTCAGCACAGAGCCTGATGCGGGGCTCGAACTCACACACTGTGAGATCACGACCTGAGCCGAAGTCGGCCGCTCAACCGACTGAGCCACCCAGGCGCCCCTAATAAAATAGAATAAAGTGGAATAAAGTGAAATAGAATAAAAAATTTACAAAAAAATAAAAAATAGTAAAAATAATTTAAAACATTTTTAAAGAAAATAAAAAATAAGTTTTTCTCTTTCTATATCCAAGAAAAAGAAAAAACAATTTAAACAAAGAAGCAACAAACAAACAAAACCAAATAGACATACCAGCAAACAGAATGAAACCTGAATGAAGTTACATTCAGTTTCCCCTAGAACTCAAACTATGAAGCACTCTCTAGTCTATACACTAAGCTGCCAGAGAGAGTTGTGCTGATCTGGGGGATGTGCTTGAAGGGCTCAGTTGGGAAGGACTTGGTGTAATGGCTCCATTCTCCACTAGGTGGCCTGGTTTAGTTTACTGGGGTGGATCAACTTGGCATGTATGCACCTGGATGGGAGAGGTGGAAATGGCTTCACCTAGCTTCCTAGCCTCTGGCACTGGAACTTTGTGCTCTCATCAACCTACAATCAAGCACCTCTCTTTTTTCTCAGGCTTCCATCTGTTCCTCAATTCTACCCTGTCCGTGTCTAAGCTGTCAGCTTGCCAGGTAGCACCTCCCTCCAGAGTTTGTTTTATCTCAGATTTGGCTGTGTTTCCAAACCCTCACTTCAGAGAACCCTGTAGCTTGTACCCACTCCGACCCTTGAGGGGAGGGTCTTGCTGAGCAATGGCTGGGTGCTGATGCGCTCTAGAAAATGTTTGTGTGATCCTCTAGCAGATCTTTGCCAAAGATTATGGCAAACCACAACACACAGTTGGCGTCAGGTTTCACTACATTCTGATGTCTTTGTCCCAATAGGAGTAAACATGACTGCTCCCTGGGGTCTGCTGGAACCTTTGCCTGTGGGGAAACTGTATGGCCTCTACCAAGTGCCCTCCAAGCCACTGAAGTACTTCCTCCCATGTGGCGCATGGACCTCTCAGACCCTGCTGCCTACTCCTGGGGATTTGCTCTGCCTCCTCACCAAAGCACCACCAGGTATTGAGCTCCAGAATTTCCAACTCTGCTTTATAGAATCCTAATGGTATTGAAACCCTCTCCTTTTTCCCTGTCAATGGTTTTTGGGGAACAGATTTCCTGTTCAGTCCCTTGTGAGTTTTCACTCTTTCTCTTTCTCTCCAGCTACTTTTGGGGGGAGTAGATTTCTTCCCTCCACAGTTTTTCTCTTCCCCAGGTCACCTCTCTGTACTGTGTACCTGCTGAATTCTGTGGCTCAAGTTATGCAGATCGTTGTGTTAATCCTCAGAACAATTTTCCTGCATGTGCAGAATGGTTTGGTGTTGACCTAGCTACCTTTCAGGGACGAGACAAGCTGAGAACTTCTCTGCTGCTCTGCCATGTTGAAAAACCCAAATGGATTTTTTTTTTAAAGTAAGCTCTATGCCCAATATAGGACTTAAACTCATGACCTTGAAATCAAGAGTTGCATGCTCTACTGAATGAGTCATCCAGGTGCTCCCAAAATGGAATTCTTAAAAAAGTTCAAGTAACCCTCAGGAAGGCAGGAAAAGGAAACAGAAAAGTGAAAAGCAGAGCAAACAGGAAACAAAAATAAAATGGCAAGCTTAAGTTTTGACAGATCAATAATTACATTAAATATAAATTTTCTACACACACTAATTAAAGGACAAGGATTGGCAAAGTGAAAACTCGTCAGTAAAAACTGACCCAGCTATATGTTATCTACAAGAAGTTCATTTCAAATAAGATATAGGCAGATTGAAAGTAAAAGGATGGAATAAGATATATCATGCGCACATTAGTCAAAAAAAGCAGAAGTAGTTATATTATTTCAGATAAAGTATATTTCAGAGCAAAGAAAATTGCCAGAAACAGAGAGACATTATATAATGATAATAGGATCAATCTACCAAAAAGATACAGCAATCCTAAATAGGTGTACACCAAACATTAGAGCCACAAAGTACATGAGGCAAAAAGGGACAGAACTAAAAGGAAAAGGACACAAATCCACAATTATAGTTGTAAACTTCAACACTCCTTTCTCAACAATTGATGAAGCAATAGACAGGAAGTCATCAAGGACACAGAAGAGCTATGAACTCAACCCCACCATCGACAAACATGATCTAATCAACATATGTAGACCATGCCACCAAACAATTCCAGAACACACATTCTTTCCAAATTCCCACAGAATATGTACCAAGATGTACCATATCTTGGGCCATAGAACAAAATTTTAAAAAACAGAAAGAATTTGAAATGATACAGTATGTCCTTTGACAATTGAATCGAACTAGAAATCATAACCGAAAGATAACAGGAAAATCTCCAAACATGTGAAAACTAAACAATACACACCGAAATAATCAATAGGTCACAGAGGAAGTGTCAAGGGAAAAAAATCCATTGAATGAAATGAAAATAAAAATAAAATGTATCAAAATTTTGGAACTATTGCTGACAGGGAAATTTATAGCACTAACTGCTTACATTAGCAAAAGGGGGGAAAGTCTCAAATCAATAATATAAGCTCTCACCTCAAGGACCTAGAAAAAGAAGAGCAAAATAAACCAAAAATGAGAATAAGGAAAAAGAATTCTGTTCCGTAAGAACAGAAATCAGTGAAATTGAAACTGAAAAATAATAGAGGAAAATCAATGAAATAAAGAGCTAATTCTTTGAAAAGATTAGTAAAATAGATAAATTGCTAGCAAGATTGACAGAAAAAAGAAGTGATACTAATTACCAACATTGGAAATGACCAGGGGCTATCATTACAGACTTTTCAGACATCAAAAGGATAATAAAGGATTACTACAAACAACTCTACATAAATACGACCACTTAAATATGGTCATATATATGACCAAAATGGAATAATTTCTAAAAGAAATAGAAATGATCACAACTCACAACTAATATAAAATAGATAATTTGAGGGGCGCCTGGGTGGCTCAGTCGGTTGAGCGTCCAACTTCGGCTCAGGTCATGATCTTGTGGTCTGTGAGTTCGAGCCCCACTTTGGGCTCTGTGCTGACGGCTCAGAGCCTGGAGCCTGCTTCTGATTCTGTGTCTCCCTCTCTCTCTCTGACCCTCCCTCACTCATGCTTTGTCTCTCCTGCTCTCAAAAATAAATAAAAACATTAAAAAAATTAAAAAAATAAAATAGACAATTTGAATAGCTTTATGACTACTAAGGAAATTGAATTCATAATTTTAAAACTCCCAAAAATGAGAGCTTCTGGCCCAAATGGTTTCACTGGAGAATTCTACCAAATGTTTATTATTATTATTATTATTATTATTATTATTATTATTATTTGAGAGAGAGCACATGTGAGCTGGGGAGAGGGGCAGAGAGAGAGAGAGAGAGAATCCTAAGCAGGCTCTACACTCAGAACAGAGGACATAGGTCTTACTCCCATGACGCTGGGATCATGACCTGAGCTGAAATCAAGAGTCGGATGCTCAACTGACTGAGCCACCTAGGCATCCCTCAACCAAATGTTTAAATAATTAATACTAATTCTATACAATCTCTTCTAGGAAAAAGAAAAGACAAGACTTTCCACTTCACTTTATAAAGCAAGTATTACCCTAATGCCAAAACTAAGCAAAAACAATACAAAAAAAATCCCACCATACAAACTAATATCCCTCATGAACTTAGAGACACAAAAATCCTCATTATAATTATATATTATGGCATATACAATTCAGTCATATATAAGACCATGAAAGCTTGTTATATAGCTATAGTAATCAAGACTATGTGGTATTAGAGAAGGGATATCCTCCTCTAATAGGTAGATCAGTGGAACAGATCAGTGGAACAGAATAGAGAACCCAGAAATAGATGCACACAAATATGCCTGACTGATTTTAACAAAAGGGCAAAAGCAATTCAATTTGTAGAAATCCAGTTCTTTCAACAAATGGTACTAGAGCAGTTCGATATTTATGGGAGGAAAGAAGAGAATCTCAGTCTAAGTCTCTTTCTTTCTATAAAAATAAAGTTCAAGTGGATCTTAAATGTAAAACCTAAAACTGTAGAGCTTTCACAGAAAAAGAAAAATAGGAGAAAACCTTCAAATCTAGAGCCAGGCAAAGAGTTCTTAGATTTGACGCCAAAAACCCAATCCATTAAAAAAAAAAAAAAATTGGCAATTTGACTTCATCAAAACTGAAAACTTTTGCTCTGTGAAAGACCCTGTAAGAGAATAAAAAAGACAAGGTACAGACTTGGAGAAATATTCATATACCACATATCTGACAAAGGACTAGTATCTAGAATACATAAAGAATGCTCAAAATGCAACAGTAAAGCAAACAAGTAATTCAATTATAAAATGGGCAAAAAACACGAAGAGAGATTTCATCGAAGAGTATATACAGGAGGCAAATAAACACATAAAAAGATGTTCATCATTATCCATTAAGGAAATGCAAATTAAAACAACATGAGATCACTACACACTAATCAGCATGGCTAAAATGCTGATTTGGATGCAGAGCAAATGGACCGTTCATACATTGCTGGTGGGAATGTAAAATAGAAAACCACTCAGGAAAACAGTTTGACAGTTTCTTTCTTTTTTTTAAATTTTTTAAACATTTATTCACTTTAGAGAGACAGAGAGAGACAGTATGAGTGGGGAGGGGCAAAGAGAGGGAGACACAGAATCTGAAACAGGCTCCAGTCTCTGAGCTGTCAGCACAGAGCCTGAAGCAGGGCTTGAACTCACAGATGGCAAGATCATGACCTGAGCTGAAGGCCGATGCTTAACCAACTGAGCCACCCAGGTGCCCCATGGCAGTTTCTTAAAAAAAAAAAAATAAATAAACGAAACAGGGGCACTTAGGTGGCTCAGTCAGTTAGGAATCAGCTCAGGTTATGATCTCATGGTTTGTGAGTTACAGCCCTGTATAGGGCTCTCTGTTGTCAGCGCAGAGCCTGCTTCAGATCCTCTGTCCCCCCTCCTTCCATCCCCACTCCCTCTCTCTCATTCTCTCACTCAAATAAAAATAAGCATTGAAAAAACTGAAACAAGCATCTACTATACAGCTTAGCCATTGTATTAGGCATCTATCCCAGAGAATGAAACTTACGTTCGCACAAAAACCTGCACCCAAATGTTTATAGCAACTTTATTTGTACCAGCCCCAAATGGAAACAATCCAGCTGTCTCTCCACAGGTGAATGCCTAAACAATCTGTAGCACACCCACACCATAGACTATTATTCAGTAGTGCAAAAGAATGGACAACTGATACATGTGACAATCTGAGTGAATGTCTAGAGAATGATGCTGAGTGAAAAAAGCCAATTGCAAAAGGTTACATACAGTATGGTTTCATACTGCATGGGTGGATGAAATGACAAGACTATAGAAATGGAGAACAGGCTACTAGGGGTTAAGGATCCCAAGAGTGAGAGGGAAGTAGGTGTGGCTAAAGGGGCAGCATTAAGAATGCTTGGGTATGGTAAATGTTTCTGTATCTTGACTGTATCCATGCTAATATCCTAATTGTGATATTACACCATAGTTTTATAAGATGTTACCATGAGGAAAACTTGCACAGAGCACATAAGATCTCTGCATTCTTTCTTACAACTGCATGTGAATTTACAATTATCTCATAATTAAAAATTCAATTAAAAATATCAATGCTTACTTAAAAATAGCAATACTTTGTTCAAACAATGTAATCATTGTTTATAAAATAACTTATATTTATTGTGAACTACTGGCTCAGAAGTTTAAACAAGTAGTTTTTTATTCAGCTTTTTACTTTGAACTGCTTTAGACTTATAGAAAAATTGCAAAATTGTAGTTTCCATATATTCTTCACATATACACTCCAAAATGTCAAAATCATGTGTAAACATAGTATAATATCAGAACTAGGAAATTCACATTAACCAAATTCAAGATTCCATTCACATTTTGCCAGTTTTTCCAGTAATGTACCTTATTTCATTGTTCCAGGGTCCCGTTCAGGATCCTACATTGCATTTAGTTGTCATTTCTCTCTGCTTTGTGACTAGCCCCAAATGTGCCTCAGTCTTTCCTTGTCTTTCATGACCCTGACATTGCCAAAGATCAGCTGTTTTGCTGAATGTTTCTCACTAACCTGTCTGCTGTCTTCTTGTGACTGGATTGAGCTCTTGTGCTATGAAACCATCTGAAAACTTCTAGCTTTTAAAATTAGGAAGGATTTAGGGGAGGGGGGAATTAGGGAGGTAATTCTCAGCTACTCCTGGGTCCTGTAGAAAAAGCTCCTTCCTCTTCTGAAATTTAGATGTGTCCCTGGAAGAAAGATCACAGAAGCGCCAAATAGACTTGTGCAACCCAAGAGTGAAAGGAACCTGTGTCCCTTTCATGGACAGACAGGTTTGGAGACCTCTCAAGCCAGCATGGACAGGAAATGGCAAAGGTATTGCACAAACCCCTCTCATTCTGGCACCACAACTAAATGCAATCAAGAGGTTGGATAGACCCGACAAATTGGCTATTCACTTAGCAGAATAGGGGCTCAGACTAGAATCTATTTTGAATTTTGGAAAAATCGATGTTATATTTCTTATGGTTCTGAGCTGTGGCCTGGGATTTATACTCATTGGTAAGAATTGAATTGTCTCTTATGGTTTGCCTCCCTCTCTGATTTTATCTTATTTTATTTTTCCTTCCCTTCCCGTATGTTCATCTATTTTGTTCCATAAACTCCACATGTCTTTCTCTGACTAGCTTATTTCGCTTAACATAATACACTCTAGTTCCATCCATATTGTTGCAGATGGTAAGATTTCATTCTTTTTGATTGCTGAGTAATATTCCTGTGTGTGTGTGTGTGCGTGCGAACTGAATAGTCTCTTATGGATATGGACATTTGGGCTCTTTCTGTAATTTGGCTCTTGTTGATAGTGCTGCTATAACCATTGGGCTCATGTGCCCCTTTGAATCAGCATTTTTGTATTGGATAAATACCTAGTAGTATAATTGCTGGGTCATAGGGTAGTTCTATTTTTAACTTTTTGAGGAACCTCCATACTGTTTTCCAGAGTGGCTGCACCAGTTTGTATTTCTACCAGCAGTGCAAGAGAGTTCCTCTTTCTCTGCATCCTCGCCAACATCTGTTGTTTCATGAGTTGTTAATTTTAGCCATTCTGAAGGTGCGAGGTAATATCTCATTGTGATTTTGATTTGTATTTCCCTGATGATGAGTGATGAGAGCATCTTTTCATGTGTGTGTTAGCCATCTGGATGTCTTCTTTGGAGAAGTGTCTATTCATGTCTTTCCATTTCTCACTGAATTATTTGTGTTTTGGGTGTTGAATTTGATAAGTTCTCTATAGATCTTGGATACTAACCCTCTACCTGATATGTTATTTGCAAATATTTTCTCCCATTCCATTGGTTGCCTTTTAATTTTGTTGGTTGTTTCCTTTGCTGTGAAAAAGAGTTTTAACCTTGATGAGGTCCCAATAGTTCATTTTTGCTCTGTTTCCCTTACCTCCGGAGACATGTCTAGTAAGAAGTTGCTGCGGCTGAGGTCAAAAAGTTTGCTGCTGGTGTTATCCTCTAGGATTTTAATGATTTCCTGTGTTAAGATAAAAACAGAGAGAGAGGCAAACCATAAGAGGCTCTTTTAAAAAAATTTTTTTTAATGTTTATTTATTTTTGAGACATAGAGACAGAGCGTGAGCAGGAGAAGGGCAGAGAGAGAGGGAGACACAGAATCGGAAGCAGGCTCCAGGCTCTGAGCTGTCAGCACAGAGCCCGATGCAGGGCTTGAACTCACAGACCGTGGGATCATGACCTGAGCCGAAGTCGGACGCTTAACTGACTGAGCCACCCAGGCACCCCCATAAGAGGCTCTTAAATACAGAAAGCAAACAGGGTTGCTGGAGGGGAGGTGGGTGAGAGGATGGGCTAAACGGGTGATGGGCATTAAGGAGGGCATTTATTGATATGAGCGCTGGGTGTTAAATGTTAAGTGATGAATCCCTAAATTGTACTCCTGAAACCAATACTACACTATATGTTAACTAACTTGAATTTAAATTTAAAGAAGAACTGATTAAGTGACGGTGAATATTGTGAATAAAGATATATATGCACAGATGTGTGTGGATAAGCATGAGTGTGTTTGTTCTAAGCAGAAAGAGCAGCATGTTTAAAGGTGTGGCAATAGAAGTTGGCATGTGTGCTTTGGGAACTGCAGACCATTCATGGGAAAGTAACCAATTGGCTCTACTTGTCAGGACGGGGGGCTCCCATCCATACTGTGTTGTATTCCTTCTATCACACAGTGATGTGTGTAAGGCACCAAGTTGTGATGCCAGAAAAATATCTTTTTATGAAAGGCCATAACCACCGCCTGGGTAACAGTGCTGTGTGTCTTTGGTTCTCCAGACCACCGCAGAGGGTGTGCTGCCATTGACCATGAAGGGGAGCCCTTGGCGTGTTTCTGAGTATGGGTGGGAGACTTGCTTCTTCTTCCACGTGATGAGCAGGTGAAGTGGCCAGCTCAGTCACTTCACCACCAATAAAATTCCCCAGCAGTTGGTAGTCCTTTAGGGACCGACCGTGTTCACATTTCCAGACTTAGGAAATCATAGGATTTTAGACCAATGAGATTCCTTGAGGGTCCAGCACCCTAAGTTGACAAATGAAGAGACTTGGGTACAAAAAGGGAAGGATAGCTTGTATAAGCATGTCCAGCAAGACAGTGGCCGAGCCTTTGTGTTCCAGGTGCCCAGCCCAGTGTTTTGTGTTAATTTACCATGTTTCATGACCCTCTGGGTAGCCTCCTCCCAGGAAAGCACTACCTGCCCCTCCAGCCCACCTAAATCCTATCTAGCTTTCAAAACCCACCTCGTATATCCCATGAACTGACCTCCCCATGGCAATTCTTGTCAATACTAGTAGTTGCCAATTAAACGAGCATTATCTTAATGTCTTATCTTCTAAGGTTGTTTGGTCAGCTTGAATATATACTTCTTTGTTGTTATTTAACTTTTTAAGCCTTTTAAGCATTAGCTCGTGCAATAAAACTATTTTATTCTTAAGCATAGGCATTGTAGCTTGTGTGCGTGTTCCTGCAACAGTACCAGCATGGTACCATCCACCAAGTGGATACGTAATAAGCACTGGTTGATCTGATGCTGCTATCACAAGTTCACTGCAATGGACTATGTGACACAGAGGAGTGTAAAATGAAGTCTAATAATATGGATTCAGGAGTCAGTAGGCCTGGCTTTGGCAAGTTGTGTGAACTTGGACAGGTTGCTTCAGTTTTTTTAATTTTTTGCCTTTTTAAGTTTTTATTTAAGTTCCAGTTAGAGAATATACAGTGTTATATTAGTTTCAGGTGTCCAATACAGTTACTCAACAGTGGCATACATCACCCAGTGCTCATCACGACGAGCGCACTTCTTAATCCCCATCACCTACTGCACCCATCCCTCCGCCCCCTCGCCTCTCGTCTGTTCTCTACGTTGCTTCAGTTTTCAGCCTCAGTTTTTTTTATCTTCAATATGCAATAATGATACTAATTCTCATAGGACCAACAAGAGGATTAAATCAATCTCTCTCTCTGGCATATAACACACTTATATACACACACGGTCACAGCCATAAACCTTCTGTTGACGGCAGCTATTACTACTACTAATGTCATGTCATGAGTTGGAAATTACTGAAGGTCTATTAACTTCATAGCTTTAAACTAATACTTCAAGAGTCATTTCAAAACCTTACAGGATCCAGGCAGGGGCATGTGGGTATGTCCCCATAATTGTCACCCGTTCTTATCCCTACCCTACTCTCATCCCCATTAAAATAGTGATGTACATTTTATACTTAAAATCATATATGTGTATATATGTATATATATGTTGTGGATACACAACACTTTTGCAGGACACCCCTTCCAAAAAACCCAAAACCAACAGGTACCTTGCCTTAGAGTTGTTAGCCATATTCTCTGCTTGCATAAATACTTTCAGCCACTAGGCGGTGCCTTAACTCTTCTCTGAGCAGCATGTTGGCTAATTACCACCAGGGAGTCGGCTCTAAGTCTTTAAGCGAATCTTTCTCTCTCAACCTACTGCAGGGTGTGCAAATCATTTCCTCAGCTGATTCAGATGTATTATGATGTGCTGGGAAACCTGAGCATTCTCTCACCCTGTGGAGATTAATTACCTTGAAATATTCATTGGATTAAATGTATTTAAACATGCACTGTTTAAAGCTCAGTGCTGCAAAATGCCATGCTCAAGATGTATATTATGGGCATTAAATAATTAACTTTAGTGTGTGAGAGAAAGGGAGACAGGGAGGGAGAGGGAGAGGGAGAGAGAGAGAGAGAGAGAGAGAGAGAGCGCGCTTATTTAGTGCTAGGCCAGGGGTGACACTGACGGCAGCCGAGTCTAAAGCTTTCCATAAATCAACTTAATCCCAGCTTCACTATTACTAGAAATATGTGACCTTGGGCAAAATATTAACCTCTAAGTCTCAGCTTCCTCATCTGTTTTTTAAAATGTTTATTTATTTATTTATTGAGAGAGAGAGAGAGAGAGAGAGAGAGAGAGAGAATCCCAAGCAGGCTCCACACTCTTAGCACAGGTTCCTGACGCGGGACTTGAGCTCACAAAGTGCGAGATTGTGACCTGAGTCGAAATCAAGAGTTGTACGCTTAACCGACTGAGCCACCAGGCACCCCAAATCTTCCTCGTCTTTAAAATGGAGTTACAGTACCTCAGAAGTATAAGTTTTATGTGGCTAATACATGGAAAGTACTAGGTATTTTGCCTAACACATAGTAGGCACTCATACAAAAAAAGATTTAGGGGCCCGGCTCTGTGGCACTCGTCTTCCTTCCCTGTTCCAGGGCGCTCTCCCTTAGCTCTGGGAGAAGCTGGAGACCATGGGGGTTAGGTGTGCAGACTCAGGAGCCAAACTATCCATGGCCCAGCTCTACACATACCAGCCGTGCAAGTTTCTTAAACTCTCCGTGCCTCCGTTTCTTCATCTGTAAAAGGAGATAATAATAGTACCTTACCTGATAGATAGGGTTGTCGTGAGGGTCGAATGAGTCACCACATAGAAAGTCACGAGAACGGAACCTGCCGCTTAGTTAGTGCCCTTCGGGTGTCGGCTATTATTGTCATTACCGGTTCAATCCAGACCTCACCTGTGTCTAGATCGTAGCTGAACTTCACACCCAGAGTAGGGGCTGTACTGCCTCCCAGTGCCTTATCCTGTTTGTCTCAGTGCCGTGCTCAGACCCTGGACCTTCTAGAAGCCTCTATGCAGGCCTGTCTTCTCCACCTGGCACCTGTTCCATGCTCTAAGTCTAGCCTCCCCTTTTTCACTCATTCAAATTCACCGCTCCTTAGTACTCTAATTTGTGACTGCTGCAGGAAATGGAGCAACCCGATTAATTCATAGTAAGATGCTAATGGCTGAATATAAGCTCCAGGGGGACAGAAGTCTTGTCTGTTTTATTCACTACTTATCCCCAGTATCTAAGAGGTGCCTGAACATAGGAAGTACTCGATAAATATCTGTTGCATGACTCTTTGGACCTGGGGGAACATAAACCTTCGCGGAAAGTAATGTATCTTGAATGGTGGGATTTCAGACATCTCGACAACTGAAGAGGAAAGTGTCGAAGGCAGGGACTCCTACCTGTGTCCCTGAGGCCACAGTGGCTAGGGGACCTTCTGCTTCACTTACAAACACAGCTGTATTTTTTTTGTTTGTTTTGCTTTTTATTTTGAAGTGAATTTTGACTTACAGAAAAGTGGCAAAAAAAGGACACATCTCTCAGCCTTCCTGAATGTTAATGTTAACACCTTACATGGTGCAGTGACCAAAACCATGAAATTAACATCAGTACTATTAATGTTACTATTTGTGCTCTTAATTATCACTAATTAAACCGTAGGCCTAATTTGAATTTCACCAGTTCTTCCCTCTCATGTGGCTCTCACGTTGTGTTAGTTGTTTTATCTCCTCAGTCTCCTCCAATCTATGACAGTTCCTCAGTCTTCCCTTGTCTTTGGTGACCTTGCCACTTAAAAAAAATACCGGTCAGTTATATTGTAGAATATCTGTCAGTTGGGGTTTGTTGGATGTTTTTCACTATTAGACTGAGGTTATGGATTTTTGTCAGGAACACCACAGAGTGATGTGACCTTCTCAGCATATATATCAGGGGGTACCTGATGTCAATATGTCTTATTACTGGTGATAATTAACCTTGATCACTTGGTTAAGGTGGTGTCTGCTGAGTTTCTCCACTGTAAAATTGCTATTTCTCCCTTTAAAATTAATGTGTCTGGAAGAAGATACTTTGAGACTATGTAAATATTCTGTTTCTCCTTAAACTTTCCCACACTAATTTGAGCATCCATTGGTAGATTTTGCCCATAACAATTATCACTGTAGTGTTTGCCTACTGGTGATTTATGTTTTTATTTCTCTCTCTCTCTTTTTTGCACTTATTTATTGGAATCCTTCTGTAAGGAAGAGCTGTCCTTTCTTCTCTGTTTATTTATTTATGCAATTTAAACTGTACATCATGGATATTTATTTTATTTTTTGGATAGTGATCCAATATTTATTTGCTTATTCATCCATTTGTTCTGACTTTGGCCAATGTTGCCCTCATTTTCGCCTTGTGTCTTGTCATGTGCCCCACCCTCACTGAGCCCTTCCATGAGGTCATATTCGGTAATGGTAGAGATCACCTGGGCACGTCCCCCATTATACACTGGGGGAGAAGTTCCAAGGAGGCAAACTGCCGCTAAGGGTGGTGGGACTTAGAAACCAGGCCTCCCGGATGTCTGTCCTGCTCTGCCAACACTCTCCATACTTCATAGTCTTTGTTCACCATGAAATCCACATAACTGCACACACCCCACCACCCTGCCCCCCGTTCCTCGTGCTCAGCCAGTCCCTGGGCGGCTGGGAGGCAGGAGGCCGGCTCTCTCCCCACTTCTGCCATGTGTCACGGAGAGCCAGCTCTCTCTGTCACCTCTTTGTCACCAACGCCCTCAGAGGCAGTCAGGATTAGTGTGGGAAGGTAAATCTTTAGGTTATCATTACTGTCGTTGTTATACTGCCGTAGGCGTAGAGCGTCTCACTTCTCAGGTAGTATGGGCACCCAGAACTTTAGCTTATTTCTCATTCCCGCAGCAGTGACTGAATGCAAAAGAAGCTTGTTAAAGGAGCCAGGACAGTTACGTAGAAAACGGTCTCCTCTACGGAGGGAGAGGAATAAGTGAAAGGGTATCACTAGGAAACATCAATAGGTATGTAGAAAGTGGAGCGTTCTGCAAGAAAATTGGCCTGGACTCTTTACAAAGTCAGTGTCATAATACAGAAGTGGTAGGGGTCTTGTAAATTGAAAAAAGTTAATGAAACATAATAATCATATACGATGCGTCAATCTTTGGTGCGGGCCTGATTTTTAAAAGGTTGTGAAAGTCAGTTGGAGGCACTTGAAATTTGAATTTGGGTTGGATATTAGACATTAGGAAATTATCAACTTTCTTTGATGTGATAACGGTATTATCATTAGGAATGTTCTGTCGGAGAACACTCTTGTTCTTAGGATATACATGCTGAAGTCTTAGGGCTGAAGTCTCCTGACATCTATAACTTACTTCCAAATAATTCTGGAAAACAGTCCACGGAGTGAAGCAAATGTAGCAAAAGGTTAACAGGTGTTGAATGTACGTGTGAAATATAACAGTGTTCCTCTTTCAGTATTCTGTACGTTTGAAAACTTTCAAAATAAAGTCTGAAGAAAACTTACTCTGACAATCTTGTTTTATAGCCTTTACTTATTAAGAAACACCCCCTCATTTTTATTCTCATTAAAATGACAAAAAAGTCAGTTTCATCCTGCTGAAGCGATCACATGACCAGGGGCTCGAGAACTCACGATAACGGCATTGAGAATCAAGCCCGGATCTGTGGAGAAATGGTTGGGATGAGGAGCAGAGCTCTAGTCTCTGAATACCCAGGGTTAAATCTCAGCTGCTCCGCTGTTTGAGTAGTGACCTTGGCTAGGGAACATGACCCTTCTGTGCCTCAGTTTCCACAACCGCAAAATGAGGATAGTAATATGTTATTTGTTTCGAGCATTCAGGGTTCTATCCGGACATGCCGTCTCATACGGGTATGAATATCATCACCAATAGTAGAGAGGGATGGACCCACCACAAACAGTAGCTGTTATGTTAGGTACAAGGGCCATCTTGTGAGCAGGCCATCCAGTCCTCCTGGGGTGGTAGAAAATGATAGAAAATGTTCGCAAAACATGTATCTAACAAAAGACTTGTTTCTGGAATACATGAAAGATTTCTTACAACTCAATAATGAGAATGTGAGGAGGATAGCCCAGGCCCCAGGAGCTAGAAGTTGGCTGACAGAAGCAGGACTGAGGGCGGGATGGGTTTGGGGTCTGTCCTTAGGGACCTCGTGATCATTTGAACAAATGAGATTTCACTGTGCCTTCAAAACTTCTGGGTCAGAAGCATTAGCTTATTAAATGTGAACGTTTAAAATATCTGACAGTATTTCAAAGTTCTGGTTTGGCATGGCTGGATCTTCTTCTTTTATTATTTATTTATTTATTTATTTATTTATAAAGTTTATTTATTTTTGACAAAGAGAGATGGAGTGTGAGCTGAGGAGGGGCACAGAGAGAGGGGGACACAGAATCTGAAGCAGGCTCCAGGTTCTGAGCTGTCAGCACAGAGCCCGATGTGGGGCTCAAACCCACAAACCGTAAGATCATGACCTGAGCTAAAAGTTGGACGCTTAACTGACTGAGCCACCCAGATGCCCCTACTTCTTCTTTTTTAAAAAAAATAAATACAGAAACCTCAATAATAGGAGGGTTGACAATTGGATATCTTTATGCAAAAACATGGTCCTTGGCTGTTATGTGACCCTACATGAAAAAAAATTAACGTGGAGTCCATCACAGACTTAAATGTAAGTGGCAACTCAGAAACTTCCAGAAGAAATAGGGAATAAAACCGTAGTGACCTTGAGTTCGGCAAAGATTTCTTTAAAAGGACACAAAAAGCATGAGTCATAAAAGAAAAAGGATTAAATTGGACTTCATCAAAAGACAGTGTCATCAAAAACCACCATTAAGGAAGTGAAACAGCAAGCCCCTAACTGGTAGAAAATGTTCGCAAAACATGTATCTAACAAAAGACTTGTGTCTGGAATACATGACAGATTTCTTACAGCTCAATAACGAGAAGATAAACAACTCAATTAAAAAATGGGCAAAAGACTTGAACGGAGACTTCACTAAAGAACATATGCAGATAGGGCGCCTGGGTGGCTCAGTCAGCTAAGCGTCTGACTTTGGCCCAGGTCATGATCTCGCCATTCCCGAGTTCGAGCCCTGCATCAGGCTCTGTGCTGACAGCTCGGAGGCTGCAGCCTGCTTCAGATTCTGTGTGTGTGTCTCTCTCTCTGCCCCTCCCCACTCGCACTCTGTCTCTCTCTCTCTCTTTGTCAAAAATAAATAAACATTAAAAAAAAAGAACATATGCAGGTGTTAAATAAGCACACGAAAAGACGCTCAGTGTCATTAGTCAAAAACACAGTGAGATGCTACAACATGCCCACTAGATGACCGAAATGAAAAGGACAGGTACCAAGAGCTGGTTGGTGATGATAAGGTGCCATGAAAACATTCATCCGTTGCTGGTGTAAATGCAAAACACTAAGGTCACTTTGGAAAATGGTTTGGCAGTTTCCTGTAAACTTAAACACACACTTAATAGAATTCCTGGAATCCCTAGATTTACCCAAGAGAAATGAAAGCGTATATTCACACAGAGGCTTGTCTGTGACTGTTCATAGAGTTTTATTCTTTTTTTTTTTTTTTTAACATTTATTTATTTTTGAGAGACAGAGACAAAGTGTGAGCAGGGAAGGGACAGAGAGAGGGAGACACAGAATCCGAAGCAGGCTCCAGGCTCCGAGCTGTCAGCACAGAGCCCAACGCAGGGTTCAAACTCACAGACCGTGAGATCATGACCTGAGCCGAAGTTGGCCGCCCAACCGACTGAGCCGCCCAGGCGCGCCCATAGAGTTTTATTCTTTTTTTTTTTTTTAACATTTATTTATTTTTGAGAGACATAGAGACAGAGCACAAGCAGGGGAAGGGCAGAGAGAGAGGGAGACGCAGAATCCGAAGCAGGCTCTAGGCTCTGATGAGCCATCAGCACAGAGCCCGACTCGGGGCTCGAGCTCACAGACGTGAGATCATGACCTGAGCTGAAGTCGGCCACTCAACCAACTGAGCCACCCAGGTGCCCCTATTCTTAATACCCCCAACTAGAAGCAATCCAGATGCCCATCAGCTGGTGAGTGGATGAAAAACTATGGTATGTCCACATAATCCAATGCTATGCAGCAATAAAAAAAAGGAAAGAACATGTAAAACATGGATGAATCTCAAAAGCATGTTAGGTGAAAGAAGGCAGACACATAATTACATAATTTTTCTTACATGACATTCTGGCAACTTTAAACAGAAGCATTCTGGGAAAAATAATCTGGCGGTGATGTGGAGGTGACTTGACCGGGAGAGGTCCCCAGAGGTCTGTACATTGCTAGAAGGTGGGTGCCGTAACCTTGACCTGACCTTGTGGGAGCACAGGTTGGGGAGATTAGAAAGTATGAACATCAGGGGCATTATATAGAGACTTGGCTTCTTATCTAGGCTCTGTTAGGGATGAACCGTGTGCCACTGGGCAAGTCATTTAACCACTGTGGGGCCTCAGTTTTCTAATCAGTAAAATAGGGGTTAAAAAATCTACTCCCAAGGAAAGTTAGAGGTTAGTTAGAGTTACAGGTAAAGTGTCTCACACCCAGAAGAGAAGCATAGCTCTCTGAAGATTATTTTCCTTCGCCGTTGGTTTCTTCCACTTTGCCCCTCATTGATATGTATCTTGCTCTTTCTCTGTTTCTCTTCTGTAAGAAGAATAAACACGAAATGTGTCTAAACTAGGTCAAAATGTGTCTCCTGGCCAGTTTGACCCCAGTATCACCCTTAGTTGGGTCTTTCTTCAGCATGCCTTGGCTGGTGACATCCTATGTGACTTGGGCAAGTTACCTTCCTTCTCTGTACATCTTCTCCAGAATGAAAGGGTTGGGTCAGATGATTGCTCTGGGCTCCAATTCCAGATCCTGCACTCTAGGATTCCAGTCCAGGAATGAAGAAATGGCAGAACTCAAGAAGCAGCTGCTTATGAAAGTCCGAGAACAGCTAGATCCTCTGGGTGCTGGGCCTGGGCCTGTGGTCCAGCTATGAGTTGAAAGGGGACCTTTGGGAAGAGTCAGTCTAGAGTCTAGAGAAGAGAGATGGTAAGTTCAGAGTGGTTCCCTTCCCTCCTCCTCCACAGCATCTGACCCAGCAAAGTGTTGTGAGGTGGGTGGAGGCACCTGTTCTTTCTTGGAGGAGAACCGTTTCTCAGGATGGGGACCCCAAGTGTTCTAAATCAGAGGTGCTGGCCTGATCTCCTCTCGGCACAGCAGACTCATCGGTAGCTTCCAGTGAACTGGGGCACTTGGCAGCATCCCATCTTCTTGAATCTCTAGTTTTCCTCTGATTTCCATCAGGCTTAGTTATCAAAGCAGTGGGGGAAAGAAATCTAACTTCTCAGCTACCTACTTTTGGAGGAGGCGACTACACATTTTGGTATGTGTTTGCTGAGAGGGAAATCCAGAGTGACCTGGCTCCTTCCTCTTCTGTATCCCTCACACAGGAGTAAACTGCTGTTCAGGGTGTGCTTGGGTCCTGGGACTCACTGCACACAGACAGGGTCTGCCTTCCCCGATGTCCTCCAGCCTACTCTGCATGGCCCCAGGACATGGTGCCTGGTCAAAGCAGTGAAAAATGAGGTGCCAGTCCTTACTCCCGTGGCAATGAGGGGCAAGGCAAGCTCAGAATACTTGGGGGTGCCACTGTTGTGCACAGCCAGCCTATCTCCACCGCCACTCAGCAGCACCCACTTTGTGGGGAGGAAATGGCAGATCACCACCATTGAGCTCGTGACCTTGACCTCTGAGAGCATCTTCCAAGTAGGAGGCTGAGCAGCCTCAGACACAAGAGCAAAACAAGAGTCATTAAACTCCCTGGGCTGAGGGTGAGGGATCCCCCCCAGACAAGTTCCTTGTCTTCAAGCCATGCTACACAGTAACTTCCCAACTGGCCTGCTGCACCAGCCCTGAGCTCTACGTAGGCCAGGATTTTGTCTCTGATGGGCACACACTTTGTTTAAAAACCACGTAGCCACACAGCCCTGGGTTCAAACCCCAGTTCTCCCCCTTTAGAAAAGTGACTTAGCTTCTGTGTGTCTTACTTTCTCATCTGTACAATGAGGTTGGTAAGCCTGCCTGGAGCAGGCATGGGAAGAAGGAATAAAAATGAAGGCAAAATGTCCAGTGTGGTGCTCCGTACAAGGTAGAGGCTCCATAAATGGTGCTTATTCTTACACTTGTTTTTAGGACCTCATGCACAGGAAAGGGTCACATGTCCCAGATTGTTTTATATCCAACAAGGTTTATTTGACTAAACCAGTAACTCTCAGACCAGCAGTATATGAGAAGGGTTAGAAATGCAAATTCCCAATCTTCACCTCAGCTCCTCTGAATCAGGAACTCTGGAGTGAGGCTCAGCTGTTGTAATAAGCCCTTTAGGTGATTCTGATGCATGCTCAAGTTTGAGAATGTTTGTACTTTTTTTTTTTTTTTTTTGCAAATTTGGGAGTAGAGAATATAAAATGGTGTCGTGTAATATATTAATTGGTCTCACTTTATGCGCTGAGTTGGAAATAATACAAATCTCCCCCCAAAATATAACATCATTTCAAAGCTGGCAAGTGAAGGAGTCGTGAACAGCATTTATACTATATACACTTGGTGGTGCCTTCTGGGTTGGTATCAGTTGAGTCACTCTCAGCAGCAGACAACAGAAAAGTCGGACTAAAATGAATTTAAGAAATAGGAAAACGTCTAGCTCGAGTGACAAGATCCACAGGTGGGTGCCTCAGGGTCCCTGGGCTCCTCTGTGATTCTGTTCTGCGTGCTTCTCTGTGTTGGCTCACCTCCAGGATTGGGATCTAACGGATGCAGCACTCCTAGAGGTCACACCCAGACTTGTCGACACTGCAAGGAAGAAGCCTATTTTTGTGACCTTTCCTAAGGAACCAGAAAGCCTTTCCTACAAGATCCTGGAAAGCTTCCCCTCGTCTCACTGGCTGTTCTTAAACTTTATAGCCACCTCTAAACCCATGCCCCCAAGATGGGAAGAACACAGTTGGCTTATACCCATCTGTGAGTGTTGTTAGGGGTTGAATTGTGTCCCTACTCCCCTCCCATCAAGTTTACTTGCTGAAGTCCTAACCTCCGGTACCTCAGAATGTGACTTTACTTGGGAATAAAGTCACCACAGATGTTATCAGTTAAGATGAGGTCATACTGGAGTAGGGTGGGCCCCCAGTCGAACATGACTGGTGTCCTTGTAAAAAGGGGAAGCTTGGACATAGACCTGCACACAGTGAATGCCATGTGAAGCCGAAAGCAGAGTTTGGGGTGACGCAGTAGAGGCCAAGGGATGCCAAAAATCACCAACAAACCACCAGAATTGAGGGGAATGGCAGGGAACAGATTCTTCCTTGGAAAGGCTAACCTGGCAGATACCTAGATCTGGGACTCTTACCCTCCGGAACTGTGAGACAATAAATTTCTTCTGTTTAAGTCACCCACTTTGTGGCACTTTGTCATGGTAGCCCTAGCAAACATATTGGTGGACCAGATGTTGGGAAGTCAATTGCCATGACCACTACACCTGCTATCGGGTAATGAATGTTAAATTAATATCTCTACTACAACATACGCCTAAAATGTGAGACAAGTGGTTATCATGAGATAGAAAGTGCCCAGGCTTTGGAATACAAAGATCTGGGTTTAAACTGTATCCCTGACTAGCTATGTGACCTTGGCAAACCTCTTAAGCTCTCTGAACCACTAATCTGTAAAGACCACCACTGAACTGTGAGATGGGATATCAATTGTTGGCATGGATATTTTCAAAGCCATTCCCCTTTCCTGACCCACCAAAGAGGAGACCTCTGCCCCTTAAATTTTCTACCTGGTTCCGTTCTATCCCTACCTCAACCCTCCTCCACCCCACCTCCACTCCAGGAAAGTTTGAGATTGTTTCTGCAGAACTAACTGGGTGGGGAAGGACAAGACAAGACAGTAGAGGGAGAGAAAAAAGAGAGGGAGAACTTGGCCCCAGGAGGAGGAGGTGAGTTTACAGAGTAAAGCATTGAAAGAAAGAAGAGAGGAGATGAGAAAAAGAAAAATTGAGAAGGCTGGAGGCAGAGAGACATAATTTCGAGGGCCTTTTGGCTAGTGAGGGGCTTCAGAGCAAGTACAGTGTAAGGGAATCAGGAAAGAGAGAAAAGAGATTTCGAAGGAGATTTGCTAGGGGTATAGATTGGATTCACCTTTATGTTTTCTTCTTCTTCGTTTTAAATGTTTATTTATTTGTTTATTTTGAGAGAGAGAGCGTGCGCTCAGGGGAGGGGCAGAGAGAGAGATAGAAAGAGAATCCAAAGCAGGCTCCACACTGCCAGCGCAGAGCCTGACACAGGGCTCAAACCTACGAACCCTGAGATCATGACCTGAGCCGAAATCAAGTCAGGCGCTTAACCAATTGAGCCACCCAGGCGCCCCACCACCTTTGTGTTTTTCGAAAACTTCTCGTAAAGAACGTAATGCCTGAGCTCTAGAGAGAAAATAAAGTTGGATCACAAACTCACCTTCCCAGAATACTTAATGAAAGAATCACAAAATGAAAAACAGCTTCCCCCACCAAAACAAAAACAAAAAGCAAGCAATCAGACCCCTATAGCAGCAGCCAGTCAAGGAAAGGGGTACAACTTCATGCCACGCTGTCCGCAATGTGCTGTCAGGGAATGAGACAGAGCAATCTGGCTTGACTTGCCCCGACTTGTAAACGTTCCCCGTAAGCCACTCCAGATGGAAGCAGGTGAGTGAAAAACGTTCTGAGAATTCACACAACTATGCCCCAAACTGGAGCAAGAGGGACTAGAGCAGGCTGTCAGCGACAGGACACCTAGTTAAATGTGAAGTTCAGATAAACAGTGAATAATTCTTTAGTGTGTGCCCCATGCAATATGGAGGACATACCTATACTAAAAATTATTTGTTGTTTATCCGGAATTCAACAGAGTCCAGAGTCCTTGTATTATTATTATTATTTAAATCTGGCAACACTAGACTGAGGTAATGAAACTTCAAAAACCGAAAAATGAAATGAAAAAAACCCCTCAAGTGAAAGCCCCTGAGTACTCTAGAAAGGTCTCCCTGGCAATGGGACTCACCATTTCATGGGCTCCTTTCCGAATGGGGGTACATTATGATGCCTCAGGGAGTCGCATGTGGCTTCAATAAAATCCCAGCAGAGAGAGAGCCGAGGTCCTCTGGGCTCCACATGACCTCTCTGTGAGTTCTCCGCCCTGCTGCACCCTCAGGGTATAAAAAAGTAGAGAGACTTGCATTGCCCTTTGGAGAAGACAACCAGGCTTTGGGTATAGGAGAATGGAGTCCGTAAAGAAAGTCTTTTTAGAGTTATCTGCATTGCAATGAGCAAAATAAAAAAGAATGCATCATAAATATGAAAGCAGGCAATATGTAGAAGACAAAGGATAGATGAAGAATCCTGCCTAGAAGAAAACCCAAGAAATGAAAGAAAATTCCCTCTGGCCATTTTGAGGCAGCTGTTTTTTGTCCAGCTGACTGTTTACCACATTTTTACAGCAAAGAAAGAAAAAGAAAAGAAAGTAAAGGCTTAGATCTTTGATTAACTCTTTACTCTGGGGAATAAACGCTTAAGGAAAAAAAATCAAAGAACTGCCCCAAACGAGCAAAACAACATATATAATAGGGATATTTGTTCTCTTGCTGTTTATCACAGTAAACAAAAATGGTTTATAGAGTCAGAAATTGGTTAAGTAAATGGTAAGAATTCATACTGTGGAATTTGCATGGAGTGTTGAGAATTAAGCATGAGATCTGTGTTTTCTGAATAAAAATAATTAGGTTGTGGAGCAACATGTAAAGGAAAACAGCCTGTGGTCGTGTGCTTATTTTTGTAAAAGTCCCCACGTGGGTGTTTTCCCAAGATGTCATCACTGGCTTCCATGTCTTACAATGGGGTTTCTCATTTTTTTCCCCCTTCTTTTCTGTATGGAGTTCACTTTTCTTCTTTCACAGCATCTATGTATTTATTGATTTTCTTTTTCTTTTGTGAAAATTTTTAATGTTCATTTATTTTTGAGAGGGAGAGACAGAGACAGAGTGCAAGGGGGTGGGACAGAGAGAGAGGGAGACACAGAATCTGAAGCAGGCTCCAGGCTCCGCGCTATCAACACAGAGACTGTTGAACTCACAACCCGTGAGATCACGACCTGAGCCGAAATCGGACACCTCACTGACTGAGCCACCCAGGTACCCCTTGATTTTATTTTTCTGAAAAGCTTGTGTCTCCCTTTGCTTTTCTTGAGCTCAGGAGACTTCTCAAGGTAGCGGAAGTACTCTGGGATGTAGTAGACCAGGTAGAATGCGATCAGGTCACATTTGCTTTGTAACGCATGGCCTACACCTTGCCTGGCCTCAGGACAGTTCTGTAGCTCCAAGCCCGTGGGGAGTCTTAGCAGCAGCTGCTTGGCCTAAAGCCACCGATGACCAGCTGGGTAGGCACCTGTTGGAACACTGGACATGAGGCGGATGAATTGTTTTGGAAGGCAGAATGGGGCTGTGGATGAGGTAGAACACAGTAACTTATTGGCCGGGCAATCCTGGGCAATTATTTCTCCTCTCTAGCCTCAGTTTCCCTGTCTATAAAATGGGGTTAATGGATCCTACCTTACAGGGTCACTCTACTGTAGGCATCAGATAAAATAATATATGTGAAAGATACTCCATAAAGTTCAGTTTCCCTTTTCAAAGTCTTTCCATTGTGCTGGTATAATTAGGTGTTCCATTTTACTGATGATTGGACCTTGGGTTGAAGGCAAATTTATTTGGGAATGTTTATGTAAGGGTAAATGTCCTCCCTGCCCTCTAGTCTATACCCACAATCTAGCTTTCGATATACTTTAGGATTTCACTACTGATGGGAGTCTTACAACTCAATTATTTGTTTCCAGAATCTGACTTCCCTGTGCATTCTCTTTTTTGATACGTGGGAAACAAGAGAATTCTGTAATTTCTATGAATAGAACATGATTAAACAGTTGTCAGGAAATCAGAACAAAAGGGAATGCTTTGCACTCAAAAGGCTTGCAATCAGTAACGAAAGGTCAGAATGGCATGTGAGATGGAAATAGGGTTTCCATCTCCCCCTGCAGGGTGAGGGACCCTTGGTTCTCAGCTTTTCATCTCCGGCTCAATTAAACAGCAGAGTCAGGGCTGCTGCCCTGGCTGACACACAAGTTGGGTACATTTGGTTACTTCTAGTTTATTCTGAACAGCAATTTGGATTTTAAAAATTATTAGGATGAGTTAACCAGCCTTACATGTTGTCTCCGGAGGGACAGTCTGTCCTAGGGTAGGGTGAAAACATTTTTTCTGAGGTCAGCTTAACACAGGAACCCAGCAAAACGGGATTGCTCACTGGATGGGAGTTTTGGAAACCGTGTTTAAAACAGAAAATATTGTAGGGCAACTAGCATGTCAAAGCAGTGAGACTTGGGGTGCCTGGGTGGCTCAGTTGGTTAAGTGTCTGACTTTGGCTCAGGTCATGATCTTGCGGTCCATGGGTTCAAGCCCTGCATTGGGCTCTGTGCTGACAGCTCAGAGCCTGGAACCTGCTTCTGATCCCGTGTCTCCCTTTCTCTCTACCCCTCCTCTGCTTGTGCTCTCTTTCCCTCCCTTTCAAAAAAAAAAAAAAAAAGCCAGTGAAACTCCAGGAGCTGAGTTCCAGAGCAGACACCAACCGTGTGGCCATGGAATTCATCATTAATCAGAGCCCATAGCACACCTGCACACATTCCAGGCACTATCTCCCTCAGATGACTACATCTGTATTTTCCATTGAGGTTAAAGTTTAGGAAAGATGATATACAAGTGAACCTAGATATGTGCTTAGGCCAGGGGCTTCAGAATTTAAAATTGCCACAGGATCCCTCCTAACCTTCCCAAGTCAGAGTACTCCCCCCACCAGGTAAATCTCACCTGTGGGATGGGAGTGCATTTGCACGGGGCTTGACAACCTCTTGACCCTCACAAACTCGCCCTGTGTGGGAGGAAGGGACTGAGGGCGCTTCTAGGGGCCGTGTTTTGGGTTGAACACGGGAAGTGATGATGCTAATGAATCAACAACCACTAAATGTTCAAATATCGAGACAAGCTCCTCATAATTTTGGTCACTGGTAGCCATGGGATTAGTAAGTTTGCCTCATACTGTGAATGAGTGTGTGTGTGTGTGTGTGTGTGCGTGCGTGTGCATGCGTGCATGCTCACACATTAAGTGGAATAAGAGAACAGAAATAAATTAATTGCCCAATTAGCTGTCCTCACAATTATGGGAATATGACATTTAGTGAAAAACGCAATGATCATTTGAAATTAAATTGCCCATTTTTAAAGTGTCCTCCTGGCTCAGTCGCCATGCCAACTGGTTCTCACAGTGGTGCCATTGCTTTTGAGAGGCAGGCACAATAGTCTCCCTCAAACCAAGCCCGGTCGCTTTCTTAATTAACAACACTGAAACCAGGGAGGGGAAAGGCTGTGGTTGGGAACCGGCAGCTCAGCTGGACTCCCTTCCAGTGATTTCTCAGACTTGAGGGTGGCCTGCCTGAACTTTGCATATGAGGAAATACTGTTGGGGGGGATGATGCAGGGCAGGGCTGGGAAGACTGTCGGATTAGGGATGTTATGCAATCTGCTAAATGTCTTTTTCTTTTTAATACTATTTATTGTCAAGTTAGCTAACATACAGTGTATACAGTATGCTCCGGCTTCAGAACTAGATTCCCATGATTCATCACTTACATAGGACACCCAGTGCTCATCCTATCAAGTGCCCTCCTCAACGCCCATCACCCATTGTCCCCTCTCCCCCACCTCCCCATTAACCCTCAGTTTGTTCTCTGTATTTAAGAGTCTCTTACGGTTTGCCTCTTTCTCTGATTGAAACTGTTTTTTCCCTTCCCTTCTCCCATGGTCTTCTGTTATGTTTCTCAAAAACATATGATATCTGTCTTTCTCAGACTGACTTATTTCACTTAGCATAATATCTTCCAGTTCCATCTACATTGTTGCAAATGGCAAGATTTCATTACTTCTCATTGCTGAGTAGTATTCTATTGTAAATATAAACCACATCTTCTTTATCCATTCATCAGTCGATGGACATTTGGGCTTTTTCCATAATTTGGCTATTGTCGATAGCGCTGCTATAAACATTGGCATACGTTTGCCCCTTTGAATCAGCACTCCTGTATTCTTTGGATAAATTCCTAGTAATGCTGGGTCGAGGGTTATTCTGTTTTTAAATTTTTGAGGAAACTCCACACCATTTTCCAGAGTGACTTCACCAGTTTGTATTCCCACTAACAGTGCAAGAGGGGTCCCTTGAGTTCTGTGGGAAGAAGGTATATAGATGCTCCAAGGACAAAAGACCCTGTAGGTGCCCCCAACCAGAAGCCCTTTGTCAGCTGGGTGGAGTGACAGTACCCCAGACATGGGCGCATGCGAAATGGGATCCTTTAAGACATCAGGGTTTCAATACCAGCCAAGTTCCTGGGAGGTGTGGGAGACTGTGGAGAGGGACGAACTGGACTGCTCACACTCATCCAGCACTGTGAGTACAGCCTGAACAGAGTGGCCTGGGACACCCGGTCCAGGGAGGGGAGATTGGGTATCCCCATTTTTCTCCCCATCACCAACAAGGTGGGGCTTCAGGAAAAAGGATAGTGGGACCTGCCTACACCAAACCACACCTCTCCATGCCTGTGAACCAGATAGCCCCTCCTCCAGACCAGAGCAACCACTGGTTCCAAGGCACCATCAGTTATCTTTCCAGCGATTTTGCATTTTCAGATTTGATTCTTGGTATATATATATATATATGCATATGGGAAGCATTCCCAGGTTTTCAGGACTGTGACATCCTCTGGCTTCTTAAACACCCATGGCAAACTTGAGAGGTCAGTCAGAGTTAGTCTATATGCTTGCCAGAAAAGGGCTCAGAGAGGTTCAGAAACTAACTCAAGGTCACACAGGTGGTGGGACAGAAGCCGAATGTTCTTTGCCTTCCCTGCCCACTCAGAACCTATTTATGGTCTAGAATCCTATGGAGGCTCTGAGAGCAAGAGGGAGTTCCATGGGTGATTAAGTTGTTTGTTTGGGGTATGGTTGGGATACCCAACTCTCTCGCAGAGAGTATCCCACAACATGTACATTTTAGAACTTAACTGCCAACCAACCGCTTTCTGGCACCCAGCTTATCTCTGCCACCATCCCTGCTTCCTACCCACAGGCCCTGCTTTTTCATGTTTTGCCTTCTCACCTCTAGTGCCTTTTGTCCTAAGATTACTTAGTATCAGCTAATGACAAAATCCTCCCAGTGTGGGTGTGACAAGGCAGGGGACAGAAAAAAGGAGAGAGAAAGGACATTCCTAGGCAGAGAGTCTAGGGAAGCTCCACCCAAGGCAAAATGGTAGTGAAGCCCATCTAAGCAGATCTGGGCAAATGGGCCCAGCTGTTGCCTACCAGAATGTTGACTCCTAAGGCAAATTCATTGATTTGTCCATTGGGATATGTGGTTCTTTCTCAGTTTTCCTATAGATATTTGGTACAAAGTAAGAGATAGGAAACAGGACTTCAGATAATCTGGCTTTCAAAGGAGCCAAGGGGAAGAGTCCACTTGTTGGCTAGTGGGGCTTAACTTTTTCTCCTGAATGGTTGCAGAGGGAAGTGGCCTTTTTCTCTTTCTTATTCTATTTTAATGGTATAACCAGAGTCAAGGAATATCCATTCTGCCCTTCTGCCTTTGACAAGGAGGCTTCTACCTAGCTGCCAGCAAGAGGCCATGAGATCCTCTGGCCTCTGAAATGCCCACCCTCCAGGCCAGCATGTTGGAGGTGGCATCAGAGTCTGCCTGAGTGTCTCACTAACAATAGAGTCCCCCCAACTTGAAGGAGCCCCTTTGGAAATGTCTGGGGACCCTGGGGTTTCTCCTGATTTTAGGAATTTCTCTGTCCGTAATAAATGTGAGCCTTAGAGGAGTGAGGAAAGCTCTGGAACATAGGGTAGGAGTACTGTGGCTAAGTGATAGCTCAGATAGCTACTAAGGCCCATTCTGTCTCCAGTTCTATGTATTTTATTGAGTCATACTCAGGTTCCCACAGCAGAATCTTAACTTAAAAAAAAAAAAAACTTTATGGAGGTGTAACTGGCATACAATAAATTTGGGACATCCTCTTCTGACCAAGATAGAGTAATAGGGACTAGAGTCTTGACTCTTGTAGGTCTTCTATAACCTTATGTTTTAGAGAAAATGTAGCTGCTTCCCAGCTGATGCCTCTGCAATCCCTTGAACCTCACCCTGAGTAGAGAAAGCAATACTATTTTTTGTAATTATCCTGACATTTCTGACAAGGCTGTTGTTCCTTAAGTCTAAAGGGACTTGAAGTAGCTCTAATCTGGTTGGGCTCATGTCACCTGGTGCTGGCTTCCAGAGTTCCCTTTACTGGAAGCACACTAACATTCCCTAAAGGTCATAAGAAGGGGACTCCAGCTCTGTGGAAGAGAGAGAAAAAACTTTGAGAGGATGGTCATTTAAAAATATTAACTAAATCTTTGCAATTTTGACTCCTTCTGCAAAGAAGCAGATTTTGTTCAACTCCTCCATGCTCCCTGAGAGAACCAGTGTGATTGGGGGTAGGAGGGTGGGTAGAATGAGTCAAACAGGGGCCTCACCCCAAAACTTGTCTGTAAAGTAAATCTCACAAATGAATGAAAGTCTCCTGAAGTCTTGGAAGGGAAGGCTTCACACAAGAAGTGAAGTCAGAAGAAAAATAAAGTCTGCCAATTTATTCTAGATCATCGGCCATGTAGTTGATTGCTCTGCATCCCCTGAAAATGTTATAGAAGAATATTAATGATGCAAGAAAAGTTCCCACTAGACGAGCTTCTCACCTTCTGCACCACTGACGTTTGGAGCTGGGTAGCCTTTGCTGTGGGGCTGTCCTATGTGTTGTAGGACATTTAGCAGAGGCCCTGGTTTCCGGACATCACTAGTACACCACCCCTACTTACCAAACCAAAAATGTCTCAAGACATTGCCAAATGTCCCCTGGGGGTCAAAATGGTCCCATTTTGGTTTGAAAAAGTAATAATAGACTATCATTTTGGCCACTATTTACTTGTGACTGTTACATGCCAGGTAATAGGTGAAGGGCCTTACAGATAGGATCTTGTTTATCTGTGTCTACTGGGTTACAAGGGCCTTCTAATTTTTTTTTTCTTTTATTATGAGAGACACATAAAGCAACAGGGTCCTGATTTCTCTAGTTAATTTGTGGGTTCTCCCTCTGCCCCCAGCCTCACCCAGAGAAAAGTGACCATGTCGGGCTGGGGACAAAGATCAGGGTCCTGGCTGTGTCACTTCTTAGGGGTGTGCTTTTGGACATCCTTGTCACTCTTTTGGAATCCCATTTATAAAATGAAGATAGTAATGTCATCCTTGAAAGGCCATGAGGCTTAGAAACAAATTTGTGAGGAGAGGGAACACGCCTGCTTTGCTTATCGCTATCTCCTCAACGCCAGGCCACTGGACCTGGCTCACAGTAGATGATCAATGCATGCTCCTTGAATGAATAGGTCAGTGAAGAACGCCTGGCATCTGTCACAGGCACTGGCACTGATATGTGTCCCATCAATACTTCCTGTCTGACTGTACGTGTCAGAGGCCGGCCTCGGATGCTATGAGCAGGACAAAAACTAGAACTGCCTCTGCTGTGCGGAATTTGTGATCCAGGAAGATGGAACGACAATGAACAAGACTTACAAGTCATTAAATAATTGCAAGTATGAAAATACCATGCAGTAGAGGTTCAGAGTCACCCAAACACACCCGGACACACACAAGCACACCCTATGATGGGCAGGTGAGAGCAAGTGCCTGGCAGTCCAGTCTGGAGACAGAGCCAAAGATCTAGGCTCTAAAGAAGCTTTAGAGAAGTTTTTGTTGCTTTTTAAGCTTAAAACAATAAACTTTGATAAAAGGAAACATTTTCATTGAACTTTTAAATACTAGGAGTTAAAAGTAATTAAGACTAATAAAATAGTCTGTTTTGTTCCAATTCAGTAAGCACTTTCTTTCACTAACTTCACTGTCCATTAAGACTGGGTTTCAGGGGGCGCCTGGGTGGCTCAGTCGGTTGAGCGGCCGACTTCAGCTCAGGTCATGATCACACGGTCTGTGAGTTCGAGCCCCGCATTGGGCTCTGTGCTGACGGCTCAGAGCCTGGAGCCTGCTTCGGATTCTGTGTCTCCCTCTCTCTCTGCCCGTCCCTTGCTCATGCTTTGTCTCTATGTCTCTCAAAAATAAAATAAAAACGCTAAAAAAAAAAAAAAAAGATTGGGTTTCAGGTTTGTCTGTATCTGGAAAAGGTCACATTTGCACAAAGACTGATGAAGGACTGGAGTAAGGCAGCCAGTTGCACTGGGAATGCCAACAAAAGACAGGGTTCTGTGAGGCTGCACCAAACCCATGGCCCTGGCCATGCCTGTAACTGTGGACATGTTTCCCCTCCATATTCTGCCAAGCCTCAGTTTCTTCATGTATGAAGACGTGGTACTGCTCTGTAAGGTTGTATTGAGGATTTAGAGAACTAAGGTACATGTGGAAAGGTACACCTGATACCTCATGTGGTGTAAGGAGGGGTCATTTGATGGTGACCCATGTTCAGCTTTTAAAACTCAGGTTAGTTGATAGTGCTGGTGGGCTGGGCACTCCTCTATGCTCCCTCAGTCCTCTGCATACTCACTGTCATGCACGCTTGCAATGGTCTGAGTCTGACTGGGAGCTCATGGAGGACAGGGGCTAGGTGCCCCTCAGTGTCCTATGGCTATCAGATACCCCCCTCCCTTCCCCATTCTGCCCTGCACTTCGGGGAACATTTCCCAGGTTCCCAGGCAGCAGGCTTTGGGCTAGTTTCTACCAGTGGGAGCACTGATGGAGGTTGGAAAGTGGGAAGAATGGAGGAGACAGGGTGATTCTCTGTCTCTTCCTCCCTCTTCTATTCTGGGGGTGTTTGGGAACAGTGGCTGCATCTCCTCTGATAGCATCTTCTGCCATGGTCCAGCCTGGCCTGGCAGTCCTGGCTTCTGGGTTCTGATAACACCGCTGTCCTCCCCGAATCCCTGATGGTATAGGCAGCTTCCTGATGTTTTTAAGCCCTAAGCCGCTCCCCCATCTCCCACTAGGTTTCTGGGCTTTCTCAGCTTCCGTGTAAGCAATTCCCTGTACTGAATTCCCTCCATATGAAATGCCTAGTATGGTTGTTTCTTGACAGGAGCTCTGATCAGCTGAGTGCATTTTCTGTTGTCACATTTCAAAGAAGATGGGATGTTGTCCATCTTTTCCAGGCCTTGCACTGGGTTCCCCATCATGCTCCATGACCTTAGTGATCCAGAAGCATGAGGAGCAACTAAAGTGAGGACCAACCCCAGAAAAATCTATGACCAAATCTTTAAAGTTCTTGAAAATTCTGTTAGTTCATTTCTATTTCATTTTCTCAAGCCCCAGCTTCTAATTGGGTCCATTTACATAACAAGTGTAATCAACGAGCCAAAATTAAATATCCCCAACCTCTGCTCTTCTAATCAATCACAAGTCATGAGTGAAAAGAACTGGTTCAAAGTGGAAGAATTGGCTCTGGGAGGCCTGCTCTGTCCATCAGTTCCATCCAGCTCTGCACAGAGATGGGACCAAACCACACTCCACACTCCCCCACACCCCCCTCCATCTGGGAGAATGTGAACCAGTCATCTCCAGTGATGTCTTGTCTGCCATGCAATTAGCCTTGAAGGAAATTTAGAGTGAATGCTGATTTAAGAAAAATGAAGCTTGGTTTCAGATGACTGGGGCAGAAATGGCTTCAGAGGTTGCCTGGATATGGCTGGTTTCTGAAGGCTGCTGGGTAGGTTTGGATGTCCAGGAAGGGGGAAGGCCACCCTGTCCCTGTCGGGAGCCACCTCCCAAGTGGAAGGTCTCAGGCTCTGGAGACAGACCTACTCAAGTTCAAATTCTGCCTGTGCTAGTTACCAGCTGTAGGGGCTTGGGTAAGCATTTGGCCAGGTCCAAACCTCAGTTTCCTCACGTGTAAAATGAGTTTCTCTATCATAGTCCTAAAAGAGCTGCAAGACAGAGGAGGTGTTTAACAAAAGGCCTATTGCCCTCTCTTTGAACGCTGATTCAAGACCCAAGCCTCTCGTATGCCTGAAAGTACACTTGCTCTGTGTTGACTTGCCTAGTTGTACTTAGACTTTCCTGTCCTTTGGGGAGTATGTGGGGTGGGGACAAAACTAGAGAGAACCCCTGGGGGCTGCTTTGGCTGTTGTTGCTCTGGCTGTGGTCGGTGTACACTGGCCAGTCATCACAGAGTCACAGCTGCCCCTCTTTTCTGCATTTGTCTGGCCAAGTGGGGGGTTCTAATTTCAAGTGTCTCCCTTCTCCCTCTCCTCCCTCTTTTCCTCCTCCCCTTCCTTCCCATCCTTTATCCTCCTCTTCTCTTTCTCCTTCTCCTTCTCCTCTTCTCTCCACTCCCTTCCCCTCATCCCCAGTGACAACAGCACTTCCTCGCCTCACAAGTCTCCAAGGCAGCCTGGCTGCTCCTTCAGCTCCGGCCCAGTCCAGGCCCTCCTCCCTCCCCAGTAACTGGGGACTGGTAGGTTCATGAAGGGGTTAGCATTGAGCCATTGCAGAGTGGCCGCAACTGGGCACCTAGGGAGATGGCCTGCTGGCCTTGGCAATCATTGCTTTGTCACCTCACAAGCAACAGGCCTGACTCAGATGATGCAGTCTTCCCTCCAGCCATGCCGAGGATCATTCTTTACCCACTTCCCCAAACTTACACCTCGGTGTTGCCTCACCTCCTCTGTGAGTTTCGTGCAACCATTGCATAATGCAAGGGCTCAATTTAAGCACCTTTCAAGTTCTTCCCTTCCTTCCCATGGCCACTCCTCGGCCTTGACACACACCCCTCACCGCTTCTCCCCTGAACTCCTTATTACAATAGCTTCTGAACAGAGGAGTCTGAGTCCCTCTCCCCACCTCCATCTGCCCTACCAACAATAGCTAGAGCAGTTTTCCTGGCCCCTGTCTCAGGCCACATCCCTCTGTGCCCGGAAGCCTGCACCGGCTCCCCTGATCCTCCTGCTGAGGTCCTGCAAGGCATTCACGATCTACTGCAGTCTGAGAGAGCAGCCTTCCTGGCCCTGCCTCCTCTCTTACGTTATGAGTAGGCACTACCCTCCCACCTTTCCCTTACCCTCTATGCCATTTCCTGCCTAGTGACTTTGCTCATGGCAGTTCCTTCTCTGCTGTGTCCTGCCCTTCGCCCACACCTCTTCCAGGCCCGAAGGTCTCCCCTGCCATGAAGCTGCTCCAGAGAGCATGAAACCACTTCTGTTATGGGGCTCAACACGTGCAGGCCGAGGTCCTGATAGAGCCTCCCAGAGAGATGTATGGGTGGTCCGTGTGTGCTTTGACCACCTGTGGAGAGGCATTGGGCTTTGGTGAGAGTGTGCGGTGTGGGTGCACAGGTGAATATGCATTTAGAATAAATCATACTTTGGGGTGCGTGGGTGGCTCAGTCGGTTAAGCGTCCAGTGTTGGCTCAGCTCATGATCTTGCAGTCTGTGAGTATGAGCCCCACGTTGGGCTCTATGCTGGCAGCTCAGAGCCCGGAGCCTGCTTCAGATTCTGTGTCTGTCTCTCTTTGCCCCTCCCCCACTCTCTCTCTCTCTCTCTCTCTTTCTCACAAAAATAAATAAACATTAAAATGAATCATGCTTTAACTGAAAGAGGCAGGGCTTGTCATTGTGCCTGCCAAGCACCTGCAGGTGACTCGCCTGGGGGCCTTGTAATAACACAGATTCCTAGGCCCTGCCCTTGACCTCACAGCCTTCCCTGCCCCCTCCCCCTCCTCTTGAAGGGGGAGGGGGCAGGAATCTGTACTTTTAGTCAATTCTCCGGTGATCTTCACATTTGGGGACTGTGTAAGGGATATGAGATTTTTTTTTTATGTTTATTTATTTACATTGAGAGAGAGAGTGCAAGAATGAGCAGGAGAGGGGCAGAGAGAGAGGGAGACACAGAATCCCAAACAGGCTCCATGCTGTCAGCAGAGAGCCCGATGCAGGGCTCAAACTCACAAACCATGAGATCATAATCTGAGCTGAAAACAAGAGTCAGACGCTTAATAGACTGAGCCACCCATGGGCCCCAGGGAAGTCAGGATTAAAACGTTTAGAAAGTAAGAGTTTTAATGAAGGGCTCACTACGTCGTCATATATGTATGCATAAATAAGTGGGGCTGGGGAGGAGAATGAGTTCTGACTACGGTTTTAGGCCCTGTGCTAAGATCTTGCCCAATCTTGCTACTCCTTGTGACACAGGCTCCAAAGTCCTTATTGCTGACTCCACAGAAGGAGAAATGGAGGCCGCACGGCCGTCCAGGGGAGCGGGATCTGAACTAAGGGCTGAGGCCCAAGCCCACGCTCAAATGACTCCACGGTGCTTCCCATTTGTGAACTGGGGCTTTCGTGGGGCAGGCTTTTTTAACTTTCAAGATCAGGCCCCCTGGCTCATAGCTCAGCACACCCTCCTTCAGGATGTCTCTAGAGGCTGGGGGGTGCCTGAGGTTCTCAGAGTCTTTCCCAACAGCCCGTATGGGGTTACACATCTCAGAGTAACATGAGTTTTCAAGGGTGACTCCTTCCATTCTGTCCCTAAACAGCCTTGTCCGTGCTGGGGGAAAGCATTGCTGTCATGATTTAGTCTTGAAATAGGCTGAGGGAACAGAAATATGAAACAGGCAGGACTTGCCCCTTCTCGGCCATAGCGAGTGCGGGACTGGGGAATGAGCCCTAGCCCACAATATCTTCCCAGCTTTGAAATGAGTACTTCAGATTGGACCACTTCTGTGTACCACTTTCTTTGTTGGAAAAGAAGGATCAGTAGAATTAATAGAGCTGCTGTTGGTCCTTTGTGCCATGGGTAAACTAATGAGTTCACCCTTCATTTGTGGAAAAACTATGCTGAGAAAATCCCACTTGGAAATGGGAGATTTAAATTATATTGTTTGTTATCTGCCATTGAAAACGTGCTCTGCATGTGTAAGGAACAAGCTGGTGTTTTCAAAACCCTGTGCAGGAGTGAAACACCGTGGGTAAGGGGCTCCTGGGGTTTAAGGTCCAGCTTCTTTGCTGCAGGACTTTTCAGAGCTTTAAAAACAGGAACTCTCATGGTAAGTTTCTAAGGAGATACGGTTTTCATCATTTCCAAAGTCCATTTGGCCATGAACCTTTTCACAGAATCTCAGGGGGCTAACATCCCCTAGAATACACTTTGCAAAAGCTCGGATTGAAAGTTACTAGTAATTAGAATCCCTGCCATGGACAGAATACTTGATGGCTGGTCCCAATGGGCTTTCAGACAGATCTCGTTCTATAGGGCTTCCCTGAAGGACAGAGGAGAGGGCATTTTGAGGCTGTTTTGGGTTAGGGCAAAACTGGGAGGGGGCATCAAAAGGGGGATCTCGGGCTCCTGAAGAAGCTCCAGGGGGGCTGGGGACAAAGAGCTTGCTTCACCAGTCCCTGCACTTGGTCCCTGGTCTGCCCAGGAGATGGGCCTGCAGCTCCTCAGGAGGCTCCTGTTCTCCCCAGAGCCTACGGGAAGACCCTGCTTCCACCCAGCCAGCATACTGCTCCATCCAGGCACTTCCCTGTCTTTTGTGGGGCAGGAACATGGCGTGGCTGTGGGGAGGACAGCTTGCCAGGAGGCCCGTGGCATGGCTGCCTGGTCGGGCTTAGGCCAAGGCTGGCCTTGGGCCACATGGCCAGATTACAGCTTTTCTCTCCCTCCCTGATTCCATTAAGGATGCTTGGGATCAATGAATATTCTGTTCAGTCAAATCACATCAGAGCGTGCCAACACAACGTGCCACCTCTCTGGGGATAAACCTGCTTTTCAAAGGTAATGCTTACCTAATGGTGGGATTCTAGGCCCTGCTACGAAATGAGGAAGGAAATGGCCTTGAGCTATGAGGCCTTCTCAGGACCCCGTGAATGATCTACCATAGTCTGTCCCTACTGACTACCATACTCTTCCAGGCGCACTGTTCCATTGGTGTATCCAGCAGGAAAATACAATTCTGCTCAGAGTAACAAACCTAATGTTCTGGAAGCACCAGGAGACCTTGGGGGTACTGAGCCATCACCACTTAGTATCCACTCCTCTGAGCCCCTGAGATGTGGAGGGAGTAACTCTAAATAACGACTGGAGCTAGCAGGAACTTCACTCTTACCATGTATCAGGTTCCATTCCAAGCTCTCTTTATGCATTAGCTTGCTTAATCCTCACACTAACCCAGTGGAGGAGATGCTATTTGTCTTCTCCATTTTGTAGAAGAGAAAAACATGGATAGAAAGGCCAACGAGGGGCGCCTGGGTGGCTCAGTCAGCTAAGCATCTGACTCTTGGTTTCAGCTCAGGTCATGATCTTGTGGTTCATGAGTTTGGGCCCCATATTGGGCTCTGTGCTGACACTGTGGAGCCCGCTTGGGATTCTCTCTCTCTCCCTTTCTCTCTGCCCTTCCTACCTCTTTATCTCTCAAACTAAAGAAAGAAACTTAAAAAAAAGAAAGGCCAATGATGTGCCCATGGTTACCTAGCTGAGAACTTGAGCAGCAAGACTTGAACTCAGGCTTCCGGGAAGTGCTTGGCGAGTCCTCTGCAGGGGTGCCATTTTGCCCAGCGCTTAAGGGCAGAGGGCTGTCCTGGGCCAAGAGCAGCTGGTACTGCAGACCTGCGGAGGCCCTCAGAGGTAACTGTGCCCATGCCGCTGAGGCAAAGTACAAACTGGAAGTCATTTGCATTCTTAAAATAGAAACTTGGAGAGGCGCCTGGGTGGCTCAGTCGGTTGAGCGTCTGACTTTGGCTCAGGTCATGATCTCTGGGTGCGTGAGTTCGAGCCCCATGTCGGGCTCTGTGCTGGCAGCTCAGAGCCTGGAGCCTGCTTCAGATTCTGTGTCTCCCTCTCTACCTGCCCCTCCCCCACTCATGCTCTGTCTCTCTCTGTCTCAAAAATAAATAAACATTAAAAAAAAAAATAGAAACTTGGAGAAATGAATGTATTATCCAAAGGAATGAATCTCAAAGGGGAATGTTCAGGAATTAGTAGGGGATGCTGATGTTAGCCAGAGGATGTTTCTGGGTAAAGTAATCCCCCAAACAAATTAACGAAAAATAAATAAAATGAAACCAAAAAATAAATAACAACTACCACAACAAAAGCCACACAGAAAACCACCATGTGGGCAATCGCACTTTTGCCTGTGGATAAAACTGAGAGTTCTAGAAATAAAGGGAGATAGATATAAAGGGTTTCAAAGTATGGGAGTGGTTTTTGTTTTTTCATTTAATGCCAGGTTTCAAAGAAGGAAGAATATGTTTGTCAATGGTTAACACACTCGTTCTGTATAAAACTCATCCAGATGCCTTAATGGGCTCTGTTAGGAGGGGAGGGTCCCTGTGGCTGCTTCCCTAAGCCCACAGAGAACCCATGGTGGGCAGTGTGGAGCATTTGCTCAGCAAGCCCCCTTGTAATCATTACTTCTTCTTGAACACTTGATGGCACACCTGGTCACCGCAGGTCAGCTCCTGCAAGGTTAGAAAGTGGGGAAAGTGACTAGTAAGCCAGGCCTTTCTATGCCCACACCTCTGCCCCCCCCACCCCTACTGGAATAAAGAGGACACTTAGTCATTCTGGGCAAAGTGCATCCCATAGACCCAATCAGCGGGCATGCCCTGCAGGTAGCAGTAATTTGATTTTGACACTTGAATTGAGCTTGAACAACTATAAAAATGAAAAATGCAAAGAAATTACCCTCTTGGGCGGGATTTTTCCTACTCCCGTGATTAAAGCAACATCTCCTAATTTATAAAAGGCAGTGAAGCCACGAAGAAGGAAAGGATCTAGTGGAGACAAGCATTTGGAAAGTGAGGGCCTGGGAATACGATGGCTGGTGGGGCGTCATTCCATCTGGGCGCTTCCCGGCCTCTGGGGATTCGAATGTTGGTTGGTGGCATCACAGGCAAGGACAGGGTGTGGGCTGCAGAAGCGCTCCCCCCCAGGCCTGCCTATGCAGACAAGATGCCGCTTTTTATCTAGACAGAGGGAGCCCCCAGGCCTTACCCGCACCTCATGACTCCTTGAGGGAGGAGGGAAAAATATGAGTGTGGGGACGGCCACAGAATCATTGCCGTTGACAATGAATCCATTGTCTTCGCCACAGGGACCATTGGGGATTGTACTACAATTAAAAAAATCCATCATCCAAACCAGAGCAGGTAGGGAAAACCATCAACGGAGAACACAGTGAATGCCTCCCATGTATCACCAGTTGACACAACCTCCAAAATAAAGATCTCAGGTGAGGCAAAGCCTGCCTCTGAAGGGCACCACGGTGACCTGAATACTGACACTGGAACCAGGCACCCGCTTGACTCCATAGGTGAATGAATGATGGAATGGATGAAGGGCCATTTAACAAATGAGTGACTGAATGCACGAAGCAGTGAAAGATTTTCCGTATTTGAATGCTGGACACATAAATTGCCTTGAAGATTGAAGAGTGAAAGATTAAGCTATCTAGACACATAATCATTTCAGGAGATCAGCAACTGTTCCTACTGCTCTAATACCGAGTTTACCTAAAACATTTCCGGATCAGGTGGGCATACCTGATGACGAGAGGCCAGTGCCTGTGGTCTACAAGGTGGTTCTCAAGCCCACCTGCCCCTGTCCACCCTACTCCTACCGCTCTTCGTCCCTGGCTCACATGATGGTGAGGCCTGGACTTCGCCTCCTTTGGGGCGTCTTAATTCTGTGCCTCACATTTCTCTTCAGCTGGTCTTTAACAGGTTTCCTGCATTTCTCCTTGGATCTCGGCTCCCTAACTCAGCATTTTGAACTCTCATTTTAATTGCAGCCGTTCACAGAAACAGCTATATAGATTTCTTCCTGGAGTCCCCTGAGCCAGACGGGAATGGCTTTCTGACTATACGACCACACGCATTTGGCTGGAGCTCAGGGGAGGAGGGCAGGACCATTTTTCTTGTCAAAGCACCTGGCGAGGTGAACCTGCGGTTTGTGTAAGCTTGTGGAAGGGAGCCGGGCAGACCCCAGGACTTACCAGGTGCAGCTTGTCCCCCTCAACCCACTGCCTCCAACCGCGGTTCTCCTTCTCCCCTTTCTGCACGCACACCAGGACATCGCCTTCCCAGGTGACCAGCGTCTGCAATGACAGGTTTCCAGGCGAATCAAATGTACGGCCTTGATCGGGACCGAACAAGCCTGTACCCACAGCTGCAGCTCCCGCGGCCATCACCAGGCTCCCGCTTGCCCACAGGGCAGAGCCCTTAGCTTCTGCCATGCCAAGATCTGCCAGACTCGCTTTCCACATATACCCACCATTCCCGCCAAGCCGGCTTCCTGGGGCTGGTTCTCTTTTAAAGAATTCTACTCTCTCATTTTACCATATTGTGAAGATAGCGTTTCAAGTCAGTGGGAGAAAAGATGATGTGTTTGACTATATAATGATGTAAAATTTTTGGAAGGGGAAAATAGCACCATGTCAACAGATAAGTAACAAACTGGGAAAAATAATTGTAACACATATCAAAGACCTGACTTCCTTATATATAAAGGGCTCCTGTAAATCAATAAGAAAAAGAACCTTAACCTAATAGGAAATTTTAAAAAGGACACAGCCAACAGCTTACAAGGAAAAAATATTAATAAAATGCAGCAGATGGCTTTTACCCATAAGAAAACATATTCAACCCTACTCATAATAGGAGAAATGCAAATTAAGGCTGGTTTTTTTTTTTTCAGATACAATTCATCATATGGCCAAAGATCAAAGAATCTGATAACACACTGAGTCGGAGGAAGTGTGGAGAAGCAGGCACCTCCATAAATGGCTGGTGGATATGGAAATTGGTAAGCGTCCTTTTGCAGGGCAGTTTTATATTACCTTTTGAAATATAACATTGTGTATACTCTTTGACCTAGAAATTCTGCTTCTGGGAATTTTTCCTGTAGAAGCCACATTGTGAGGACTGCCTATTGTAGGGCGATAACACACGCAGAGAAGCTGCCTAACTAGCAGGGGCCACAACAGATGGCTCCAGTGGCGTCCTCATCATCCAGAACCAGGAGGGTGGACCTGCCCCGGTCCTGAGTTTCCTTAGGAAGCAATGCGGACTGGTTAGTAGCACACGGGCAACAGCAGAGATTTAGAGGCATGTAGGACAGCCAGGCTGAGCAGACCAGTAGGCTGGAGAAGCCGTAAACCTGCTGAATTCCGAGAGGCTCAGACTCCTGTGCACGGGGCGCCTGGGTGGCTCCAGTGGCCGAGCGTCCAACTCTTGATTTCACTCGGGTCATGATCTCGCAGTTCATGAGTTTGAGCCCTGCGTTGGGCTCTGTGCTGATGACGTGGGGTCTGCTTGGGATCCGCTCCCCCTCTCTCTCTGCCCCTCCCCTTCCTGTTGGTTTTCTGTCTCCCTCTCAAAACAACAACAACAAAACAAAGAAACAAAAAACTCCTGTGCACGCACTTATAAATTTTATACCCCCCAACTCCTCTGTCCTCTGTTTTGCCTTTTATTTCTCCTGGTGCCTGCTTTGGGACAATTCGTACCAGCCATAGGTGGTTCTCCAGGGCCACCAACCTCTGAGTCCAGATTAGGACTGTACGTGTGCCTCCTGAGAGAATGATGTCACTCCCATGCAGACAGTGGTTTTGTGTCGGTACTGTCCTTCCTTAGGGATGGCCCCGATGCCAGCTGGTTTTCTTCCAAGTGTGTGCAATCTGTATTCCGCCTCTATGAACAACTTTACGCCAAGGACCAGGCATTTACTTTTCTCTCTATCTTGTAAGCGTGGTTGGTGACAAACTGACCTGAGTTTCTTTAGTCACTGTCCTTGCACATTTAGGTCTATTTTTTGGTACAAATTTTCTTTCTACAGATTGTTAAGTCTACCTATTTCTAAAATATTTGACCTTGACCATATTATACATTTAATGTACAATTTTATTCCTCCTCATTTTACTCCTCAACACATTGCAGTGTTGTTTGTTATAGCAAAGGACTGGAAGCTTCATAAATTGTGTCAGTGGGCGGCTGGTTAAATATGTGTGGTTCACCCATGCTGTGCGGCATGAAAGGAGGAGGAAGCTCTCTACTTATGGAGAGGGGCGGTCTCCATAGTGTATAGTTAAGGAAGCAAGAAGCAGGGTCATGTGCATAAAACAAGGGGAGAGGGCACACGCGTGCATATGTTTGCACATATTCTCTTCAAGGAGGTAAGGGAACCCTTAATAGTGTTCGTTCCCGGGGAAGGAACTGAGAGGCTGGGGGCCAGGATGGGAAGAAAATTTCACTTTTTACTTTTTAATATTTTTAAAAACCATCCGCATGTATTAATATTCCCTAAATTAATTTAATGATAAAATTCTCTATGTTTTCTAAAGAAAATGTCTCCTTCTTTGGAGCCATCCTAAGCCTCACATCTTTGAATGTCTCGGAAAAGCTTAACTCACAGCTTGTTCCCTTTGCTCTTTTGGGAGGGAGATGTTGTCTGAAATATTCAAGAATTCCCTCCCAAATAGATGAGAAAGGGATATCCATTTGTTGTTGCTCATCATCAGTCTCAGGACTAAGTTCCCTCCCAAAAGGATGAGAAAGGACTCAAAATGTCTTGTATTTGGGCAAAGACCCTGTCTTCTAACCCCACCTCCCCCACCCCACATTGCCTTACACATCATGGACACCTAACATATGTTGATTGAACTAATGTCTGTTGCCCCTAATTGACAATAAGCTCCATGAAAGAAGTGGCTATGCCAGATGCTCATTTCTGCAACCCCAGACTCGGCACAGTCACCAGCCCGAGAAGGGGCCTGGTAAGCAGTGTTGGATGAATCTGTGATCGAGTAATTTTGCTGAAATGAAATCTTGAGGTAAATCCACGTGGGAGAATAAACAAGCATATGTATTCTTCACTGCTGATGGTTCTTGGCAATGACTCGGCCGGCCCACCTCCTTCCCTTGGTTTCTCTAGTACCTCTGGGGTGCACATATGGGACCATCAATATGGACACTGGGTGGTAACTGTCCGTCTACTTGTCTGCTTCCTCGGGATGCTGTGAGATCTTTGGGGGCAGAAAGGGGTCCAATTCATTACTTTATCGATAGATCCTGACCCAGGCCTTGCATGCAGTAAGGGCTTGGCAAACATGTAGAAGGAACAAAAAAGAAAAATGTTGGTGCACGAGGGCCTGTCCTAATATTTTCTGTTGATAAATCTTAGTAGGCAGCAAGATGAACAGTTTTTCTGACCCTGAGTAAATTCATTACCAATGAATTATGGTAATACCTTCAATTATGGCAACACCTACAATTTTATAGCCTTACTCCTGCATGAAACAGACGATGAGAAGAGAGGAGAGAATGGTTAAAAGAACTAAAATTACACAATTCAACTTGCTTTCACCTGGTGTCTCTCATCCCCAGATCAGAGGAGGTTTTAAAAGATGCTCTATTGCCTTAGAAGATCTTGAGGCTGAGGAAATGGATACAAGTGAGGAAAACCATTGCTTGTGAGCTAGAGGGTGAAGAAGATGTGTTTGTAGTGAATTAAAAAAGGAAATTGGGCCCACACTCCAATTTCCCCTATCTCAGTGTCCAAAGTTAACATCGTTAAAAACAGCCCTTTTTGGGAAATTAGATAAGGTCGTGTATCAATGTGAAATTTAAAGTTGATAGCTATACTGTGATTACATAAGAGAATATCCTAACTCATAGGAAACACTCAATTATTTAGGGGTAACATATCAGATTTTTCAGAAAAATATATTTGTATAATAGCAAGAGAATATGTACAAAAGATAAAGCAAATGGGGCAAAATGTTAACAGTAGGTAACTCGGCAAAAGAGTATACATATGTCCTTTGCTACTTCTGTGCAAATTTTCTGTAAATTTGAATCAGTCCCCAAAGAGTATTTTTTAAAGGAAAATAACAGCTCTTTAAATTAAGAGCATTAAAGGGCACTATTAACATGTTTAAACCCTCCCAGTGCACCTGCACTCGTTGAAGAGTTATTCTGGCAGTGCCCACCGTCCCTCTGGCGATCCCTGAAGTGGGGGCCTCCTACGTTTCCCCTGGGCTCTGGCGGACATCACAATGATATCATTTGTTCTAACTGCCATCATCTGGTCTGTTTTCCGCTGCCTTTACTGTCTGCCGCCAATTACCTATTGTTTTTAGTTGAGATATAATTCACATACAATACAATTTACCCTTTTAAAGTATATAATTCAGTCATTTTTAGTGTATTTACAGGGTTGTAAAACCATCACCACTATCTAAATCCCAGAACATTCTCACTGTCCCCCAAAGAAACCTCTACCATTCCCTCCGCCCCTGGAAACCACTTTCTGTGTCTATAGATTTGCCTATGATGGACATTTCGTATAAGTTATATGACATGTGGCCTTCTGTGTCTGACTTCTCTCACTTGGCAGAATGTCCTCCAAGTTCATCTAGGGTGCAGCAGGTATCAGTACTTCATTCCTTTCTATTCCTGAATGCTATCCATTACATGACTATCAATGACTTCTTTTTAATGCACTTTTATTCTGGCTAGCTTGTGTATTTTTGAGAGGGGCTTTAAATCCTCTTAGAAACAAATCAGATTGGGAAGTGACCCACATATGGCCCACAGGGAGGAAGAAGAGGGTCCCTGGTCCCTGAAAGATTCGACCACATGATCAAAGTGGTGTCACTGTTCCTGCTCTGGCATAGACCTGGGCACTTTAGGGCTCTGTTGTGCCTCTGCTACAACCCCACCCTACACACATCTTTCCCCCAAACTGCCCAATGGGGAGATTCTCAGAGAGGTTCATGAGGGTGACCAAGTTGCTGAGAAGCAGAGCCCTGGAGAATAAGAGCATGAGTGCTACCCTACTGCAACACACACACACACAGATACATGTACACACATGCAGACATATACACACACAGACCCATGCATGCACACTCATACACATGCTTGTACACGTGCACACGTATACATATATGCACACGTGCATACTCAGGCACATACATGCACATGTGCACACTTGCACATAGACACATGGCTTTGTGTGCACTCAGACATGCCACCACCTGTGGGCGACAGAAATTCATGAGAGCGATAGACTCACTTGCTCCCTGTAGTCCCTTTCTGGCTGCAGGGACCCAGTCAAGTTACAGTGGGTAGGTAGTCCCAAGGGCATCTTCTCTGTGCGTGATTCTCATGGGAAGAGTCCTTTGCTGGAGACTGGGTATATTCCATCTTGGGCACTTCTCGGCCCTCACCAGTCTCCTGTGTGTGTGTGTGTGTGTGTGTGTGTGTGTGTGTGTGTGTAAGTTCCAACTTCTTGTTGTGGGCAGAGCAGAGACAAGTAGTGGGAAGGGAGATTCTCTCTCTCTGCAGGGCTAAGACCCGATCTTGGGGAACAGATGAGGCTCTCAGAGGGAGCCCAGAGGGAGGAGAATGGAAGAAGAGGCACAAGAAGAGTAGGTGTTAAGAGACAGAATCCTTTAAGGGTCAGGAACGTTGCAAGTATGTGTCTGATTTCAGGAAGAATGAGTTCTCGACTATCAAAGGTGATAAAAGAGCGAGTCAGAGACAACAGGGCTGCTTTTCAATACCCCAAACCCAGAATGGAAAGGCGAGGGAAAATGAATCATTGTGAACAGATCAGGCTGGAACAGCAGAGTGATGCAAAAACCCAGAGATAAATTTCCTATCAGTTCTGGTGTCTGAGGAATTGGCCTTCCAGCCACACAGTTCAGAGAAGCCTTGTCGATCCATCAACCCCTCAGGGAGGGATCCTACAAGGAGCTGTTCCAGAGCCCGGAAGCGCAGGCTCTTATGCCAAGACTGCTCTGATGGAAACATTCCCGAAGTGCTTTTCATTTCCCACTTTTCTTTAGCAAGGAGTACTAAATATAATTCAACCTTGACTTGATGGCTGAGATTATCAATGCTGCAGGACAACTCGATTGAGAAATAAAATGTGTCCTGCTCTCTTGGCTTTAGACTCATCACCAAAGAATGATGACAGCTTTTTCTCCCCACCCAGGAGAGCAGCCAGAGCTCATGTCCCTGGCTTGGGGGGAGGGTTGAGACTTGTGACTTTGAAGGCGCTCCTGGAAGCACCAGAGAAGACTGGGACTCTGCAGAGAGTGGGGCTAATGGTGAAAAGGGAAGGGCAGAGGGAAATATTCTGCTTCCTTGAGACACTCTGAGGGGCTGGCCCACTGCTGGAGGTTGAGGAGGCAAATATTGGTGAATAGGATACTCATCACCGCCCTCCCTCACTTTGGGCAGAGGTTCTGGTGCCTCCACTGGCACAGAGGGAGTGGGTGGTACAAATATTCAAGCTGCCAACTGTTGTATAAACTGCATGGGCCCAGACAGTGAGTGGTCTGTGGCACTAAATGACACACCAGAAATCCTTCTAAGTTTCCTGGACTGTGTCATCCATGAGGTTCTTGCATGATACTAAGATTAGAATGGGGGGGAATCCTTAAATATGACTGAGATTGCATTTTGCCCCACTCCTACTTGTGGGGACTGACCAGGTGTAATTGGATTTGGATAACCAAAGACAGGTGCACTTAGTATAAGTGTGAGCACTGTGGAGATTGGACACCGGGCTATGATTCCACATGGCGTTGTAAAAGGAGAGGGGGAGCTGCTGTTACCTTGCCTCCCCCCCACTTCTCTCCACTTCCTCCTATTGCTATCCTTCTCTGCCTTATTTACAGAAAGCTCCTCTGGGTGAGGACCTATCTCCTCTGCAGAGTCCAGTTCTCAGGCTTTGAGATAACTCTTGACGTATTCACTCAGAGTTGTCTGCTCACTTTCAAGGTCCTACCAATATTCAAGTATTCCGGTGGCTGGAAGTCTGGCCTTCTGATGCATGGAGGCTTTCCGCAGTGATGTCCTGAGAGTTAAGGTGATGCTGAGACAGACGCCACCAACACGCCAGAGATTTCTCCAAATACTAGGACTGGGGAAACCCTGACTTCATTTAGTCTACTGACTTTTTTGGATTGGCACTTTATTTTTCTTAAAAAAATTAAATCAGGGGCACCTGGCTGGCTCAGTTGGTTAAGCATCCGACTTCGGCTCAGGTCATGATCTCAGAGTTCATGGGTTCGAGCCCCGTGTTGGGCTCTGTGCTGACAGCTCAGAGCCTGGAGCCTGCTTCAGATTCAGTGTCTCCCTCTCTCTCTGCTCCTCCCCCACTCACGCTCCGTCTCTCTTTCTCTCTCTCAAAAATAAATTTAAAAAAATATAAAAAAATTAAATCAGTTGGGATCCTACAAAACTGAGGTATTTCATATAAAAACATGAATTCTCAACATCTCTTGAAAAGAAAAAATCCAGCACCACAAGGCCCCAGGGCTCCATGGTCATGCGTGGCCGGTGCTGAGTAGGGCTGCCCCTGGGATGAAGCTGTGCTGCGCAGCTTGCAAAGTCACTGTCACTCCCTATGATATTCCACCTTGCTGGCCAGGCCCATGTCAGCATAGGAGCTGGCTCACTAACTCAGGTCCTAGAGAGGTCAGCAGCCTTTCATCTCTCCTTGTAAACTTAGTGTAGAAGGCAGCTCGCCTCTTCCTGCTGAACTTCCAATAATTGTTTACTGCCAGCATCATTAAGTCCACTCTGGTCCCCTCTCCTGATTCCTCCCAGGTTGTTTCTGTCATATTTTCATTGTGCAGGCAGATGGCCAGCTCCTGCACACTGAGTATATGAGTAGAAACTGCCAGACCAGGTCCTCACCTTAACAGTCCGATTGTCTAGGCCCTTTGTCTGTTCCTCAAACTCCACTCCAACAGTGAAATCCAGGTCATAGTTGCGGAACGTGCTGTTGGTTTTTGTCTTGAAGTTATCGCCGTTTTGATCAATGATCTTTGTCTGAGTCAGACGTATTGCGATCTTGCGGGTGGCAAAATCAATATCTGTTGGCAAAGGGAGTTGTGGAGGTTATGATGTGTTGCGCCAGACTCATTCATTTCTTTAACAAGGCCAAACGTTTGAGACTAGAGGCACGGATCATGGGCAGGCCACATTTCTTTGCTCAAATGGAGAAGAAGAGTCGTCTTACACATGGCCAGTTTGGGCATCTCAGTCAATTGTCTGGAAACCTAGGGTCTCTCAGTGCCTCTTCAGGAGCCCTACTAGGAGGGGGAGGTAGCAGGAGGGGCTCACCTCTGAGCTGCCACTCCCAGTGTGTACGTGCATTCGTACACACGGACACATACACATGCATGTTCATGCATGCGCGCGCATGCACACACACACACACACACACACCAGTCCACCATAGAAGCTCCATTCTATTTGACATATTGGGTTTCCTCCTAAGAGTTGGCTGAACAAAAGATTTCACGGTTTAAAAGAAAAGAGACCACTTAAAAATAACCAGTCTAGATCATGGGTAAAAATGGACCTTCTGTCAATGGCCATGGCAGGTGAGGATACATACAAACTTCCATTTTTAAAGCAGATTGAGGATGTACGTAGCTAGGCTGTTCTGCCCTAGTCATGAGCCCGCAGGACAACGTTAAGCATATTCCAAATACCTAATAAATACTTGTTCAGAGATTTCTTTGGTTGTTTTTAAGGAAAAGATGAGTAATTGTTTATATTTTTACTACTACAAAAAGTTTAAAACACAAGAGAGGAGAGTACAAGGAACTACACACAAACATCATCCAGATTCAATAATTATCAAGATTTTGCCACATTTACTCCATTTACATGTTTTCTCTGCCTTGATTTTTTTTCTCCCCATCAAATTCTTTTTTTTTTAATTTTTTTAAATGTTTATTTATTTTTGAGAGACATAGAGACAGAGCGTGAGCAGGGGAAGGGCAGAGAGAGAGGGAGACACAGAATCTGAAGCAGGCTCCAGGCTCTGAGCTGTCAGCACAGAGTCGGACGCGGGGCTCGAACTTACAGACCGTGAGATCATGACCTGAGCCAAAGTCTGACACCCAATCGACTGAGCCACCCAGGTGCCCCACCCCATCAAATTCTATAGCAATTCTTTTTATCCCCAGCTTTACTATGATACAATTAACAAATACCATTGTGTAACTTCAAGTTGTACAGTGTGATGATGTGATACACATATATGTTGCAAAATGTTTATGAACAATAAGGCAGTTCTTTTTAAAGTTTAGTAAACATCAGAATTTCCTTGAAAACTGGTTCAAAGAGAAGGCTGAGCCCTGGTCCCATACATTCTGACTCTGTTAGGTCTCAGGGCAAGCCGTGGGTTTGCATTTCTGATAAACTCCAAGGTGATGTTCATTACTAGCGGTCATTGACCACACTTTGAGTAGTACTGCTATGACAGATTGACCATTGGTACATAGGCAGTCTTTGTTTTCACATATATTTTTGATTGAAAACAATGGCAACGGATATTTGAAAATTGAGTTTCGCCAGAGAGCCTTCCAGTTATCTTTAACTATATTTTTATTTTAAAACAGGAGTGAAGTTATTAGAAAGTGTTTTAAAGGAAAACATATTCATTTCTTAGAGACTATTAGTAAGTAAAAAAGAGTGTGCCCTTTGGTGGGGTGTTTCATTTACTAAGCTCTGAATTTCACAGTATGAAACTGGGTGCTGAACCAATCTTCTCGCTAACCTCTGGTTTTGTAAAAAATGTCACCCAAGCCAAAATGTCACTGTTCTGTGGAATAGATTTAGAAACAGAAGATAATTCTGGAACTTGCTACAAACATTATTAAGCTCTTAATATCTAGCCACATCAAGTTTGCCCCTCTTTATGTCTGTAAATTCTCCAGATATTTTTGGATGCCAATCTACATTTTTTATTTTATTTTCAGAAATTCTACCTGGAAATTTTCAGAAATGCTGACATTGATAATGACCTCAAGAGTCATTATCACTCTTCACACTTCAGATTTATTGAGTGTTCTTTCTCTGAGAATCCCGGCCTCATCTCTATGGTAGGTAGGTGATTAAACTTGACACTCTGTGCTGTCTGGTGGGGGATAAATACTATTGAGCCCATGAGAAAGACCAGCAGTTACCAACAGTTCAGGAAGCTCCCGTCAATATGGAAAATTAACATCTCTGTTGGCCATACCCAACCCTTTCTGCTGCACTTCTATGGTAACCAACATCATGTCCTTCATCCTCTCTTCTCATTTCCTTTCTGACCCATTTCCTTCTGGATCTCTTTAGTTACTGTCACTCTTCTTCTCCTAAAGGACCATGAAGGGACTAAAGCTGGGTGGTTGGGCTTCACTGTGGGCCAGCAGTTTGACCACAGCTGGGAACCCACAACAGTATCACACCTGCATGGGGAAGGGCTCTAGCTGGGCTTTTGGACCTGAAATTGTACAGTCAGCCTTTATCATAAAGGGAAGAATTTCATAGCATCAGACAGCCCAGAAGGTAAAAAGATTACTTATCTGTATCCTAAGTTGAAAAGAAAAATAGGTTCAAAGTGGCACGAGCTGGTGCATGAATGCTAGTGCCCTGCTCAAATATTGTTCATGAATATTGGTTGAGAACTTGTCATCTCTAGGAATCCACCAATGGGTCCCGAAGCTAGCTACACATCAGGATCATGTGGGAAGATATAAAAACCACATATTTCTGGGTCTTACTTTAGACCCAGAATCTTTGGGTGGTTTTAGATCTTGGATTTCCAAGAGACTTCCAAGGTTTAAGAAGTTTTAAAGTCATGGCTTAAGCACTACCTCTCAAGCCATAGGTGATAACATGAAGGCCAAGAGTGGTTAAGTGACTTGTCTAAGTATACACAGCTGAAAAAGCAATCAAAGTTTTGATAACTAGATGGATATGTGGAGAAGTATCAGGTTGGGAGGAGAAAACAGTGGTTTTGAGCTTGGGAGTCAAGGTGAGATCCAAAAAGTGGGAGAGGGAATTAATCTTATGGGGAACATAGGAACCAAATTTTAGGTAAGGTGATCTGGGAGCTACATTGTATGGATGCTTGGTAATATTTGGGGTGGTAATTAAGACATGCCTTGAAACCAACCATGAATGGTGTCCCAGGGTGGAACCTCCCTTGGGAAACCTCACCCAACAAACCTATGAGATAAGTATCATATTATCTCCATTTTACCAATGAGGCTCAGAGAAGCTGTGTCACTTTCCCTGGGTGAGATATTGAGAAAGCAATAGAGGTGGAATTTGAACTCTGAATGGCCTGTCTCCAGGGTTAGCATAGTGCTCTACGAGCCTACAACCTCTGGGCTGGCCATCTTGTCAGGTCAGATCATCCTAGTATGTGCACTTTCTGTGGCCGCCCAAATACCAGTAACTTCTGACTGACCCTTCTTTATAATCCCCTGGAGGCACAGGGCTTCTGGGTCCAGCTGGATGAGACCTTCATGTTTGGGGCAGTTTATGTTTTCCAGAGCTCTAGTGTAGTGTCTTCACCACACAGCAATTGTTTTCTGTGCTCAGGGTTCTGTAAGAAACTTGAGGTGGGTCAATCACACTCCAACCTCTGGCCACTTTCTGATACCTCATTTAGCTTCAGTTCCATGGCTTATGGAATTGTACCTGGGGACATCCAAGCCACAGAGACTGGAATGAGGCAACAGGATGTGGAATGAGATAAAGACTCTCTCCTCTGCTGTTTGTGCTGTGAGCACTTCTAGGCATCTTGGCCAGCATTCACGGAGCCTGGGGCATCCCACTGTATTTGCTTCATAGGTCATTGGGTCATCAAAAAAATGTGGCCTGTGAGCTACTAAGTTTGGGAAATGAGGAAATAAAACCAAGAGAAGCTGGTTTCTACACTGAAGAACTTAACAGAGCCTTCATTCTAGGAAAGATACTTTGCAACTCCAACAGTGGGGATAAAGGATACAGACTTTCCCAGTCGTATGTGGCCATAGCCCTGTGCTGTGGTGGGACACACCATCTTGCTGATCTGGTGCTCCACAGAACATCATACAGAAAGCACTAACAACGCCCCCTCCGAGGCATTTATCTCAGTCACCTGGGCCCTGCATTTATGGAACTATCTGCTGTTTAATCTTTGCCCTTCAAGGCAACTGCTGGCCTGTTGAGAAAAGACTAAACAGGACCAAGTGTTCAAGTGTTTCTGTCTTACCAATTAATCCTTCCTTAAAATTGCTAAAAGCCACTGAAGAGTCCTCCATATCTAGTCAGTATAAACACATTTGTGGCAGAAAGAGGGCTCACATAATCACACTCCAACTCCTGTTTCTCTCCTTCTATCTCAGAAACAGTCTAGCAAGTCAGGTGACACCTGTGTGTCCAGTTTCAGTCCCATTGCTGCACCCTTGGGTCCAGCTCTGGAAGCAGCAGAGAGCAGGGGCCATAAGTGGAGTTATTATTAACTGCATCAGGTTGCTTTGAGGATTAACTTTGATGGTGTTTGTGAAGAGTTTTGCCCAGTGGCTGGCGGCTTGTAGTAATGGCCCCATAAATGGTAGCTGCTGCTGCTATCATCGTAATCATCATTATGAAGCCCCTTGATCTCAGAGGCTGGTGTGCTCGGAGTCCTTAGCATTCTTCTAGACAAGCCCTGTGCATTCGCCCCCTAAATCTCTGCCTGTCTCCTCCCAGCTCTCCAAATCTCATAAGACCCAGCCCCAGCCTTGTCTTCTCTAGCACTGTTCTGCTCTTTCCTGCCTCCTTCCTCACCTGCACTTCAGGCCACACAGCTTTGCCCCCAGGAGGCACGACCTGATAGTTTCCTCTGACTTTTTCATGGGGGTGATTGTTCTTTCCTCCGAAGTCTTACCTCTATGAGGGTAAAGACAATGCTGTCTTCTTGCTCTCTGTCCCCAGGATTGGGCACAGAGTAGGTGTGCAGGAAACACTTCTGGATTGGTTAACGGGCACCCTGTTTTGGGTCAGTGGTTCTCACAGTGAGGTCCCTGGGCCAGCAGCTTCACAGCACCTGGGACCCTCTTACAAATGTAAATTTTAGGGCTTGCACTAGACCTGGGGTGGGCCCTGTGTGTCTTTACAAGCCTTCCAAGTGATTCTGTGCATGCTAAAGTTCAGAACTACTGGTATAAAAGAGTGAGGGTCAAATCCAGGTATAAATCCTGGTCCAGATTTCCCAGCTACATGGCCTCAACGAAGTCACTTTGCCTTTCTGAGCCTAAGTTTTCTCCCAGTAAAATGGGGAAAGAATGCCCATCTCATAGGGTTATTTATTTAAGGATTCCGTTAAAATGATGGTAAAATGCTTTAGCAAGTAGCAATGAGCTTGTGGGTATTTGTCGCACATTGGCCTCTATCCCTCGACCTTTTCTGTTTAGGTAAAACTGTGGCCAGATTGGCATTCAGTCCAGAGTGAAATATTTGGTTAATATTTATGTATCTCTGCTCCACAGTCCAAGGGCTCTGGACTCTGAAGGAACACTCAGAATGGTGGCTCATCTACTTTCTCACTAGCATAGGCCTGGCTTGTCACATGGGAATTCCAGCCAGCCTGGCCACACGTTTGTCTACGTGGACCAGTTTCCTCACTGCATAGTTTGGCCAGTGGATAGAAACAACTTTAGCTCTTGCTCCTGAGGTCCATACTGTTCTAAACCCTGGTATTAGAACGGTAGTTAGGAGATGAGAAAGAAAACCACAGACCAGGTGTTACCCAGGTGAAACAAAGGGGAAGGCTCCAGGCAAAAGGACTCAGGAAGAATTGGGGATTACAGAGAAATTTAGAACAGCAGTGTTCCTCAGAGAGGATGTGGAAATCAAGGCACGCAGAATTTACGTGGTGGGTTCAGAGTGACCTAGCTGGGACAGAGCTCCTGATAGCTTGCCTACAAATACATTCTGTTTATCATTCACAACTAAGGCTCCCCTAACAAAAATTATTGCTTGTCTCTGGTTGCCTAGAAAGGTAGCTCACAGCTAAAAATGCCTATCGCTGATAGAACTGGTTTGTCCTAGAAACACCAACCCCCGTCAATCTTTCTGACCAGTGCTGGGGGAATCTTATCAGGGGCTCTATGCAAATGGAATCAAGCATTGCTGCTTCTCTAGATTGAAAAATGGCTCGGCCTCTTGGCCACCCTTTAGCATTTGCACAGGCTAGTTAATCATGTCACCTCTGCTCCACCCCAGGGAAGGGAGCCAAGTGTTCTGTTGGTGGATTCGTGATATTTCTAATCAAAAGGAAAGGTTTAACTGCAGCTGTAGAATACACACGCACACACGCAGATTATAAAAAACACTTCCGCTTTGTACTTTGCAGAGAAAATTATTTTCCTGATATAGTATTTTAACATCAGGGTTATCAAGTATGCTTTATCTGCTTTTCTGGATTAAAGGTATCTTCGAGCCTGATTTATAGCCAGGTGAAATGAATTTCTATCTCAGAGGAAAAGGTCCAAAGGCAAGCTATTTCTGAATAATATATGTGGCTTGTAGCTCCTGCAGAAGAAAACAACACTGAAGTGACTTTATTAAAGCATACTTTCCATAACTGCATTTTGAACAATGCAAGCCATAAAATTGAAATATGAGTATACTATTCACCATTAAAATGCTTTGTAATACGCTTGTGCAAAAAGCTAAAGTTGCAAGCTAAAAGGGCAGGCACTTTTTGTAAATTAAAGAGAGAGATGCACACATATTCATCATGAGAAATCTGATACCCATTTCAAGTGCAGCTTCGACAGGCTTCAAACCTGGACTTCATTCTCGGATCATCAGCCCTCTTGGGCAACTGCAGAGTGCAAGAGCAGTCTTCTCCTCATCTTCATACCATTTCGTCCTCCAGATAACACATTTAGAGAGAAATTGCACCGGCTCCTTGCCTGCTTCCTCCTTTCTCTCATGGGCATCTCCAGATATGTTGAAAACCTTTCCTAGTCAGCAGAGGCAGGGTAGAGACCTTGGGATGCCACTCTGCTCCCCCTGCATGAGTTTACCTCCCCACTCATAATCTAGTGCTCACCACTGGGATGGGGCCCGGGTGGAGGTGCTGACATTACAACCTAGGAGAGAAGGGGCTCTCGGTCTTCTAGGGGAAGATGCTAGGAAGGGGCTGAACTTATCTTCACTGAGGCTTTTCAACACCTCCCCCCGCCCCCGCCAGCACTCTCTCTGTTTAAAAGTCCAACCAGACTTTGGGTCCAAGTAAAGGCTTTGGCAAGGAGTATAACTTCTTTGACTTGTGACCACCAGCAGAAATCCAAATTTTGTGAAACTAACTCCTTTGGTCATCAGACATTTTTTTCTTTCTGTCTCTCCCTCTCCCTCAATTACCAATTAATGTCTACCCAGGAACTCTGAGTGAGTCCTGCAATGTTTCTGAGGGTTCTGACTGTCTACCAGTCAGCTCCTCCTCCTCTACCCCCACGCTTAGTAGCTGTACCTAAAACAGTGCCATGGAAAGAGCTCGAGTGATGGAAGCAGGCAAACGGGGCATCATTTCCCAAACACAGATGACCCTGGTGAGGTCCTTTCACTTCTCTGGGCTTCAGATTCTCCACTCCATGAAATGGGAAACATTCCTTCCATCTAGATCCCTGACTATACCCTGAGCTCTAGATCTTGTGTCAACATGCCGATTTTAATACTCCACATGGATGTGTAACAGGCATGCGAAATCAAAGTATGCAAAACAGAACTCTTAGTGCATTCCGCCCTGCCCAGCACCCCTCTCCAAACCCACACCTCCCCATGTCTTCTCTATTTCACCCTATGGGATCAGCATCTTCCCAGCGGTTCATCCCTAAGCCTGGGACCATCTTCGTTTCCCCCATATCCTCTGATTTCATATTCCTCTAAAAGGCCTGTTGGTTTTATCTCAAAAATCTATTTTGAACCTGTCCTCTCTTCTCCAGACCCCTGGGCACCATTACTTCTTGCCCGAACAACACGGAGGCCTCATAGGATGGGCCTCCCTGCATCTAGTCTTGCCTTCCAGTGATTCATTCTCTACACTGTAGCCACAGTGATCCTTAAAGAATATAAAGTAGACTGTCCTCCATCACAAGGCCTAAACTTCTCCTTGTTTGCCACTTCCCAACACATCAACCTTTGTGTTTCTTGAACACATCTAGAACCTCTGCACTTGCTGTCTCCTGTACCGGGACACTGCTTCTCAGCACTCAAGCCTTGGCACACCTGTCAGCTCCTGACCACCCATCACTCTTCACTCAATAAGTCCTTTTTGTTTTCTTTAAGGAACTTACCACTACCTTATTTATTTTCTCTCACTGCCACTAGTATGTACACTCCTCAAGTGAGAGGGATTTATCACCTTATTTGTCACAATGTTACCAGCGTGTAGGACATTTCTTAGCATGTCATGGGTGCTCAATGCATTCGTTGAAACTGAATACATTACACGAAAAAATATATATAAAGTTCTAGAATGATGCTTATCATGGCACATGCTCGCCTCTGATGGTAGACAGTGGCTCTTAAACAGTAAGGACAGGATTTAGAACATTGTGGGTGTTCAGGAAACCTTTCCTGTCAGAGACCACTCAGGTGGCAGCTGCCTGACTTCAGCCTCTAAGCTTACCTCCTTTCTGGTTGGATTTTCCAGAAACCCACTAGGACTTTTTGCAGTGGCCTCTGCTATCTTAAATCTGTGCATATTAATTTAAATGAAAAGATGGCTTCATAGGAGATGGACCCCACCTTCTTTTCCAAATAAAGAGGAGAACTGGATTTTCCCCAATATTTACAGTTGGTGGACTAAATATTTCCCAGATGTCTAAATCGAACACTTACTGAGCACTTTTAGGATACAAACCTTCCATGATATGTCAGTGTCTTCACTGATTTACATAACGGTTCACTGTGTTACCTGAAGGTGTTTCATTTTCTAGGCTCCCTCCTGCCCTGTCCCTACGCAGTCACCAAATCTAGTCTATTTCCCACTCTGGACATCCCCCTGTCTTCCTTCTTGGCACTACTCTTACCATCTTCCCAAGGCCGCTGCAACAACTTCTTCAGTTCTCTGACAGTTCTGCAGATCTATTCACCCCTGGCTGTTGGCGTGAGCACGGGTGGTTTCTCTCTCCTCTGCAGACGATTCCTCTCCTTGTAGGAGGAAGTCCACATGTGGTGGCACACCCTATGTAAGATCTGACCTGTCACCTTGGTGACTCTTTTTCATCCCTTCCTTGCACTTCACCTTCTTGCAATACAACTTTTTCTGTTCCCTCTGCCCACACCACATTCATACTGGCCTAGCCTTTGCATGTGCCCACAGAGTAATTCCTGAGTACATTTTTGTGTGGAGCAATTCTCTCCTTCCTTCAAAACCCCACCCAGGACTTAGAAGGCCTTCAATAGCATGTGCATAGTAGTTCCACTCACTACCCACACATATATCTTGCTATGGGCCCAAGGGATGGAATCACCCACTGTCTCATGGGTGACAGATTGCATTTTTTAAAATGCTACCTATGTCCTATTCTTACCATGTGGCTTTGACATTCCTCCCACTGAGAGATGGGTCTATGTACTCTTCCCTTGAAGGTAGATGGGCTCATGACTACTTCAACCAATAGAATACAATGTAAGTGATGCTCTATGATTTCTGAGCCTGGATCATGAAAGCTTTCACCTCCTCTCTCTTTGGATACAGCAAGCATGCTGTGAGGAGACCCAGGTCACATGGCGACATCACGTGTACATATTGACAGCCCAGCTGAGGCCCCAGCTGCCAGCCAGTACCTACTGCCAGACACAGAAGTGGGGAACCCTTTGAAATAGCTCCAGCTTCAGTTATTGTCCACCTGCAACTGAATGAGAGCCCCCTAGCCAGAGACTTGCAGGTGAACCTGGCCAGCTCCCAGAACCACGGGAATCAATAATAAAATTAGCCATTATGTTTTGGGGATGATTTGCCACACTACAGCAGAAAACAGGAACACCATTTGTGCACAGCTATAACTCGACTGACTATACAAGTTTGAGCTCCTTCAGAGGAGAGACTGGGTTTTGTTCTGCCTTAGATGGCATAGTCCCTGGCTTCCATGGGTAATGTCTGAACCGTGGTAGAAAAATCAAGTGAATCCCCATGTCTGTACAGTACTGGCCTCACTCCTTTGTAGTTAACGGACTCTCCATCAGCATTCTCTCACAATGCTGAAACTTCATTTTTAGATATGCCCTCCTCAGGCTCCCCTTTAAATTAAAGACCACTCCCCCCATTCCCTGATCCCCTGATCCAGGCAGCAGGAGGACCTCAAAAAACTACAGACTCCTCAGGGCGAAGGAGTTTACCAGCTGCTTTCCTTGTGGTCTGGGGCCTCAAGAAACACCAGGTGTCTAAGAAGGCAGGAGAGGAGGTACCATTGACCTCAGCACTCACTCTCTGAACACTCAGTAACTGTGATAATTTGGGATAAAACCAAAGGTTACTGTGACATGTGACGCTGCTGAAGCTGGCAGCTGAGTCATGTGGGAAGGGTGATATGTAGAGTGAGTCACTGGCTAGTGAGAAAGCCAGGTTGTTACCCAGACCCACATCTCAACGGGAGTCTCTCTTTCCCTACTGAGCCAGGCACCAGTCCCTCAGAGAAAGCCACCTCTCTGGTGTTAGGGATTAAAGTCTAAGAAAGTGATGGTTCTTTAGCAGGAAATGGAGTTATACTTAGTGATATTTCCATATCTGGGGATTTGCAGATATCTCCACATATGTTCCGCCCAAATGCCAAGGGTTGAATGCTCTAAAGAGCAAAGAAGGCAAGCTTCCTGACTTGTAAATGTTGGGAAAGCAACCCCTGTCCTGCAGGGTGGGTATGGAGGAAATTGTACAGATCTGCTGGGTTGCTTTTAGCAGATTAAATTGTGGATGCAGCCCCACTCAGCTGCTTCCAGGGAATGGTCATAGGAGTGCTTGCCTCTCACCTGAAGCCTGGAGAGAGGGTATCAGGGACCAGGCTGCACAACTAAAAACTGAACTGAGACTCAGTTTTATACGTGAAGTCACGCAGAACTTTTATTATTTAATAAAACACAGTGAAGGACACAAGATTGCTTTCTGATTATATTCTCTGAGTCTGGATTGTTCAGCACAGGCTGAGGGTTTGAAACTGCCAAACAGCCCTTGGCTAGTACTATTATTCCTATCTGGCAGATGAGGAAACTGCTTCTGGAAGGTTCAAAAATTGGTCAACGTTAGAGAACAAGCCTTATGTGTGTTGACCCCTCTGGTTTGGTTTCCTCACCTACATGATCTCGTTCAGAATTATACTTCTCAGTTAAGCTCTGGACCATCTGCCCATGTATAGAATCAGTCTTCCATTTCTTTCTTTCTTTTAAATTTTTAGGTTTATTTATTTATTTATTTTGAGAGAGAGAGAGAGAAAGAGAGAGAGCTGGGGAGGGGCAGAGAGAGAGAGGGAGAGAGAGAATCCCAAGCAGGATCTGCACTGTCAGCACTGAGCCTGATATGGAGCTCAAACTCATGACCTGAACCAAAACCGAGAGTTTGATACTTAAACAACTAAGCCACCTAGGCGCCCCTCAGTCTTCCATTCCTATTGTCCATTCTGGGCACTAACCTCAGTGCAACAGTTTGGGGCTCTGGAAAGGAAGATTTCTGCCTCCCCTCTCCTCCTCCATGTATTTGATATAAAATTCTGATAGCCAGGAGGAAAACAAAAGCTATTCTGTATTGAAAACATGTCTAAAGTACATGAAGAAAGTTCCAATCTCTATACATCACACAATATGTCAGCTCTCCTTGTTCACTGACAGTAGAAATGTTTATCAATGGGGTGCCTGGGTGGCTCAGTCGGTTAAGCATCCAACTCAGCTCATGTCATGATCTCACCGCTTCTGGGTTCAAGCCCTGTGTCGGGCTCTGTGCTGACAGCTCAGAGCCTGGAGCTGCTTCGGGTTCTGTCTCCCTCTGTCTCTGCCCCTCCCCCTGCTCTCCCTCTCTCTCTCTCTCTCTGCTCCTCCCCTGATCTCTTTCTCTCTCAAAAATAAACATTAAACAATTAAAAAAAATGATAAATGTTCATCAAACTAGAAGTTAGTTGCACAGAAAATACAGTTCCCATTCTTGGTGAGACTTCCATCATCATATCCAAATTATTGGACCTCTGACTGGACGTACAGCCCCAGCAGTGGGGAAATTCCAACCAGGAACTCCTTATGTGGAGAGTTCTAAAGCCGGAAAAGGTTGTGAGGAGGCTGTTGAAGGCTGTGGCCTGAAATAAGCACAGGCAGCCAAAGCTCCCCGCCCAAGGCCTGGCCCATGGCAGCTGCCCCACACAGTGAGCTCCTTCTTCAATTTTCATATGGTTTCTGTCAGCTCATAAGAGAGCCCAGAAGAGAGTCAACTCAGGACACATAGATCAAGCTCTTGGCCTGGAGTCCAGTTCAAAAGCCAGGCAAACCGTGAGCTGTTTGATCTGCCAAAAACCACTCCTAGCCTTCTGCGGGTCTCATATTCTCTAGAATAACAAATGTAGCCACTCCTTGTCTGCTCTCCCGCTACAAACCTGGCACGAGAGCAATGCGGGTGTCATTCATGGATAATATCAGGTCTAACTGGCTATCCAAGAGATGGTGATACAAAGTGGGGGAGCTGCTGCGTTATCTTGTCAAGTCTGGTTTTACTCTGTGTGTGCATGTACGTGCATATGTACCCCACATTCATGTATCTTCTCTGTGTGCCAGGTATTATGCTAAGGACATTCCAGACATAATCTCATTTACTATTATTCCCAATTTACAGATGAGGAATCTGAGTTTCAGAATTTCTATGGTGTAAGTATTATTACATACCTAGCAAATAAGGAGCAAGGCTTACATATGGATCTGTCGAACTCCATAATGGCACTGTCTGGAGGGCCGGACTACAGTTCTCCCCAAGTTCCCCCTCCCTCTTCCATCCCTGTCCTCTCCCTTACCTAGGGCTTTCATGTAGCCTTCAAAGTTGTCATTACTCTCCATCTCCCAGGTTCCATTCTGGTCTCTTGTCATGGTGATAGCCTCTGGTTCAGTGTGGGTGAATGTTGAATGTCAAGGAGCAGGCTGCAGGGAGAAAATGTTGAAATGAGCTTCTTTTATAGCCTAGTGACTAGGTTTATGGCTTTGAGATAATAGGTTCAAAGATCATAAGTACAACCCAAAAAAGCTTTCCTTTCCTTTGCAAAGTTCAGCAGGACTATGAGCAACCCAAGTTCAAAGTCCAACGTGGCTGCATGGGTGTCCCAGTGACCTGTACCATACACAGATCCCCAGAGCAGCGTATGTTTGGCTTGCTGGGCTCCCACAGGGCCCTTGGCCTCACATTAAACACTCCGTGTGGCATTTGAGGAAAACAAATATCCAGTGCCCACCCCACACTGGGCAGGGCCCGATCTACTAAAAGCCAGCCAGACAAGGAGGGAGGCCAGATGGGAGGCGGAGGGGCGGTGGGACTCTGTTTCAAGACACCAGGAGCAAGCTACAGATCTCCTTGACCAAAACAGGGGGCGTAGCTGGCATTTGGACAAGGACTCTTGGTTCGGGCTATTTTCCAAATTGACTGTCCCAGAGGGTGAGAAAATGGGTTGGTTTACTGTTCTGATGCATAGTTCTGAGAGATGAGGCCTGAACAGGGGTTGCTATACTTTGAAAAATAGAGATGTGGGTTGAGATGTATAAGCCATGAGTCCCCAAAAGTGAGGCAAATTTTGATTATGGCACTTTGGATCTCTAATATATATATTTATATGCTATGAAATCTAGGCAAATTGTTCTGCTTGTGTGTGGTTTGGGGGATGTAAAACAGCACATTTATCTTTTTTTAGTAAATATACTAGAATCAGGAAGACACACAGTAAAAATTGCTCAGTTGCTATCAAAAAAAATGTAGGAAAGAGGGAAGAGTAAAGGATAACTTCATCACAAATAGAAAATGGGTGAAGGCAGAAGAAGCAGACAGATAAGTAGCATCAGGCTTCATTATTTGATGTCCAGCCAGAAGCTCCTATAAGCTGAGCACTTAGCCTTCTGGGTTGGAAGGGTAGGTATTCTCCTTTAGGTTCAGGTTCAAGGACCTATTGCCGCTCCAACCCACAGCTGAGTCTCCTATAGGCCCCCTTTGCATGAAAACAATAAAACGCTGACCTAGTATGAGAGAGAGTTGGGGGCAAAAATGAGGTTGCTAATTGCAGTAAGCCAGAGATTTGAATTTTAATGGATGGGTGGAGGCATTCTCCCTGTGTCAGGTGGGAAGTTGAAACTAAGATGTTTGCATGAAACCAAAACGCTGAACAGACTACTGTGTCATTGAGAATGTGAAATAGCCAAAATCCTCCCAGAGACAGTAAGAAAGTTTGTCTATTTGGCCTGGGATCTATGTGAGTTAAAAAGAAATTCTACCCTACTTTGCCTCTGGTTTGGGGTTTGAGCTTACTGCAAGCCAATGTATTAAATAAATGGAGTCCTGAAGCTTGCAAAATTTACAGGCTGCCGGAAAGAATTTAATGTAAAAACTGTCTGGAAGGACACATCTTCAAACCAGGCCAACCGGAATTCCCTGTGATAAAGTCAGCCAAGTGTGAGCTCATCCAAAATTGTAAAACACATATGAAAATCCACCAAAAAAGCATGCATCAGCAGAAATATGCAGTCATATTGGACTTCTAAGAGCTCAGATAATACAAATGGTCAGCTACAAACTATAAAATAAGTATGTTTATAATGAGAAAAAAGATTAAGGGCACTTAAAAACATGAAAATGGATAAAATGACATTTAAAAATATATCGAAAAATAACCAGAGAGTAGTTATAGAAATTAAAAAATATAGTCATTAAAATTTGAAAGGTAATAGGTGGGTTAAATAGCTGATTAAACATAGCTAGAGAGAGAATTAGTAAACTAGATGATAGAACTGAGGAAATTATCAGAATGTATGTAACACAGAACACATTGGTGGAAATTTAGAGCATCAAGATAAAAATGGAATTCTAAAATCTTCCAGAGAAAACAAAACAACCATATAAATTACCTATAAATAAACAATACCATAATCAGATTGATATCAGACTTCTCGACAACTTTGATGGAAGACAACAATAGAACAATATCTTGCAATGATAAGGGGAAATACTTTTGACTAAGAATTCTGAATGCAGTCACCTTCATTAAAATATGAGGGTTTCAAAAAGTAAAATTATTTCAGATATTATAGTCCCCAACTGGAAACAACCAAAACATTTACTAACAAATTAATGGATAAACAAATTGTGGTATATTCACACAATAAAAACTACTCAACAGTAAAAAGGAACAACCTCCTGATACACATAATTATGTGAATGAATCTCATAGATATTATGCAGAGGCAAAGAAACTTGACACAAAAGGTCATATACCTGGTTTCATTCATAAGAAACTCCAGAAAAAGGATCTAAACTACAGTGATATAAATAGATCAATGATTTGGTGAGTACAGGAAGAGAAGGTGGGCATAGGAAAGAAGACAAGGGAAATTTCTTGGTGAGGTAAGATGGAAATGTCTATAGTTCAGATGATGGCTGTATGACAATTGTTAAAACCAAAACTCCTCAATTGATATCTGTCCCTTTTTATTGTATATAATTTAAACTTTAATTTAAAAATGAATAAAATTATTTTTACTCATGAGCATCTGGGTAACTCAGTTGGTTAAGCATCTGACTCTTGATTTTGGCTCAGCTCATGATCTCGGGGTTGGTGGGTTTGAGCCATGCCTTGGGCTCTATGGGTGATTGGGTAGAGCCTGCTTGCAATTCTCTCTCCTTCTTTCTCTGAGACTCCCCCTGCTTGCATGCTCTCTCTCTGTTTCATAATAAATAAATAAACTTTAAAAAACTATGAAAAATTTTATTCATGCATTCATTCATGATTATGTTTGCAAAAAAGTTTTAGTAGCATCTCAAACTAAAATTCCATATTATACCCACATGGGAAATTAGCTGATTGATGTGTGTGCTAAGGAGGGTATAATTATTGATTGACTAGATGTTTGTAAGAAATATGAGTTTAGATATTATCTGAGGGAACCCTGGATGGCTTTGTTGGTTAAGCATCTTACTCCTGATTTCAGCTCAGATCATGATCTCACAGTTCTCACAAACCATGAGATCAAGCCCTGTGTTGGGCTCTGCACTGATAGTGGGGAGCCTGCTTGGGATTCTCTGTCTCCCTCTCTCTCTGCCCTTCACCATGTTTGTGCTCTCTCTCCCTCAAAATAAATAAATTAACATTAAAAATATTATCTGGGGGTACCTGGGTGGCTCAGTCAGTTAAGTGTCCAACTCTTGGTTTCAGCTCAGGTCATGAACTCACAATTTTGTGAGTTTGAGTCCTGTGTTGGACTCAGCACAGGCAGTGTGGAGCCCACTTGGGATATTCTCTCTCTCTCTCTCTCTCTCTCTTCTCCCTTTCTCTGTCTCTCTCATCCCTACCCCACTCATGCTGTCTCTGTCTCTCTCAAAATAAATTAATAAACTTAAAATTATATTATCTGAAAAATTTAGGAGAAACCTCTAGACAAGTGGTTCTCAAGCCCTAGCAAGGGTCAGATGTCAGATTTATGCGTAGAGCTAATTAAAACTTACAATTGTTGAAGGGAGGCAGAAAGATGGCAGGGGAGGATACTGAGTTCAGCTCGTCCCATGGGCACATAGAGATAACAGTCACATATGCAACTAACTGTGAAAATGACCTGAACTCTGGCAGAACAGACTTTCCACTTAATCTTAGAGAGAAAGCCAAGTTTAAAAGGGTAGGAAAGGTAGAGAAGTAATTGGGAACCAAACTCCCCCAGTGAGACTAACTACAAGCAGGAAAGACATCACAGACAAAGAGAAGTGAGAGGGTCAGATCCCATACCAGGCACCCCTGGCACTGGGTACCTGCATTGGGAAGATGAGTCCCTTGAACATCCGACTTTGAAAACTAGCAGGGCTTAACTTCAGGAGCTTTAAAAATCACTGAGGCTTAACTCTGGGAACTTTAAAAATCAGTATGCTTAACTCTGGGAGAATTGGAGGGTGATAGGAAACTGAGTCTCTGTCATTGAAAAGCCAGCATAGTAAATAACTCAGCTCAAGACACAGCACAAATAAAGCAGTTTGAAAAGTACCTGGGGTAGGCGTGAAGGAAATTTATTGATTAATCTTAAAATGTGTGCTGGAGAGGCAGGGACCTTTAGGAGATATCTCCAGGAAGAAAAGAATTTCTATTCTTTTCTAGACTAGATGGCCTGATGTTTGTGGAAGCTAGAACTAATACTCTCTATCTATTTTACTAGCACTATGAGTCCTACCCCTATGTTCCTCTGCAAAACCCATCCTGTTCAACCCACTAGCTTCATCAGGTATCCCTCCAAAGCAGCTCCTGTCCTTTGACACTCTGTAGGCAGCCGTGGCCAGGACTGGTGCCACTCCAAAGTGACTTCTGCCCTGGGGAGGGAGGAAGATAACCCTACACACCAGCATTGCGGTTGTAGCAGATGGGCCTCTTACCTGACTGTCCAGAGAGCAAGCCTTGCCCTTTGTTATGCCTGCAGCTGTGGCAGGCAGAGAGGCTAAGTGCAAACAGCTAATCTGACTGCCAGCCCCACCCACCAACAAGACCTCAGTGGCCTCAGACAGGCCTGTCAACAGGGACCAAATCCTGCCCTGTATGCCCACAGCAGGCAAAGCAGGTCATTGCAGCCAGCTAGGCTGAAGGCAATCACAGCTTAGTCGCAAGAGGAGGGTGCATGCAGCCCACACAGGGGATACCCCTGAAGTGCCTGGTTCTGGTGACCAGAAGGGATTGCACTATATGGCACCACAAGACCCCTTCTTCACAAGGCTGCAACTTTTAAAACCAGGAGATGTAGTGACCTACCTAATACATAGGAACAAACACAAAGAGGCAAAACGAGGTGACAGAGGAATATCTCCCAAATGAAAGAATAAGACAAAATCACGTAAAAGAACTAAATGAAATAACTTAAGCAATATGCCTGATAAAGATTTCAAAGTAATAGTCATAAAGATATGCACTAGACTTAACAGAAAAGTGGATAAGCACAATGAGAACTTCAACAAAGAGAAAATATAAAAAATAACAAATCAGAGCTGAAGAATTCAATAACTGAAATAAAAAAAAACACAGTGGAAAGAATCAATAGCAGATTAGAGGACACAAAAGAATGGATCAGTGATCTGGAATACAGGATAATAAAAAGTAATCAAGGTGAACAGGAAAAAATAATAATAAAGAATGAGAATAGATTAAGGGACTCAGCAATATCATCAATGTAAGAACCTTCACATTAGAGGTTTCACAGAAGAAGGTGAGAAAGAGAAGTGGGCAGAAAACTAATTTGAAGAAATAATCACTGAACCCTTCCCTAATCTGGGGAAAGGAAACAGGCATCCTGATCCAGGAAGCACAGAAAACTCCTAACAAGATGAACCCAAGGAGGTCCATGCCAGACACACAACAATTTTAAAAAGTAAAAATGGCAAAAAGTAGTAATAAACAGAGAATTTTAAAGGCAGCAAGAGATGGCACAAGAACATAGACAGATGGAATAGAATAGAGAACCCAGAATTGGACCCACAAATGTATGGCCAACTAATTTTTGACAAAGCAGAAAGAGTATCCAAGGGAAAAAGACAGCGTCTTTAGCAACTAGTGCTGGGGGAACTGGACAGCAACATGTGGAACAATGAACCTAGACCACTTTCTTACACCACACACAAAAAACTCAAAATGGATGAAAGACCTAAATGTGAGACAGGAAACCATCAAAACCCTAGAGGATAAAGCAGGATAAACCTCTTTGATCTCAGCTGCAGCAATTTCTTGCTCGACACATCTCCAAAGGCAAGAGAATTAAAAGCAAAAATGAACTATTGGGACCTCATCAAGGTAAAAAACATCTGCACTGCAAAGGAAACAATCAACAAAACTAAAAGGCAACTGATGGATTGGGAAAAGATATTTGCAAATGACACATTGGATAAAGGGTCAGTATCCAAAATCTATATAGAACTTACCAAACTCAACACTCGAAAAACACATAATCAAGTAAAGAAATGGGCAGAAAACATGAATAGACACTTCTCCAAAGAAGACATCCAGATGGCCAACGGACACATGAACACATGATTCTCAACGTCACTCATCATCAGGGAAACACAAACTAAAGCCACACGGAGATACCACCTCGCACCGGTCAGAGTGGCTAGAATTAACAACTCAGGAAACAACAGAAGCTGGCAAGGATGTGGAGAAACAGGAATCTTCCTGCACTGTTTGTGGGAATGTAAACTGGTGCAGCCGCTCTGGAAAACAGTGTGGAGGTTCCTCAAAGAACTACCCTATGACCCAGCAACAGCACTATTAGGAATTTATCCAAAGGGTACAGGAGTGCTGATGCATAGGAGCACATGTTTATAGAAGCACTTTCAACAATAGCCAAATTATGGAAAGAGCCTAAATATCCATCAACTGATGAATGGATAAAGAAGATATGGTTTATATATACAATGGAATACTACTCAGCAATGAGAAAGAATGAAATCATGCCATTTGCAGCAACGTAGATGGAACTGGAAGGTATTATGCCGAGTGAAATAAGTCAGAGAAAGACAGATATCATATGTTTTCACTCATATGTGGATCTTGAGACACTTAATAGAAGACCATGAGGGAAGGGAAGGGGAAAAATAGTTTCAAACAGAGAGGGAGGGAGGCAAACCATAAGAGACTCTTAAATACAGAGAACAAACTGAGTGTTGATGGAAGGGAGGGTAAAATGGGTGATGGGCATTGAGGAGGGCACTTATTGGGATGAGCACTGGGTATTGTATATAAGCAATGAACCATGGGAATCTACCGCAAAACCAACAGCACACTGTGCACACTGGCTATTATGTTAGCCAATTTGACAATAAATTATATTTTAAAAAAAGAAATAGCAATGAAAGCTGTGAGATTAAACAAAGAAAAAAAAGCAACAAGAGAAAAGAAAATAGTTATACACAAAGAAAACCCTATGAGGCTATAAGCTAATTTTTCAACAGAAACTTTGCAGGTTAGAGGGAGTGGCATGATATAGTCAAAGTACTGAAAACAAAAAAACCTACAACCAAGAATATTCTACCCATAACGTTATCATTCAGAATAGAAGAAGAGATACAGAGTTTCCCAGACAAACAAAAGTTAAAGGAGTTCATCACCACTAAACCATCCTTACAAAAAAAATGGTAAAGGGAATTCTTCAGTGGAAAAAAAGAGAACATAACTGGAAGAAAATTATGAAAGGAAAAAATTTCACTGATAAAATCAAGCATGTAGTAGAGATAGTAGATTAATCACTTACAAAGCCATATGAAGGTTAAAATATTAAAGTAGTAAAAATCAATTATACCTCTAAAAATTAGTCAAGTGATACAAAAAAATTAAAAGATGTAAAATATGACATCAAATACATAAAACATGGTTAGGGGAGTAAAATTTTGGTGCTTTTAGGATGTATTTAAACTTAAATGACAAACTTGATATAGACTACTATATACAAAAGATGCTATATATGAACCTGATGGTAATCACAAATCTGAAACCTATAATAGATTCAAAAATAAATAAACAAATAAAAAGAAAGGGAATCCAAGCATAACACTAAAGAAATCATCAGACAACAAAAGAAAAGATTAAGAAAGAAGAAACAGAAGAATTACAAAAACAACCAGAAAACAATTAACAAAATGGCAAGAAGTACATACCTATCAATAATTACCTTCAATGGGGGCACCTGGGTGGCTTAGTTGGTTAAGTGTCTGACCCTTGATTTCAGCCCAGGTCATGATCATGGTTTGTGAGATGGAGCCCTGAGTTGGGCTCCACACTGACAGTATGGAGCCTGCTGGGGATTCTCTCTCTCCCTCTCCTCTCTCTCTGCCTCTCCCCACCCTCATATGTGTGTATGCATGTGTGCTTCCTCTCTTTCTCTTTAGCTCTCTCAAAATAAATAAATAAACTTCAAAAATTACCTTAAATATAAATGAACCAAACGCTTCAATCAAAAAACACTGGATGACTGAATGGATGAACAAGTAATAACCATCTATATGCTGTCTACAAGACAGTTATTTCAGACCTTAAGTTACATACAGATTCAAAGAGAAGGGGTGAGAAAACATATACTCTGCAAACCAAAGTGAGGGAAAAAAAAGCCAAGATAGCAATACTTAGATCAAATCAAGTAGACATTTTTTTTCATAGAAAAGAGGTGGCTATTAATGTTTATGGATATTAGTATAGAAATCCATGCCAATTAAGAAAATTCTCATTCTTACAACAGCTTTTTGTATGCTAAAACAACAGTTTTCAACTGGAGATGGTTTTGCCCCACAGGGAACATTTGGCAACCTCTGGGGACATTTTTGTTTGTTAGAACCAAAGGCCAGGATTGCTGGCCTCAACATTTTACGATGTATTGGACAGCCCCCTAAACAAAGACTTCTCCTGCTCCACACCCTGCATGGCCTCTGGAGACTATTATCTAAAGAGCACCAGAATTTAATGGGACAGTTTTAAAATAAAGCTTCTGAGACACTATGAAATCTGATTTCTTCTTTTTTTTTTTTTTAATTTTTTTTAATGTTTTATTTTATTTTTGAGACAGAGAGAGACAGAGCATGAGTGGGGGAGGGGCAGAGAGAGAGGGAGACACAGAATTCGAAGCAGGCTCCAGGCTCTGAGCTGCCAGCACAGAGCCCGACGCCGGGCTCGAACTCACAGACCGCGAGATCATGACCTGAGCCGAAGTCAGACGCTCAACCGACTGAGCCACCCAGGCGCCCCTGATTTCTTCTTAATCTGGAGTAGCAACAATATTTCAAGAAACTTAAGACACAAAAATGTAGAGGTATACTATAGTATCTGTAAATTTGTTACTATATGGTTCATCTAAGTATTCTGTCCTATTAGTTCCATGAGGACAGAATCAAGGGCAGTCTTAATCTTTGCTGTATCCCCAATGCCTGAGACATGATAGGCACACAAATGTTCTTTTAATGAGTAAACGAGTGATGCAGATTACTAACTGGACTTCTCTCTCCAATACAGCATGATCACTGTAGCCAGTGGTGTTAGATATGAAGTATCTTTGGTTCCAGACAGAGTTATTTCTCACATCCTCTTTATGAAGTTAGTCCACTTGGGGCACCTAGGTGGCTCTGTCAGTCAAGTGTCAAACTTCAGCTCAGATCATGATCCTACCATTCACGAGTGTGAGCCCCACATCAGACCCTGTGCTGAAGGTGCAAAGCCTGCTTAGGATTCTCTCTCTCTCCCTCTCTCTCTGTCCCCCCGTGCATGGTGGGACATTCTCTCTCTCTCTCTCTCAAAATAAATAAATAAATAAATAAACTTAAAAAAAAAAGAAGATCCACATACTGCATCTCATTATCCCAAAGTTTAAATTCTCGAATAACCCATTGTGGATGTTGCTAGTGTAAGGGCAAATTGGGACTGATTCCATTTTGCTTAAGGGCAAACTGGGACTGACTCCATTGTATTTCCGTGTCCTCCACCCTGAGTCCCCAGTGCCTGTGCAAAAGCTTAAAACCTGCAACTTCCCGGTTCCAAAAGAACCACGCCCAGTGACCTATGGAACAGGACCCTTGACCCTTCCTCAGCCAGTTGGCTAGGGTCAGGACCATCACCCCTCCCACTGCCCCTAGAACCCTTTAAAACTATTGTGTTTTTGGAACGTGCCCTCTCTCTCAACCTGCTGTGTCGGTGTGGTAGGAGATTGAGCTCGAGCTAGCTCGAATAAAGGCTCTTTGTTCTTGCATGGGACTCGGCTCCCTGGTGGTTTTTGGGGTCCCCGAATTCTGGGCATAACACCAGGTGTTGGGAGCCGTTTTGGGCTCACAGGTTGAGACCCCTCCCCGTGTGGAAAAGGTTGAAGCAAAAGCTCGCCAGCCAAACTGGTGCCTAATCTTACAACTACTCTCCTTGGCCTAAGGAATGTAATGCTCTTTTGTTTTACTGTATTTAGATAAAAGGGAAGGACCTGGAGCAGGATGCTTTGATGGATTACATCTGAATGAGAGTAGCCTGACCACCTTAAAGTTGCATCTTGGGGATGGGTTGCACAGATTGATAGCAGTTATGAGCTGGCTGAATATTGGTGTGATTTGTGTAAACGTTAGGCTCCTATTATGTAAATTCACTCATTCACGGGCAAAGGACAAGCATTGGGAATTCTGTCCTTGCCAGACGGGTTGGACCTCCCCCATTGTAGTTGGAAGAATAGGCGATGACTCCTGGCCTGTTTATAGATAATTAACATAGGCAGGCCTAGGTAACTTCCTGCTCTCTCCCCCAGACTTAAATTTATATGCTAACTAACTTGAAAACAACTTGCAAGATTGAGGAAATCACCCGCTTTACCGATATAACACATTATTGTTCAAACTATGCTTACTGATGGGCTGTCACTCATTGTTGTAATGTAACTCCCTACCTTTAAAATAAAGACACTGAGACCGGCAGGGCAGAGACGCCTGAAATGCCAGAATTGCCAGGGCTGCCTGCTTGGTCATCAGACTCCATCTCTCATGGCTCTCTCACTTCATTTCGCCTGACCGTCTGTCCTTCGTGGACCCCTAGATTCATGGACCCCTAGATTCGCCGGAACAAGGACCGACCCCGGCAGCCAGGGATGATAATTCTTTTGCATCTGATTAAGAATATCAGCAATAAACTCAAGCTCCTGAGGTGGATCTTTTAGTCAGTCCATGAGTACTCTCCTATAATGCCACACTTGATAGTTTTGCAGATGTTCCTCAATTATATTGCAGTGATATAGTTCATTTTTTTCATGTATATCTTCTTGAAGTGACTTTACGAGAACTCTCCAAAAATGCCCCACTCTGTAACTGGCTGGATTTAACTCAATAGCATCTCCGGTTTGTTTAAAAGCTCATTCGCTTCTTTCATCATACTGCAGAACAACCCAAAAATAATCATAAACATTTCTAAATTATTCGCTATAAATGATCTGGACCACTGGATTGGGGTCATCATTCTGTGGTACTAGATCTATATTGGCCCATTCTTTTTTTTTTTTAATGTTGGTTTATTTTTGAGAGAGAGAGAGAGAGAGAGACAGAAAGAGTGTGAGTGGGGGAAGGGCAGAGAGAGAAGGAGACACAGAACTGAAGCAGGCTCCAGCCTCCAAGCTGTTAGCACAGAGCTCGATGTGGGGCTTGAACTCACAAACCATGAGATCATGACCTGAGCCGAAGTTGGACGCTTAACTTACTGAGCCGCCCAGGCGTCCCTATATCTGCCCATTCTGCTTTCTCCCTGTACAGGATGGAAGTGGGAGAATCCAGGCTCAGGAACCCATTGTACAGAGCAGACACCACTACTTCTTTGGGCTCAGCCACCATAGTTGCTTCCTGCAGATCAAGTGGACTTTAAAGCAAAGACTGTAGAAGAGGAAGAGAAAGGCATAACATAATGATAAAGGAATCAATCCAACAATAGGATATAACAATTGTAAATAGCTAAGCAGTCAACACTGGAGGACCTAAACACATCAAGCAAATATTAACAGACATAAAGAGAGAGATTGTCAGTAATGCAATAGTAGAGGACACTCCACTTACATCAATGGATAGATCATCTGGACAGAAAATCAACAAGGAAATAGTGGTTTCAAATGACACATTAGGCCAGCTCGACCTAACAGATATATTCAGAACATTCCATCAAAAAACATCAGGATACAAATTATTTTCAGGCTCACATGGAACATTCTCCAGGATAGATCACATGTTAGGCAACAAAAGTGGTCCTAATAAACTTAAGAAGACTGAAATCATATTAAACATTTTTTCTGACCATGATGGTATAAAACTAGAAATAAATTATAGGAAAAAAACTGGAAAAAACCACAAACGCATAGAGGCTAAAAAATATGTTCTCAAAGAACCAATGGGTGAAAAAGGAAACTAAAAAAAATACATGGAGACATGAAAATGAAAACACAATAGTTCAAAATCTTTGGGAAACAGCAAAAACAGTTCTATGAGAAAAGTATATAGCAATACAGGCCTGCCTCAAAAAAATAGGAAAAATTTCAAACAACCTAAAGTAATTGGAAAAATAACAAATAAAATGCAAAGCTAGTAGGAGGAAGGAAATAATAAAGATCAGAACAAAAATAAATGAAATACACTGAAAAAAGCAAGTGAAAATATCAATTAAATCAAGAGCTGGTTCTTTGAAAAGATAAACAAAATCAATAAACCTTTTCCAGACTTATCAGGAAAAAAGAGAGGATCCAAATAAAATCAGAACTGTATGAGGAGAAATAACAACTGACACCACAGAAATACAAACAATTTGAATCCTATGAAAAATTATATGCCAACAAATTGGAAAACCTAGAATAAATGGATACATTCCTAGAAACATGAAATCTTTAAACAGATTGCTAGTAATGACATTGAATCAATAATAAAGAAAAACTCCCAATAAATAAAAGTCCAGGACCACATGGCTTCACACTTGAATTCTACCAAAGCATTTAAAAAGAATATCTATTTTTCTCAAACTATTACAAAAAATAGTAAACAAAGGAAAACTTTCAAACTTCTACAAGGCCAGCATTACCTGATGCCAAAACCAAAGCCACTACTATAAGGAGTGGCTATAGGCCAATATCTCTTAGGGACAGAGATACACAAAACTTCAAGAAAATATTAGCAAACCAAATCCAACAATTCGTTAGGAAAATCATTCACCATGATCAAGTGAGACCTATTCTAGGGAAGCAAAGGTGGTTCAGTACCTACAAATCAGTGTGATACATCATTTTAACAAGAGGAACTATTAAAAAAAAATGCCACTTCAGTGGATGCAGAAAAAGCATTTGACAAGATACAACATCCATCTATCATAAAAACTCTCAACCAAGTGGGTTTAGAGGGAACATACTTCAACATAATAAAATCAACATATAAAAAAATCCACAGGTAACATCATACTCAATGTGAAAAACTGAAAGCTTTTCCTCCAAGATGGGGAACAAGACAAAGATGTCCACACTCACTACCTTTATTCAACATAGTACTAGAAATCCTAGCCACAACAATTAGACAACACAAAGAAGTAAAAGGCATCTAAATTGGTAGGGAAGAAGTAAAAATGTCACTATTTATAGATGATATGATACTACATATGGAAAACACTAAAGACTCTATCAAAAACTATTAGAACTGATAGGTGAATTCAATAAAGTCGCAGAATACAAAGTTAACATACAGGAATTGGTTGCATTTCTATACACTAATAACAAAACAATAGAAAGAGAAATTAAGAAAACAATCCCATTTAAAATTGCACCAAAAATAATAAAATACCTAAAATAAAAATAGATTTAACATAGCAAGTGAAAGACCCATACTCTGAAAACTATAAGACACTGATGAAAGAAATGGAAAACAACACACACAAAAGAATGGAAAACTATAACATGCTCATGATTGGAAGAATTAATAATGTTATAATGTCCACACTACCTAAAGCAATCTACAGGCTCAATGCAATCCCTATCAAAACACCAACAACATTTTTTTGCAACACTAGAACAAATAATACTAAAATTTGTATGGAATTACCAAAGACTCCAAATAATCAAAGCAATCTTGAGAAAGAAAAACAAAGCTGGGTATTCCACAATCTCAGATTTCAGGATATACTACAAACTGCAGTAATCAAAACAGTATGGTATTGGCACAAAAACAGACATATAGATCAATGGAACAGAATAGACAGTCCAGAAAAAAGCTCACACCTATATGGTCAAATAATCTATAACAAAGGGAGCAAGAATACACAACGGGGAAAAGACAGTCTCTTCAATAAAGGGTGCTGGGGGAGGGGCGCCACCTGGGTGGCTCAGTCAGTTAAGCATCTGACTTCAGTTCAGGTCATGATCTCACCGTCTGTGGGTTCAAGCCCGGTGTCGGGCTCTGTGCTCACAGCTTAGAGCCTGGAGCCTGCTTTGGATTCCGTGTCTCCCTCTCTCTCTGCTCCTCTCCCACTCATGCTCTGTCCTCTCTCTCCCTCTCAAAAATAAGTAAACATTAAAAAAATAAAAATAAGTAAATAAAGGGTGCTGGGAAAACTGGACAACTACACGCAAAAGAATGAAACTGGACAAATTTCTTACACCATACAAAAAAATAAACTCAACAATGGATTAAAGACCTAAATGTGAAGCCTGAAGCCATAAAACTCCTAGAAGAAAACAGAGGTAGTGATATCTTGGACATTGGCCTTAGCAACATTTTCTAGGTATGTTTCCTCAGGCGAGGGAAACAAAAGCAAAAATCAACTATTGGGACTATAAAAAGCTTCCATACAATGAAGGAAACCATCAACAAAGTGAAAAGGCAACCTACTGAATGGGAGAAGATATTTACAACAGACATATCTGATTAAGGGATTAATATCCAAAATATATAAAGAACTTATATAACTCAACATCGAAAAAAACCCCCAAAGAATCCCATTAAAAATGGGTAGAGGACTCAAATAGACATTTTTCCAGAGAGGATGGACAACAGCCAACAGACACATGCAAAGATGCTCAACATCTCTAATCATCAGGGAAATGCAAATCAAAACCCCAGGGAGCTATCACATCAGTCAGAATGGCTAATATCCAAAGAACAAGAAATAAAAATGTAGGTGAAGGTGTGGAGAAAAAGGAACCCTCATGCACTGTTGGTAGGAATGTAAATTGGTACAACCATTAGAGAAAACAGACGGAGATTCCTCAAAAAATTAAAAATAAAAATACCGTATAATCCAGTAATTCTACCACTGGTTATTTATCTTCCCCTCAAAATGAAAACACAACTTGAGAAGGTATATGCACCCCTGTGTTTACCACAGTATTGTTTATGATAGCTAAGATATGGAAGCAGCCCAAGTGTCCATTGATAGATAACCAAATAAAGAAGATGTGGTATACATACATACAATGAAATATCTCTCAGGGATAAAAAAGAACTTGCCGTTTGTGACATGGATGGACTTTGAGGGTATTATGCTAAATGAAATAAGTCAGACAGAGAAGGACAAACATCCTATCATTTATATGTAGAATCTAAAAAACAAAGCGAAGGAACAAATGAACAAAAAAACAGACTCTTAAATACAGAGAACAAACTGGTGGTTGCCAGAGGGGAGGTGGCTGAGGGGTAGATGGGTGAAACAGACACAAGGTATTAAGAGGTATAAACTTCCAGTTATATATAGTAAGTCAAGGAGCTGAACAGTACAGCATAGGGAAATGGTCAATAATTTTGTAATAACATTATATGGTCACAAGTGGTAACTACACTTATCATGGTGAGCACTTCGTAATGTATTCAATTGTTGAATTAATATGTTAAACACATGAAACTAATTAACACTGTATGTTCATTATACTTTCATTGAAAAAAGAATAAAAAATATCAGTGTGGAAACACACATACACACACACACACAGATTGTTGGGCACTAGCCCTGGCATTTCTCATTTAATGGATCTGGGGTAGGGCCCAGGAATTTATATTTCTATCAAGTTCCCAGATGGTGCTGATGTTGCTGGTTCAGAACTATGATTTAAAGAGCATTGCTAGAGAGTAATAGATATAGAAGAGGAAAACAGCAGAGAGGAAAAATAAAATCTATTAAAAAGTTTTGGGGTCAGCCACACCGAGTTTTGAATCCAGATTTCACCACTTCCTAGCAGTGGGAAACCAGGACACTTACCTTTTTTGAGTATCAGAATCATGTGTCTCAGGGTCATTGTAGCAGTTAAAGGAAGTGATACACATAAAGGTCTTAGCAAAGTCCTGGCACTCAGCAGGCGTTTATTCTGAGGTGGTAAGTATGGTATGGGGTTGGGGATCAGGCTCCTGGAAAGGGTTTGGCTTGTGACAGGTCCTCAATAAAACACAGCTTCAGCATGCTCTTTGTTCTCAGATCTGTGTGTGTAGAGGATGGTGTGGTGGTCGTGGGGATACCAGGGGAAGAAAGTAAGAGACAGTGGATGAAGGAAAACCATTGCCACTCAACAATTCAGCCAGTATTGTTGCCTACACCTTCCATCCCAGGAGCACCATCTAACTTAAAATTGGCAGAACCTCAATTTCAAAAGTTCCATCCTAGGACCCCTTAACTCTCCATTCATACTAATAAATCACATACCCCGATATTTCATTTTCTCTGTTGCCTGGGCATCTTCACTTCCGAATTTATTAACCTCTCTGTAGAATCCCTTAGGTGAGTCTTAAGCCTGGGGGAACTCATCACTTATAACCCAGTCTTTCTCAGTCGCAAGAAGCTTTCTGGAGAGCACATGAAAAAGTGAAGATGTGGATCTCTCAAGAAGCTTGGGTCTAAGATAAATTGGTCAGCTAAAAGCTAGCACAACAGATTTCCAGACATTTACCTGCAGTTCTCAGGAGCATCTGGCTTCCAGCGTCTGGGCTCTCCACTGGCTCCAGTTAAGCCAGGCAGGCTTTAGGCCTTCCCAGCTCCACCCTCTTTCCTCCTGAGCCAAGAAAACAGGTCCTACCAGGCAAAAGGTATCAGCTGGGTGCTTACTCAGCTTCTCCTTAGGGCCCACTTCTTCCCCTCCCTTTGTTTAAAGTCCTTGCAACTTGCCTGTCTGGCCTGTGTTTGTTATGGGAACTAGACACCATCAGATTTGTCATCACCAGAGTCCCCAAGAGGAAGGGGACCTGGAGTTCCTTCAGCCACCACATAGAGGTGGGTCTTGCTTTAGTTTTTATGTAAATTGCGCCCCTTCTCCACTTTTGTGCCCAGGAGGCAGGCCAGAAGAATAGGAGACCACAAACACTCATTCCTCCCAGGGCCACGGGGATCAAATTGCTTGAGCTCAGGAAGGGGCCCACTTGCAACCCCCTCTTCCTTCCCGCCTTACCCTACACTTTTACCAGCAGTTGGGAAGATGTGGGGAGTAAGCAAGGGTAAGTCACTCCAGACCGCCTTTTCCCAAGGGTGCTGTCCCTGCCTCTCTTGCAAGGATTCTTGGAATGTCCTTGGCAATCCCGACAGATGGAAACTGCCCACCATCGAAATTTTCTTCCACTAGAAGGAAGGAATTTCTGACATTTCTCAGATTAGGGAGCATCTGTTTATTTACTATCTCTCTCTCCCTGAGATTAGGGGATGATTTACTGTCTCCCTGTTTCGTTTACTGCCACATCCCCAGTGCCTAGCACATTATAGATGAGGAATAAAACAAATATTTGTGGAGTGAAGACTGCTGGTCTTGAGTGTAAATGGGAGGGTATTTCGGTAGCAGAAGCCCCGATTCTCTGCATACTCTGTGAAAGAAAGGCAGGAGGATTTTGACTATGAGTGATGCTAAAAGCTACCCACAATCTTTCTTTTTAAGAACCTCAAATTAAATGAAAACATTGGTGATTTAATCAATTAGATATTGGTCCATATTCTTTCCCACCATTTATCAAATGTCATCTGATGTGTTAAAATCAATGAAAATGTGCCCATTTAAAACCTCTTATTATAGAGTGTTTTGTTTCCAATAAGTGGTTTAACCCATGATTGGAATAGCAATCATGATCTTTTATTGAGTGTGCCAAGCACTCGTCCTGGCTTGTTTCATTTAACTCGCTCAGCCACCCTCCAAGAGAGGGAGTGTCACTGAAGTCCCACTATGAGGATGAAGAAGAGGAGGTTCAGAGAGGCTAAGTACCTTCTGAAGGTCACACAGCTGGTAAGAAGTTTGTGGATTTGAACCCAGACACTCTTCTACCTGACCTGTAAGGCCTTGTTTTCTAGTTGAAGAAAATAATATTTACTTATTAAGGTGCTGTTGAGAATTAAATTGTGTAATGTTTGAAAAGAGTTTAGTGCAGTGGTTCTCTAGCTTTAGTCCTAGCAGAATTACCCCAATTTAGTTGGTGAAAATACAGAGGTTAGGCCTTATACTACTTTCAGGATCCTGGGCCTCTGCAGGCCTTATTAGGTCCCCAGGTGATTCTGATACCTGCCCAAGTGCAAGAAGCATTGATATAGCACATTATATACACTAAATATGGGGGAGCTACAAAAGAAACAAGCAGAGACAAAATTCCCATGAAGCCCAGGTATAAAAAGAGAGCTGAGGGTGGCCAAAGATGTTGGACCACAGAAAGCATCAGTCTTTTATGGTCCCCTCAGTGCCCTGCATTCTATGAGTGCTACCCTCCAGACTTGGGAGAGCCAGGCCTCAGGAACATGTATTAGTAATGGCCATTGCATGGCTGCCTGCATGCCCACAGTGACCTCAGGATGGCCACTAGAGGCATGTCATTCTCTTTGGGGCAATGTAGGTGAGGAGTACCTGGTCATGCTGCCCTTCACTGACCTGATAGGTTGCCAACCTCAGCCATGTGTTTGAGTCAGATTGAATGTTTTCCAACTGGACACTCCCATGAGGCTACTGGGCCAGGCAGATCTGTTCCCCGTGCTGTCAGAAGTGGGACCTCCAGACCCAGAGCCCTCATCAGGGCCCTAAGTAAATGATTGGTGCTAATCAGGATGAGGTATGAGCCGCTGGACTTGTCTTCACCAGAGACCTCAGGAGGAAGGAGACCTGAGAGTTCCTTCATCTATCAGGCAGCACTGCGCCTTCCTTTAGTTTTTATGTAAATTGTGCCCCTTCTCCACTTTTGTACCCAGAAGGCAGGCCAGGAGAACTGGAAGTCATAAATCTTCATCCCTCCCAGGACCACAGGGATCAGATGGCTCAGGCCTAGGAAGGGGTCTATTTGCAATCCTTGTGTCTCCCCACCTTTTCCCACCCTCTAACCAATAGGAAGAGGTAGGACACTGGCGGCAGTCACTCTAGACCACCTCTTCCCAAGGGAGCTATCCCTGCCCCTCCTCTAAGAATCCCTGGACTGCCTTTGGTAATCCCCCTAGATGGAAACTGTTTCCCACTGAGCTTTCCTTCCATCAGACCTAAGGAATATCTGAGATTTCCATTTAGTATATCTTAGAAATATTTCCAAATCAGCAGTGTAATCTACTTCTTTCTTATTTATTTATCTATTCTTATTTTATTGCATTTTTGGATAGGTAACATATTCATATGACTTGAAATTCAAGCACGAAAAAATATACAGTGAAAAGTTTCGTTCAATTCCTCCTGCTGCTACTGCTAAACAAGAAGCCATCTTTATGAATTTCTTGAGTGCTTTTCCAGAGTTTCTTTCCACATATAAAATCAAATACAAAGACATTTCCTGCTTCTTTCTATCCAAAAAGAAAAATATGTTGGGGCGCCTGGGTGGCTCAGTCGGTTAAGCGTCCGACTTCAGCTCAGGTCATGATCTCTTGGTCTGTGAGTTCGAGCCCCGCATCGGGCTCTGTGCTGATGTCTCAGAGCCTGGAGCCTGTTTCCGATTCTGTGTCTCCCTCTCTCTCTGCCCCTTCCCCTGCTCACTCTATGTCTCTCAAAAATAAATAAACGTTAAAAAAATTTTTTTAAATAAAGAAAAAAAACTTTAAAAAATAAATAAAAAATAAAATAAAAAAAAACAAAAAGGAGAATATGACAAACTTTGATCCATATTTTTCTTTTTGTTTCTCTTAGCAAATTTTCCTATTTGAGAGCTTTCAGGGAGCTTTCTTATTCTTTTTGAATGCTGTATAGTATCCAATTCCTTACAAGTACCATAATTAACTTAGCCAGTCCTGACTGGAAGGGCATTTGGGTTGTTTACTGTTATTTATGATTACGAACAGTGCAATTCTGATCCATCTTGTGCATATGTTTTTCTACACATTCCAGAAAATTTTTTCAATAGGCTGTCCCAGCGTACGAGGGTTCTGTTTTATCACATTCTTGGCAACTCTGTGTACTAACAAGTAATTTTTAAAAATCTTTGTCAATCAGATAGGTTTCTAAAATGTATTTTCTTGTTTTAAAACAAATTTATTCTATGTATAATTGAGCATGGTTTCAAATATTTGTGAACCTTTTCTTCGGTGAACTGCCTTTTCATGTGCTTTGTTCATTTGAAACTGGGTTGTTAGACTTGTGATTGATTTAAAGAGCTTTTTATAAATATGTATGGAACCACGAAAGACCCCAAATAGCCAAAGCAATCTTGAGAAAGAAGAACAAAGCTGGAGGTAACACAATCCCAGATTTCAAGGTATACTACAAAGCTGCAGTAATCAAAACAGTAGGGTTTGGCATTAAAAACAGACATATATCAATGGAACAGAATAGACGGTCGAGAAATAAACCCACACCTATATGGTCAATTAATCTATAATAAAGGAGACAAGACTATACAAGGGGGAAAGGACAGTCTCTTCAATAAATGGTGCTGGGAACACTGGACAGCTACATGCAAAAGAATGAAACAGGACAATTTTCATACACTATACATGCAAATAAACTCAAAATGGATTATAGACCTAAATATGAGGCCTGAAACCATAAAATCCCTAGAAGAAAGCAGAAGTAGTAATCTCTTAGCTTTAGCAACATATTCTAGGTATGTTTCCTCACGCAAGGGAAACAAAAGCAAAAACAAACTATTAAGCCAATATCAAAATAAAAACTTCTGCACAGCAAAACTGTTTTGTTTTTCAACAAAACAGAAAGGCAATCTACTGAAGGGAGAAGGCATTTGCAAATGATAATCTGATTAGGGATTAATATCCAAAATATATAAAGAACTTATATAACTCATTATTCATAAAAAGAATCTAATTAAAAAAGGAGCTGAGGGGCGCCTGGGTGGCTCAGTTGGTTAAGCGTCCGACTTCGGCTCAGGTCATGATCTCACAGTTCGTGAGTTCAAGCCCCGCGTCGGGCTCTGTGCTGACAGCTCAGAGCCTGGAGCCTGCTTCGGAGTCTGCGTCTCCTCTCTCTCTGCCCCTCCCCCACTCATGCTGTCTCTGTCTCTCTCAACATAAATATATAAACTTAAAAAGAAAAAATAAAGATAAAAAAAAAAAAGATGTTCTTTCTTTAAAAAAAAAAAAAAAAATGGAGCCGAGGACGTGAATCAACAGTTTTCCAGAGAAGTGTACAATGGCCAGCAGACACAAGGAAAGATGCTCAACATCACTAATCATCAGGGAAATGCATATTGACCACAGTGAGATATCACCTCACATCTGTCAGAATGGCTAGTATCAAAAGGACAAGAAATAAAAGTGTAGGGGAGGATGTGGAGAAAAAGGAACCCTCATGCACTTTTGGTGGGAATGTAAATGGGTACAACCACTAGAGAAAACAGTATGGAGTGTCTTCAAAAAATTAAAAATAGAAATACCACATAATCCAGTAATTCTACTACTGGGTATTTATCTCCCTTCCCAAAATGAAAACACTAACTTGAAAAGATTTATGCACCCCTGTGTTTACTGCAGTATTGTTTATGATAGCCCAGATACGGAAGCAGCCCAAGTGTCCACTGATAGATAAGCAAATAAAGAAGATGCAGATGATGTGGTATGTATATACGATGAAGTATTACTCAGCCATAAAAAAGAATAAGATCTTGCCATCTGCAACAACATGGATGGACTTAGAGGATATTATGCTCAGTGAAATAAATCAGAGAAAGACAATTACCAAATCATTTCACTCATATGTGGAATCTAAACCAAACTAAACAAATGAACAAACCAAAAACCAGATTCTTAAATACAGAGAACAAACTGGTGGTTGCCAGAGGGAGATGGCAGAGGAAAGGATAAGTGAAATAGATAAAGGGTATTAAGAGGTATAAACTTCCAGTTATAAAATAAATAAGTCACAAAGATGAAATATATATCACAGAGAAATTGTCAGTAATATTGTAGTAACATATGATGACAGAATATGACTACACTTATCATGGTGAGCACTTTTTTATACAATTGTTGAAGTAATGTGTTATACACCTGAAACTAATATAACATTGCATATTAACTATACGTCAATAAAATATAAATGGCTTTTTGTATATTAAGGAAATTAAACTTACTATATAACTGTTACAAGTATTTCCCTCAGTTCCTTATTTGCTCTTTACCTTTCTTTATTGCATTTCCCTTATTTTTCTCAATATAGTGTGTGTAAATATTACAAAAGTCAAACTGCTACATGGCTTGTAAGGAAAGTATCAGTGTTTTGTGCTGCCCCAATTTACCAAAGTCCTACTTTCCAGAAGCAACTGTTTTTCCCACTTTTAGCTCTTTTGCTGGCACTTGCCTCTACATTTCTCAAGAGACGTATATAACTTTTCTTTACTATACCAATTTTAGACATTTTCTATTGACTTCTGTCAGTGGATGTTGAAGATTTAGCACTATTATATCAGTTCTTCCTTCCCTTCCAACGTATACATTTATGTCCTCTATTTGCTGTCTCTCTGTATATTATCCAGCTTTTGTTAGGTCAATATTTAGTGTCTACATTATTTTGACTATTTAAATATTTATAATCAAGATGAATAATCTATTCTGATTAGATTTCTATTCCTGCACAACTCCTTGTTTCCCTTTGTTCTTTTAACATTTGCCTTAGGTTTTTGCTTGAAATTATTGTTCTTTTTTTGTAAGTCCAAATCAGTTGAACATTGTGAATTTCCTATGTTTCAACCTAATACATATCTCTTCCTAATTCTTTCCAAACTCTCAAACACAATGTGGAAACACTCTCAGTAGAATCATGCACAGCAAGGAAGACATTATTTCTTGTAAATATTGTACTGGAGTGCTTCTTCCTCCTATTGTAGGTCTCCTGTTGCACCTCAACCCAAGGGGACTGTGCTATGCCTATGTCTTCAGATGTAGAAGCCCAACAGGACAATTTCCTAGAGAGTTTATCTGTAGTTCTTGATGGAATTGGTAAGCAGAGTTGATTTTCTAGATGGGAAAGAGGTGGAAGTCCAGAATCCTAGTTGTTCCTTTTATAAACATGTAATTGATCCTTCTACTTTTAGTCTTTACTCCTACCTTCTGGGGCATTTATGTTTCTGACTTCTGGGCCCCCACAGAAAGTTCTATGGGCAAATTAGATGGCTTCTCATTGGCACACTCCTTTGTGACACTTGAGGGTTTTTTTTCTACTCTGTTAAGTCCATCACTACTTATCCAAACACTTTTTCATTTCTCCCATCACTCAACGGCTCTTTCACTTTCTTCACTTTTGTGGAGTTATAACATTTTTTATTCTTTTCTGAAAAGTTGTGAAAAGTTTTAAATGGCAAAAAATAAAAAATTAGTGGGTATTCTGTATAGCCCACCCATTCAGGTTGTCTTTAGCTAGTTCCAACTTTGTAGAGATAGAAGTTAACTTGTAGACTTGATTGTGAGGCAACTGCTTCCAGTCTATAACTGTGCAGTTGATTCCTGGTCATAGAATAGGTTTTATCCAGTAGAGAATATGAATCTCTGTAAGTCAAATCATCATGTGAACCAGATGTAACATCTTACTCATTCCCTCATCAACTAATGAGTTAATTTAAAATCTTTGTTAAGTGTTCATTTTATATTTATATGAGACTTAAGGTTTCATCTTTGAAAGAATATCACTTAGGGGTACCTGGGTAGCTCAGTTGGTTAAATGTCCAACTTCAGCTCCCACCATGACCTTGTGGTTCATGGGTTCCAGCCCCGCATTGGACTCTATGCTGATAGCTCACAGCCTGGAGCCTGCTTCAGAGTCTGTGTCTCCCTCTCTCTTTGCCCTCCACCTATAGCACAGTCTCTGTCTCTCTTTCTCAAAAATAAATAAACATTAAAAAAATATCATTTAAGAATTTTGAAGTTTCTGCTGAGATGCACTAAGTTTCGCCTGACAGAGCCAGGTAGACCGTGTGCCCAGAGAAGTATATTTCATGTGCAGCTTAAGGCAAGGTACAATTTATTTCTTAGTTCCTAGGTGAATCTAAGTGTCAATAGAACTTTACTTTGCCAACTTTACATTCTTTGGGTTTTTTTCCTCTATTGATTTTGTGTTTTGGTTTTGTTCACTTAGAGCCCATCAGTTATTGCTGTCACCAATGAGGTATAACTGGAAATTTGACTTGATGTTCTGGCCATTTGATGGTTTCTGTAGGTAGATGATAGATATCTATTCTCTGCTGGGTGACAGATGACAGAGATTGTGGTTTATTGGTCCTTTGTATTTGTTTTTTTGTTGTCGTTGTTATTTGCTTATGTGTTTGTCTATTTTGAACACAAATTAATTTAAAACTTCATGTTCTCTTTGATATATAGAACAGTTCTCTTTGATATACAGAATGGTGTTTAAAAAAATTTCTGTCTGTTTCATGTGACCTGTGGCTAAAATTGTAGAATTGAAGCTATAAGCTTTCTGTCTGTATTCGGAAAGGCCTTTACCTATCATTGTGTATGTGTATAAACAAATTAGATTACAAAGTCTTTTAAATTAAAGGAGCTTTGTTCTGATTGGTTTATAGAATAAATGTCTATATAAAATCCCACCAAATAAGATAATTAAATTTCTAATACTTTAATGTGCTAAAAAATTTTCTTCCTGAAGCTAAGTCAGAAACCTTTCCAGAATCCAAATTCACATAATTAAAGTAAATGTTTGGCAAACAAGACCAGTTTACTAATGTAAGTTTAATAAAAATATCTTTGTCTCCTCTAATTTATCACTCTTAAGTATAATACAAGCAGTTTTTTCTACTTAGGTATGTTTTTCTTAGACATTTATAGGTTTACTGATCAAATAAACTAACATTACTCCTACATAATATTCAAGATTATGAAAAATAAAAATTTATGTTTGGCTGAGTTGAATCATTGTTCTGACAAATTTTTAGTTTCAACAGCTTTTTTAAAACCTGTAAGCTGATATTAAATTAAATTAATTATTATGTAACCAATGGATATCTAGGTACTTTCTAAGTAGGATAGAGCACGGACACATTGATTACTAAGCATAATTTTACTTTTTTAATATGCTAAAAGAGAAGCTATAGCAATGAGTCATGTTAATGGATGTGCTCATTTTTGCCACACAGAAATGCATGTGACTATAAAAAATTATATTATGAACTCTGCTAATCTGCTAAAATGCTTCAGCATGACAGAAAGTTCTCAATTATCAGCTCTCTAGTTTTCTCTGCAAAATAGAAGTTAATTACTTCAGTGAAAAGTTATAATTAATATGAGTGGTTGCAACAGCACTAGGAGCAATGACATAGAAATACAACCAAGAATATGCTTTTGCTTTTCCATAAGCAGTGGTTCTTGGGATTTATGTGTTATAACTATTTATACTTGCTCTATTAAAAATAAAAAATGAGAAATATTGAAAATATTCATTTATGCATTCATTTGAAGATGGTGCTGAATGTATAGCATGCTATCAAAAATAGCATCTTAATATTATTATAGAATTAGTTTTGAACTGTCACCCCTTGTCATCTGTATTAGAATAAAAGTACAACCAGAGTATGAAAAAGTGTAGTAAAGGGCAAAACGTGGAAAGTATATTTTTCTTACCCTGGTTTTTAATCCTTAATTTTATAAGCTATGAAATGTGTTAAAATCTTTGCAATGTTCTCAGTCTTGATGGGCTTGCATTCTTGATTTTCTGATTAATGTCTTCACCTGCAAATGCAAATGGGTATTCTTTTTAAAGTGACCCGCATTCCTGATTGGCCTGGAACTGAGGGTTTCCTGGGATGTGGAACTTTTTGTATTATAATCAGAACAGTCCTGGGGAAGCTGGGAGGGTTGGCTACCTTACTTACTTTCTGTGTAATATGCCTAGAGAGCAAAGATTCTGTGACTTGCCTGAATAATCTTACATTCTCTATATTGACTTTATGCTCTTAATTATGAAAACGAAGAAGAAAAAGAGGAGGAGAAGAAAAAAGTTTCCTTGCTTCTGAAAGTGCTAGGGTTCTTTGCAATCTTGTTTCCTCCCTATATTTATTTTTAAATGTTTTATTGTCACTTTGATTCAATAAGCAGCCAAGTATTGTTTCTCAGGCACCCATGATCCTGCCTTAATCAAGTGTCTAAATCTCCTCTGACAGCTCTTGATTTTTGCCTTTGAAAAATTAGGTCTGAAATATAGAAGAAAATAAATAAAACTTGCAGGAAATCTTTTACACCTAAAGTAGTCTTTGAGATTTCCCAGAGGATTCTTGAAAAATCACAAAGCTTTGTTCTTTTCCCTTATAAAAAGGGATGCTAGAAATAATCAGATTTAGTGAGCTGCATGGGAAGAGCTGTAAAATCAGAAGACATACTTAGCCTTCCCTAGGTTAAACCTGTGTAGGTAAGATGTTATTAATATAAAATTTCAGAAATTTTATGCTTTATGGGAAGTCCTTATAGATTTTTCAATGCCTTGCTTTCTGTATATGTTTAAGTTAAGGGAACACATTGACTGGAAGTCTTATAAAATAGTTATGTTGAGCTTTCCCCTATTTATTTGAGTCTTGATAGTGTTTTGTTTGATGATAATGAGTAACAATATATTTCAATTATTGTTTAAAATGTTGATTGCCACAGTCTTTTTTCTTTTTTTAAAAGTTTGAATCGAGTAATTTTTCCGTGGATCTCAATGCATATCAGATCTAATCATAAAGTTGTATAAAAATACAGTTGTCTAGGCCCTACTCCAGACATAATCTTTTTCCTTGATATCCTTCATATATTATATACATTTTATATCTAAGGATTATGATATATCTTAAGAATTTTCCCTCTATAAAAGTATATTCACCCTATTTTATGAATCAGATGCACCATTCACTGGCTTCTTAGAAAGTAGACTTAATGCGGGACCTGGGTGGCTCAGTTTGCTGAATGGCCGAAGTTGGCTCAGCTCATGATCTCATGCTTTGTGTGTTTGAGCCTTTCATTAGGCTCACTGCTGTTAGCACAGAACCTGCTTTGGATCCCCTGTCTCCTGCCCTCTGTCTCTCTCTCTCTCTCTCTCTGCCTCTCCCCTGCTCTCACTCTCTGTCTCTCAAAAATAAATAAAAAATTGTATATATATAAAAAAAGAAATTGGACTTAATGATTGATCTACGAGACATTTATTTAAAGTTTCTTTTGGGAGAATGGGTTTATTACATTTGTTTTGCAAACCACTAACCAAATAATCAGATATCCTTTCATGCATTATTATTGTGAACTCTTATCAATCTATTTGAAAATTTACAGTAATAAAATAACTATTTCTCTGTCATTTAAAGATAGTTTTGATATGCAGCAAAAGTGGTTCTAAGAGGGAAGTTTATAGCAATACACGTTTACCTCAAGAAGAAAGAAAAATATCGAATAAACAATTAACTTTACACCTAAAGGATCTGGAAAAATAACAACAAACAAAACCCAAAACCAGCAAAAAGAAAGAAATAAAGACTAGAGCAGAAATAGATGATATGGAAGCTAAAAATAAAATAAAATAGAAAAATAACGCACACACACACACGCACACACACACACAAACAATAGAACATATCAATGAAACTGGGAGCTGGTTGTTAAAAAATGGACAAAATTGATTAACCTCTAGCAAAACTCATTAAAAAAAGAGAGAGGACCCAAATAATCAAAATGACTAACAAAAGAAGAAAATAACAACCAACACCATGGAAATAAAATGATATCAGAATATTATGAAAAACTATATGCTAACAAATTGGACAACTTAGAAGAAATGGATACATTCCTAGAAACGTAACATACCAAAACCAAAGTAGGATGAAATAGAAATTTGAACAGACATCATCAGCAATAAAATTGAATCTGTAAGAAACAAAACAAACTACCCCAAAACTACGTGGCAATGAGAAAAAATGAAATCTGGCCATGTGTAGCAACATGGATGGAGCTGGAGGGTATTATGTTAAGTGAAATAAGTCAGTCAGAAAAAGACAGATACCATATGTTTCCACGAATAGGTGGACTTTGTGAGACTAAGCAAAAACCAGGGGGAGGGGAAGAGGGGAAAGGAAAAAAAGATACAGAGAGGGAGGGAGATAAAATATAAGAGACTCTCAAAGACTAAGAACAATCTGAGGGTGAGAGAGGTGAGGGAGGGGGGAGAGGGGGTGACGGGCATTAAAGAGGGCACGTGTTGGGATGAACACTGGGTGTTATATGTAAACCAATTTGAAAAAAAACTATTATAATAATTTAAAAAAATAAACATTAAAAAAAAAAGTCCAGGACCAGATGACTTTAGAGGCGAATTCTACCAAACATTTAAAGAAGAGTTAATACTCGTTCTTCTTAAACTATTCCAAAAAATACAAGAGGAAGGAAAACTTCCAAATTTATTCTATGAGGCTAGTATTACCCTGATACCCAAACCAGCTAAAGACACCACAGGCCAATATCTTTCATGAATATAGATGCAAAACCCTCAAAAAAATATGAGCAAACCAAACAATATATTTTATAAAAATCATACACCACAATCTAGTGGATTTATTTCTGGGATGCAAGGGTGGTTCAGTATTCGCAAAACAACCAACATATTTCACATTAATAAAAGTAAGGATAAAAACCATATGATCATTGCAACAGATGCAGTAAAAACATTTGACAAAGTACAATATTCATGATTAAAAAAAACAACTCTCTGCAAAGTAGGTCTAGAGGGAACATATCTCAGCATAATAAAGGTCTTATATGAAAAACCCACAGCCAATATCATACTCAATGGTGAAAAACTGAAATCTTTTCCCCTAAGATCAGGAACAAGACAAGGATGTCCAGTTTCACAGTTTTATTCACCATAATACTGGAAGTCCTAGCCACAACAATTAGACAGCATAAATAAATAAAAGGAAGGAAGAAGTAAAACTCTCACTATATGCAGATGACATGATACTATATACATAAAACCCTAAAGACTCTACCAAAAAATTACTAGAACTGATAAATGAATTCAGTAAAGCTGCAGAATACAAAATCAATGTACAGACATCAGTTGCATTTCTATATACTAATAATGAAGCAACAGAAAGAGAAATTAGAAAACAATCCCATTTACAATTGCACCCCAAATAATAAAATATCTAGGAATAAATTTAACCAAAGAAGTGAAAGACCTGTACTCTGAAGACTATAAAAACTGATAAAAGAAATTCAAGGTGAAACAAAGAAATGGAGAGACATTCCTTGCTCATGGGTTGGAAGAACAAATATTGTTAAAATGTGTATATGACCCAAAGCAATTTACAGATCTAATTCAGTCCCTATCAAAATACCAACAGCGTTTTTCACAGAAGTAGAACAAGCAAACCATATTCTACACAAAAGACCATCAGTAGCCAAAATAATTTTGAAAAAGAAAACCAAAACTGGAGGTATCGAAATTCCAGACTTCAAATTATATTACAAAGCTGTAGTAATTAAAACTCTATGGTACTAGAATAAAAATAGACATATAGATCAATAGAATAGAAGAGAAAACAGAGAAATAAACCCACAATTACGTGGCCATTTAATCATCAACAAAGGAGGCAAGAATATACAATGGGAAAAGGACAATGTCTTTAACCACGGTGCTGGGAAAACTGGACAGCCACTACAACAGAAAGAAACTGGACCACTTTCTTACACCATGCTCAAAAGTAAATTAAAAATGGATTAAAGATCTAAATGTGGGACTCCAAACCATAAAAAACTGTGAAGAGAGCTCAGGCAGTAATTTCTTTGACCCCAGCCATAGCGACATTTTTCTAGATATGTCTCCTGAGGCAAGGGAAATAAAAACAAAAATGAACTATTGGGACTACATCAAAATAAAATGCTTCTGCACAGTGAAAAAAACAGTCAACAAAACTAAAAGGCAACTGATGGAATGGGAGAAGATATTTGCAAATGACATATCCAATAAAGGGTTAGAATCCAAAATATATAAAAATATAAAACTCAACACCCAGAAAACAAATAATCCAATTAAAAAATGGGCAGGAGACATGAACAGACATTTCTCTAAAGAAGACATCCAGATGGCCAACAGACACATGAAAAGATGTTCAATATCATTCATCATCAGGGAAATGCAAATCAAAACTACAATGAGGTATCACCTTGTACCTGTCAGAATGGCTAAAACGAACAAACAAGAAACAATAGGTGTTGGCGAGAATGTGGAGAAAAAGGAATCCTCATGCATTGTTGTTGGTGGGAATGTAAACTGGTGCAGCCACTCTGGAAAACAGTAAAACTGCCTGATGATCCAGCAATTGCACTAATGGGTATTTAGCCCCAAATCACAAAAACACTAATTCAAAGGAATATATGCACCACTATGTTTATAGCAGCATTATTTACAATAGCCAAACTATGGAAGCAGCCCAAGTGGCCATTGACTGATGAATGGATAAAAAAGAGGTGATATATATATATATATATATATATATGCAATGGAATACTACTCAGTCATAAAAAAGAAGATTTTGCCATTTGCAACAACATGAATAGAGCTAGAGAGTATAATGCTAAGTGAAATAAGTTAGTCAGAGAAAGACATATATCACATAATCTTACTTATATGTGGGATTTAAGAAACAAAACAAATGAGCAAAAGAAAACAAGAGAGAGAGAGAGAGAGAGGCAAACCAAAAAAGGGACTCAACGATAGAGAACAAATGATGGTTACCAGAGGGGAGTTGGTGGGGGGATGGGGAAATAGGTGATAGGGATTAAACAGTACGCTTGTGGTGATGAAAAAATAAAGTAAAATAAAATGAAAAACAACAACAATCAGAACAAAACACAAGAATAAAAAATAGTTTCCATTTTACTCTAATGTTTGCTGAAGTATTTCCTATAAACTACAAACCAGAATTTGTGTTTTTAATAAAGTCTCAGGGCCTTGTAGAAGAAGGTATTTCCAAATACAGACCTTTCAAAGAATTAACTCTTGGGTAGAGGCATATGAGCTGGAATCACTTAGGCAACTTTCAGACCACATCGGGAGACTAAGTCAGGATTTCCAGAACCCTTTTTAGCTGGGAAACAGATGGCTTCATGAGATTATGAATCCAGGATAGAGAATGGAATAAGAATTTATTATATAGAACTGAATGAACTGATGAGAAAAATTTTATTGTGGTTGTTTGGAATATTGCTGATGTTGGGTTTTTTTTTATTAAAAAAGTTTTTTAGTGTTTATTTTTGAGAAATAAAGGGAGAGAGAAAGAGCGTGAGTGGGGAAGGGGCAGAGAGAGAGAGAGACAAAGAATGTGAAGCAGGTTCTAGGCTCTGAGCTGTCAGCACAGAGCCCATGGCGGGGCTTGAATCCATGAACCACGAGATCATGACCTGAGCTCAAGTCAACGCTCAAACTACTGAGTCACCCAGGTGCCCCACTGATGTTGTTTTAATGCACTCTTTTCCAGATATATAAGGAAGCCCTTTCTATTTCTTCTTATGCTCTAAGTAACCCATGGCAATTTGATAGACTCTGCTCTCATAAACTAAAAGGAAACATTTAAAAGTGATATCTAATTCCAACTCCTACGATTCAGAAATTCTGAGTCTCTTTTTCATGGCAATATAGTTATTTGCATAGGTGTAATGAGAATCTGTCTTCCTTTCTACCATAACCTAATTAAACAAATTGATCAAACAACCAAGACCTTTCTGGAGGATCATGATTGAGAACAATGCTCTTTCAATCAAGCATGACAAGACACTGTTAAGGAACAAAGTCTGGTTGTACTTATGGAACCATTGCTTACTATGCCCTCCCTGGAAAACTGGCCAAAGTGCCTGGTTTACAGGGTTCAGCCTCACAATTGGTAAGGAAGGTCACTTCCTGGCAGGCCAGAAAACGTTAAGTCATTTTGGGACCTCGAGAAAAGTAGAATTCATCTACATTTGCAACTAAAATTTGTTAGAGTTTCTTAGGCTCATTTCTTAGTCAGGGGAGAGCAAATAGACATTTTTAAAAGTCCAACCTGAGAATCCTTATGAAAACTTTCGGATGGAAGTTAATTTTGTAACTGTTCAATATTGTGTTGCTCTAGATACCACGAAACAAATTTATTTTTTTTTTAAGATTTATTTATTTTTGAGACAGAGACAGAGCATGAGTGGGGGAGGGGCAGATAGAGACGGAGACACAGAATTCGAAGCAGGCTCCAGGCTCTGAGCTCTGAGCTGACAGTACAGAGCCTGACGTGGGGCCAGAACCCATGGACTGCGAGATCATGACCTGAGCCGAAGTCGGACGCTCAACCGACTGAGCCACCCAGGCGCCCCCACAAAACAAATTTAAAGAGACCTATGTTAACACTCTTACTGCACCTATGCACATAATCAGGCTAAAGCTTTGGAGAACAGTCTTATTTTGTGATCAAGAATAATCTTTCTTGAGATTATTATGATGATAAGCTGCGGAGACTGTCAGAGAAAATTGTAAAACACTTGAAATGGGCAAAATAATGTCCTGTCCAGCCTACCCATGTCGGTTATCTTTGGGTTGTCTTTGACTAGGCTCTTTTCTTTTTTCTTTAAGCTTATTTATTTTTGAGAGGGGTGGGGAAGGCAGAGAGAAAGGGGAACAGAGGATACAAAGCAGCCTCTGTGTTGACAGCAGAGAACCTGATGAGGGCCTCCAACTTAGGAATCGTGAGATCATGACTTAAGCCAAAGTAGGATGCTTAACTGACTGAGTCGCCCCGGTATCCCTTAAGTTTTTATTTTAATTCCAGTTGGTTAGCATACAGTATATTATTAGTTTTAGATATACAATATAGTGAGTCAACAATTCCATACATCAGTCAATACTCATCATGATAAATGTACTCCTTAAGCCCTGTGACTTTCCCTCTGGTAACCATCAGTTTGTTCTCTATAGTCAAGGGTCTGTTTCTTGGCTTTTCTCCCTCTGTCTCTCTCTCTCATTTTCCCTTTGTTCATTTGTTTTGTTTCTTAAATTCCACATATGGTATTTGTCTTTCTCTGACTAATTTATTTCACTCAGCATTATATGCCCTAGCTCCATCCACATCATTGCAAATGGCAAGGTTTCATTCTTTCTTATGGCTAATATTCCATGGTGTATCTATACCACTTCTTTATCCATTCATCTGTCAGAGTATACTTGGGCTGCTTCCACAGCTTGGCTATTGTAAACAATGCTGCTATAAACATAGGGGTGTGTGCATTCCTTTGAATTAGTGTTTTTGTAATTTTTGGATAAATGCCCAGTAGTGTAATTGCTGGAACCTTCATACTGTCTTCCACAGCGGCCGCACCAATTTGCATTCCCACCAACAGTGCATGCGTCCTTGTTCTCTACATCCTCACCAACACCTCTTCTTTCTTCATTGTTGATTCTAGCCATTCTGACAGGTGTGAGGTGATATTTCATTGCAATTTTGATTTTCATTTCTGATGATGAGTGATGTTGAGCATCTTTTCATGTGTCTGTTGATCATCTGGATATCTTCTTTGGAGAAATGTCTGCTCAGGTCTTCTGCTCATTTTTAAACTGCATTATTTATTTTTTAAGTGTTGAGTTTTATAAGTTCTTTATACATTTTGGATACTAACCCTTTAATGGATATGTCATTTGCAAATATCTTCTCCCATTCCATCATTTGCCTTTTAGTTTTGTTGATTGTTTCTGACGAGGCTATTTCCAACTCTGCGAGATAGAAGTTAACTTATAGAACTGATAATACAAATGTTTCCAGTCTATAGCTATGCAAATGATGTCTAATCTTGACAATGCAAGTAGATTTTGTTAGGTAGGGGATATAAATCTCAAAGTCAAATCCTCCTTGCAAGCATATTAATGTAATATCTTAGTCGTTCTTTCATTAATAAATAAAATCTTTGTCAAATATTTATTTCATATTTGCATGAAGTCATGATTAATCATCTTTAAAAAATTGTCCTTTAACATTTTTATTGTCATTGTAATGAAATTTTGGGAAAGAGCGGTGATAAATTCATGTGTTTAATCCACATTTTTAATTAATTAATTATTTGTTTGTTTATTTATTTATTTATTATTTTAATATTTATTTATTTTTGAGAGAAAAAGACAGAGCTTGAGTAGGAGAGGGCAGAGAGAGAGGGAAACACAGAATCCAAAGTAGGCTCCAGACTCTAAGATATCGGCACAGAGCCTGACATTGGGCTTGAACTCAAGAGCCATGAGATCATGACCTGAGGCGAAGTGGGATGCTTAACTGACTGAGTCACCCAGGCGCCCCTACTCCATATTTTTAAACCAAAAGTTCTGTGCAGGAATTTTAATTTATAGGTGCTTAAAGTTATCAAACTTTTCCTTCATTGGTTCTAAGGTTTATGTCATAGAAAGGTCTTCCCCACCCTGAGATCAATTTAAAAAAATAAAAAGAAAACCAAATGTAATTACTTCTTGAAACTTTACATTTTCATTTTTAAGCCTATACACTTTTTGATTTAGCTTAATTATTTTCACAAATGTGTCATTGATTGTCCTAGCACCATTTCAAATCGTTTCCCCACTAATATAAAATTCCATTTTGCTATGAAAATGGGAAAATGGGGGCTCCTGGGGGGCTCAGTTGGTTAAACGTCTGACTATTGATTTCAGCTCAGGTCATGATCTCATGATTTGAGAGCCCACATTGGGGTCTGCGCTGACAGTGCAGGACCTGTTTGGGATTCTCCTTCTCTCCCCCACCCCCCGTCCCTCCCCAGCTTCTGTGCTTGTACATACTCTCTCTCTAAATAAATAAACATATAAGAAAAGAAAGAAAGTGGAAAATGTTCACATTCAATGTACATATTAGGAAGAATGGACATTTTTATAATGTTGAGTTCTCCTATACAAGAACAGGGTAGGATTTTCCACTAATCCAAATAGTATCTCCTGGTAAGACTGAGTTTAAAGATTTTATCAATATATCTTTCATATTTTTTGTTAGTTATTTCTAAATATTTTGTCTGTCATGGTTATTAGAATAGAATATTTTCTCACATTCTATTTTCTAGTTGCTTCTTGTCCATATATAAGAAAGCTACTGACTTGGGCATCAATTTTGTGCCTAATTACCTTTTTGAATTCTCTTATTATCTGTAATAGCTTTTTACTTGATTTACTTATATTCTTGTATTTTCAAGTATACAACCATATCATCTACACATAATGTTAGTTTTGCTTCCATGTTTCCAATTTTTACACTTTTAGTTCTTTAGGATCATTGCCATGGCTAATCCTTACAGAAGAATATTAGTGAATATCTATGTCTTGTTCTTGATTTTAGTATTTAAAATACTTCAAATGTTTTGTCAACAACTGATTAGTTTTTAGTCTAATATGTTTTGTTAAGAAGCCAGCAGCCCAAGTCTATTTTGCTGAGGTTTTTATCTTTAAGTTAGTGTCCGAAATGGTAGGACACAATGAAATATATAACCTCATTTGCATATATTAAGAATGCAGTGCCAGAAACAATGCACATGTTGCAAAAAATAGCACTAAACTTATTAAAATGGTCGCTTATGGAGGAAAGGGAATGAGAATACAAAGATAGAAAGGAAAAATATATTCATACCAAAAACCTAAACCTATGAAACCTTGAAAGAAAAAAAGTACAAGTTTTGTTCCTTTAGTACTTAATAAACTTTGCCTGTGAAATCATCTGGGACTACTGCTTTTATGAGAAAGGGTGGTTCTTTGACCACTTCCTTAATTTCTACCAAAGTCATTGTTCTCTAGATCTCAGTCTGTTCTGTGATAAGCTTTGATTTTTTATATTTTGCTTAAAAACCTTCCATTTCTTGAAGAAATAATCATACTTTTATTTCCTATATGTCACTAGGTATTTCCGCATTCTAATTTTAATTTTGTATACTTATGAATTCTTATTTCTTCTTGATTTCATTATTTTAAAGATCCAACACTTTACTTATTTAATGCTTATTAATTTATTTTTGAAGAGGGGAGGGGCAGGGAAAGAGGGAGAGAGAGAATCCCAAGCAGGCTCCACACTCAGTGCAGAGCCTAACTACCGTGAGATCATGAACTGAGCCAAAATCAAGAATTGCACGCTTAGTTAATTGGGCCACCATGTGCCCTCCAACCCTTTATTTACTTAAAAATTTTTTTTAATGTTTATTTATTTTTGAGAGAGAGAGACAGAGCGCCAGTCAGGGAGGGGCAAAGAGAGAGGGAGACACAGAATCTGAAGCAGGCTCTGGGCTCTGAGCTGTCAGCATAAAGCCTGCTGTGGGGCTTGAACCCACGAATGGTAGATCATGACCTGAGCCAAGGTTGGATGCTTAATCGATTGAGCCACCGAGGCATCCCTCCAACACTTTATTTTTAAAGATTTGTTCTATTTGTCTATTCTCAATGGCGATAATTTCTGTTTTTGCTTTGTCAGTTCCTTCTTCCTATGATTTTTAAACTTATTTTACTATTCTTTTTCTAACATTTAAATTCTTAACTTATACTTCCATACCTTGTTGAATAATAGTAATTATTAATTTACATATTAATTATACTTTATATACTAATTTATTAATTACTTAAGGATATGAATATTTTCTTTGGGCTCTGTTTTAATCATATCCTTAGGATTTTGTATGTAGTGTTATTCAAAATATTTTTTTCTAATTGTGATATAATTATAGACTCACGAGTTGCAAAAATAGTACAGAGAGGTCCTGAGTACCCATCACCTAGCTTCTCCCACTGGTGACATCACCTATAACTATAGAGCATTATCAAAATCAAGTAATTGGTTGTCACAATACATACAAATGACTACAAATCTTGCTCGGATTTCACCATTTTTTGCATACCCTCTCATTTGTATGTCTGTGTGTATAGTTCTACATTATTTAGTCACATGTATAGATTCATACAACCACTATGACAGTCAGGATATGGACTGTTCTATCTCCACAAAAAGTCTTTCTTATGTTGTCCCTTTATAGTCATATCCGCCTGCCCCTTCCTAATCCCTGGCAACCACTGATGTGTCCTCCATCTCTATAATTTTGTCATTTAGATAATGCCATATAGACGGAACCATATATTATGCAACTTTTGAGACTGGCTTTTTTTCACTTTGCTTAATGCCCTAAGATCCATCCAATTATTTTAAGTATGAACAATTTTTTTTCCTTTTGTTGCTGACTAGCATTCCAGCATATGAATGTACCATAGTTTGTTTAACCCTTCATGTGTTAAAGGTCATTGGGATTTTTTTTTTTTTTTAGTCTTTAGCTATTAGGAATAAAGCAGCTATGAACATTAATGTACAGGTTTTTGTGTGAATGTAAGGTTCCATTTCTCTGGGAACAATACCCAGGAGGGTGATTACTGGGTTGTAGGATAAATGTAAGTTTAATTTTTTTCTTTCTTTATTTTTGAGAGAGAGAGAGAGAGAGAGAGAGCAAGAGAGAGATACAGAGTGTGAGTGGGGGAAAGACAGTGAGAGAGGGAGATACAGAAACAGAAGCAGGCTCCAGGCTCTGAGCTGTCAACACAGAGGTTGACGTGGGGCTTGAACTCACAGACCGCAAGACCATGACCTGAGCTGAAGTCCGACACTTAACCGACTGAGCCACCCAGGTGCCCCTGTTTAATTTTTTAAGAAACTGCCAGACTCATTTCCAGAGTGGCTCTACCATTTTATATTTCCACCAAAAATGTACGAATGATCTTGTATCTCTGGAGGGTTGCCCATACTTGGTATTCTCAAATTTTTAATTTTAGCCATTCTAACAAGTACATTAGCATACTTTTTGAGCAGATATTACTATGATTAAAATTGTATTTTCCCCGTGGCTAGTGATCCTGAACATCTTTTATTGTGTTTATTTGCCACCCCTATGTCACCCACTATTGGTAAAGTGTCTATTCAAGTTTTCACTCATTTTCTAGCTAGACTGTTGTCTTACCATTGAGTGTAGAGAGTCCTTCCCATATTTTGTCTACAAATCGTTGCTGGGATATATGATTTCCAAATATTTTCTACCATGTAGCCTTTACATTATCATCCTTGTCGGACCGTTTTGCCATTTCAGTTTTGATTTACTGTTTGCTCAAAAGAATTTTTTTAAGAGAGTTAATGTAGAATGGAATTTATAATGATACATTCAGTCAGGAGAGCAGTCATCCGGTCATCCAGGTCTGATAGGGAAGGTCTTGCTTCAGTAGGGCCTTTAGCTGAGTCTTCAAGAATAGGTAAGGCTTGGGGGAAAATAATCTGTAGTGATTACAGCCACCTTGAGGGTTATCAATTAGGGGCTATAAAATGGTGAGAGTCCCAAAGTGCACAATAGCAGAAATTTTCTGAAGACATACTCAGGTATTATCCTGATATCCTAGATTAAGTGTTGCAGTGGCCACCTCATCTGAGGAGCAGCGCCCTTGCAGAGGTGGCCTCTTCTGTGGGCCAAAGGTCTCTACCTACTGCTGCGTGGCAGGATGATTTCTTTACACTGGCTGAGATCTCCTTAGAAGGGCCATAAATGAAAGCATGGTCAAGGCGGGGCTGATAACCATGGCATGTGAAGTTCAGAGTAGTAATTACCTTACTTGCACAGCCCAGTAACTCAGAGAACATAGTGCGAAGTGAGGAGGGAAGGGAGACTGGCATGTGATCCTACGAAGCTGGAGAAAGTCCGATGGAGGCCACGTGGTTATCAAAGAAGGATGAGCTCCTGGAACATGCAACCTGACTTGACCCCTCACTTCCAACATCACAACAACACCAAAACAATCAAAACTGAGGAGAATTAGTTAGGAAAGAGTCAGTCAAGAAGGATTTTTGGAGGGCGGACTTGGAGAAGTTCGTAAGAATTTGCTAGAAAGGGAAGAACTAGGCTGCTTTTTTTTTTCCCCCAGAGAGAATGGGAAGGACAATAGTGTAGTGCAGTGTAGAACCTGTTCACTGAGAAGACAAGCCCGGCTCAGTCAGAAAGGGTGTGTCCAGGACTTCAGGGGAGGGGGGCTTCTTAAGGAGGACTTGAACACCAAAATGAGGAGGGCAGATGCCAGCGGACAGGAGTAGGCAGTTCCCCACACTCTCCCCTCACCACTTGTCATGGTGTGTGAGATGTCAAGGAGGGTCTAGGGTCACTTCTTCAGATGAAGGCATTGTTCCCTCCAGATTCTTCTTTTAGGAGTGAACAGTCTGAAGATATTTCTTCTCTCTGGTATTCCTCCCACACAATGGGCCAGCCTAAGTTGCTTCACCTGGTGCTGCATCTCTTTGCCTACTAGAAAATTCCCCCCTATTACCTCTCCAAATATCCAGCCAGTTTGCTCAATCCACAGGAGATCTTTCCAGAGTCAGGGGGTCTTTCTAGAGTCCTGCACTGCACACTGTTCTCAGTATGTCAGCAAGCTCCAATAGCACTGGACGTCTGAGGCACTCATTTGGCCCCTGGTCCTGGTGTAACATTTCCTTTGTGAAAGGCCCAGCCATGGCCCTGGCCCTGCTCAGGGGATCAGTAGACATTTATGGAGCAATGAAAGACAATAGGGGTACATCTTAATCCAGTAAGGCCATTTAAAAACTGTTATCTGATATTGTCTCACCTATTAATAGTTAATATCATTATCATTGGTAGGTTTGTTTTTGTTTTTGCTTAAAACGACAGAAATTCATTCTCCCACTTCAGGCAGCCAGACTTCCAAAATCCAGATATTGACAGGGTGGGTTCTTTCTGGAGGCTCGGGCAAGAATCTGTTCAGTCCCTCTCTCTTAGATTCTAGTAGCTACTGGCGATTCTTGGGATTCTCTGGCTTGTAGACACGACACAACAGTCCAAATTTTGCCTCCATGTTCAAACTGTCTTCTTTTGCGTGTGCCCTTTTCTGTCTCCTACAAGGACAGTCTCATTGGATTTACTACGATCTTATCTTGATTCTACCTTAATCCCATCTCCATGAGACTTAAGTAATTTAAATTAATAACAACCACCCTCTTATTATATCTTCTAATCCCTGACCCTTCTAGGATTCAAAAAGACAATCTGAGGCTCATTAGCTATTTCCTCCCTATCTTCTAGCTCCCTGGCATCTAGACTCTGAAATCTTACCTCATGGAAGGGTCACAGTCTTTGGCATCTCAAAGACCCAGGTGGCAATCCCGGTGCTTCCTCTTGGTTCTGCTTTTAAAGGCCTACGGAGAAGAAAGGAGGTCTTGCCAAGGGCTGATACATCAAACGCATGGGGCGCAGCAATTTTTCATGGTTCCCACTGATTGGCAGTCCGCACAGACGCCACCCTGACTGGGTGTCTGAGAGCTCCTTTATTGGTTGTTTATTGCTGTGTAACAAATGACTCCATAACTTAGTGGCTTTAAGCAGCATAAACTTCTATTATCTTGCAGTTTCTACAGGTGAGGAGTTTGCGAGTGGCTTAGCTGGACTGAAGGACCTGCTTTCAAAGTTGGCTCACTGGCTGCTGGTGAGAGGCCTCAGTTGCTTTCCTGTGGGCCTCTCCACAGGGCTACTCAAGTGTCCTCATGACATAGCGCCTGATTTCCCTGAGATCAAGTAATCCGACAGAGACACCAAGGAGGCAGCTGTATGTACCCTCGTATGACCTACCTTCAGAAGTCACATACCCTCACTTCTGCTACCAGTCCACATTCAAGGGGAGGGAAATTAGGCTTTGGAAGGAAGCCATGTGACGGGATTTGCCAAAGGATTTAAAACCCACCACAGCTCTTCCCTACTAGGTCTCCATCCTTCTCCTCTGTCTTCATCTATGTGGTCTTATTAATAGTCTGTCCTCTCCTCCTCCCCCTGACTCCCAGAGTCCAGGATCTCTGCCAGAGTCAGGGTGTGTGTATGTGTGTATGTGTGTGTGTGTGTGTGTGCATGTGTGTGCATACATGTGTGTGTGTCACACTAGTTAGGGAAAACAAAGGATTTAATTGGCTGCTAAGTAAAAAGCCCAGGGTTAGGTCTGACGTCAGGCAGGACAGAGCATCTCTTCACCTCTTGTCTCTGCTTTCCTCCCTGTAGGCTTCATTTCAGTAAGACTCCCTCCATGCGATGGCTCTCAGCAGCTCCAGGCTGACATTCTGCCCTTTTAGCCTCCCCGAAGGATAGAGAGCATCTCTTTCTCAGTAGCTTAAATGAAAACTCCAAGATTATGTATTTGTGTCAGGTCTACTGACCTTGGGTTTGATTGGCCAGGCCTGTGTTGCATGCCAACCCTGGAAGTGACTGGGGACAACGGAGGTAAGAACTGTCTGAAGCACGTGGACTTAGTGCTATTATCAGAAGAAAGGGAACCACGCTTGGAACAAACAAGCTGGCAGTGATCTACACTGATGGTGAGGACTGAAGGAGATAAAGTATATAAACTGCCTGGCACTTGATGGAAATTTTTTTCTGGATTCTTCTATTTTTCCCTCTCTCTGTATTTAATCATTCGATAAGTCCCACAGATTTTCCTTTAGCATTGCATGTTGCCACGGCCCCCCGCTCCTCCAAAGTGCTGCCTGGCTACGGCCTCTCACTGCTGCTCTCCTGGACTAGGCTGGAGCTCCCATCCCACTGACCCCCTCCACCTCTCTCAGAGCACAGAACCTCAGTCTGGCTCTGGAAGATCCATCATCTGCACCCACGTTCCAGTGTCCCCTTGGCTACAGAAGAACATGTGGCTAGTTCGTGGCAGAGGAAGCTGGCTGCCGGTGGGTGGTAGAGCTGGCTAGCTGGGATGGAGCGGAGACGCGCGGTAGCCATGGAACTGGGCCCCACGGTTCCCAATGCAGCCCTGGGGACCAGAGCATCGATGAGCTGAGAGAGACCAGATGGCCAGAGTGTCCTAGAGCTTCTCAGCCTCCACATTCAAGCAGCTCCGTCCTCCATTTCCCCCACAGGAGACACGATGGCTTCCCGTTCTTTGATCAAACGTGGAAAGTGCCTGGCTGACCTTGCCAGGGGGCTCCGTGAGATATCGGCTCTGTGAGGGTATTCACAGTTCAGCCAGATGGAGCTTGATTTCGTGCAGGATCATTTGTGTAAACTTTTATACTTTTAAGCTGGTTTTTTTTTTAAGTTTTAAATCATGGAATATTTCAAACACCTAAAGAAGCAGAAAGGATAGTTGAAGGAATTCCGTATGCCCATCACCCAGCTTCGGCATTTATCAAGTCTTGCCTAGCCTTATTTTGTCTCCATCTCTATGATTCCTCACGTCCCCAATTAGCTTGAAGGGAAACCCAGATATTATGCCCTTTCGCCGGAAATATTTCGTGCATATCTTTAAAAGATAAGAACTTTCAAAATACATGACCATAATGCCATTGTCACACCTAAAAGTTTAATAGGATTTCTGGCACTATCAAATGTCATCGGTGCGCAAATTTCTCTAGTTATCTCATATACTTTTCTGTTTGTTTGTTTTGTTTTGTTTTTACAGTTTATTTGAATTATGATTCAAATAAAGGCCAGATAGTATAATTAGCCGATATGTCTCTTGAGTTTCTTTCAGACTACAGGTTCCCTCTGTGTACTTTTTTGTTCCTTGCAATTTATTTGGTGAGGAAACCCGGTTGTTTGTCTGCAGTTTCTTATAGTCTGGGTTTGGCCGACTGCATCCCTCAAATGTCTAGCATGTCCCTCTGCCCCTACATGTCCTGTAAGTATGTAGTTGGATCCAGAGACTTGACTAGATTCTATGTGGATCTTTTGGTGAGGCCACTTGATAGGTGGGTGGTATAAGGAGCACAGAGACCTTGTTGCCTCTCTATTTTGTGTTCGCTGCCAGTATACATAGCAACTATGACACTGGACACTGGTGTCACTCCAAGCCAATTCCTCCACTGCTACCATTTCAAAAAAAACAGACCCTGCATTATGCATCTTTCTCACCTAGTTCCCTTTCCAGATCTCTTCACTTGATGTGAGGGAATCTTAGTCTCATACCTGGAGCCTGCGTACAAGGCAGGCTGGGGGAGTTTTTTCTTTCTTCTATGAATACCTGGGAGAGATGGAATTCCCAGTGAAGGAATTCCCTAAGTAGGGACGCTTGTTCATAAGCTGGCAGACAGCCACAGATGTGAGGTATGTGCACGGGGGCATCTAACACAACGGTAAGACTGAGAGCTCAATGGTAGTTCAAACAGGACCTCCCCGGGGTTGTGTGGTTTTGGGGAAGGGGACCCATTGGGCTTAGACCTCGTATTCATGAAGGGCTTTCAACTTTTGACATTATTACCAAGTGAAGTTACAGAGAGACAGTCATGGGACAGAATGGAGTTCGTTCTCTACCTTTAAACCTGTGCCCCACGATTGGACCAGACTGCTCCAGGTAACTGCTCTGAATTCAGAAGTTTTATAAATGCTAAATTTATCCTCACCGCGCACTACACAATTATATTGTTATTTTTGTGTACTAACCTGTTTGTCACCTGCAGCCATTGAAAATAAAACCACAGCTTTTGTCAATTTAGATCTGGTATTTCTGTGTTGGAGGCATCTTAAGAAGAAATGGCCAGGGTCGCCTTTAAGAGGCTCAGGACTCAAAGAAGGGGGGATTTTGTGGGTTGTGGAGGTGGGAGAGGAGGGCCTCAAACTTTGTCTCTGAAGGATTGGTAGGGTTTTGAGTATTGTGAAGAGAATGGGGGATATCATCACGGGCCTGTCCCTCCCAGAGTGAATCAAGTCCCTTTTCCTAGAGGGACACTTATCCCTTTCCTTGTCTCCACTACCCCTGAAAGGAAAGTCATTTCTGTGACATGGGTGATGATCAGCACGTCCCCACCACATGCACTGACTCAGTCCTGCAGGTCCCCATCTCAGGGTGGGATGTGGGGCTGGGGCCGCACTGGTGAAGCCCCTGGGACCTGAAATTAGGAAAGACTCAATTCTGCAGATGGAGGCGGGCTGGGGGGACTATTTCTTTCAGCGCTGGCGTGGACAAGGGACATTTAGGGGAATTAAGCAGAGTTTAATTGCAGGGCAGTGTGGAGCTGTTTCATTTGCACCTGAAAAGAACAGTAACGCTGTTCTAATTAATTGAGACAGAAGTTATAAATCAGGGCTTCCAGAGAGGTCCTTGGGGTTCACCTCGTCGGGATTTTCTTGCAGGAGGGTTTTGGAGGCTGCCCAAAGAATGACGTTTCGGGGGCTTTGGGGGTTCAGGGTCTGAAGTCCGTCCACCTGCTAGCCCTGGGATGACAGGTCACTGTGTCTGTGCATTGCAGACTCGGGGTTCTCAATCAGTATCGTGTGGTGTGTGTGTGAAAGAGAGAGAGAGAGACAGACAGACAGAAAAGGAGAGACAGAGAGAACCTGCACTTGGGTTTCCACCTCCAAAATATCAGAGAGGCTCTGCTCTAGCTCCTCCCTCAGCCCCTGAGTGGTCTGCGGCTTCCTGCCCTAGCTGAGCCACCCTTCCTGATTTCTGTTAAATGCTTCCCTATGTCCCCTGAACTTCAGCTCCTTCTGTTTCTCTGTCACCCATACTGTGTCAGCAATGAAGTCATGTTGATTCCACTCCTGAGGCGACTCTCAGATCTCTGTTTTTTTTTAACCCACATATAAATTGGCCTGTTATATGCCAGGCACTGTTCAGATCTCTGTAAAAATAATATATACAGTAATCCTTCTTATCCGTGGGGGATATGTTCCAAGACCCCGCGTGGATGCCTGAAACCACGGATAGTACCGAACCCTACATACATCATGCTTTTTCCTATATGTACAATACCTAGGATAAAGTTTAATTTATAAATTGGGCACAGTAAGACATTAACAATAACTAATAAAATAGAACAATTTATAACAACATACTGTAATAAAAGTTACGTGAATGTGATCTCTCCAAATATTGTATTATACCGTACTCACCCCTCGTCACGGTGTGGGATGATAAAAAGCCTACGTGAGGACACGGTGTGAGGAGACTGGCACAGGCACCCTGATGGAGCGTTAGGCTACTATTGACCTTCTGCAGATTGGTCAGGAGGAAGAATCTTCTGCTTCCGGATGTTGGGTAACTGAAACCTCAGAAAGCGAAACTAAGGATAAGGGGTACTACTCTCTCTCTCTTCTAAGTAAGTTGATTAGATGGATGAGATTCATTTAAGCCTCACAAAAAGTCTATGATGAAATGTCAGCCCTGATTTGCAGAGGAGTAAACTGAGGCACAGAGAGGTTGTACAACTTGCCTTAACCTCACAGAGCTAGGGAGTAGCACAGATGGGACTTGAACCAAGGCTACGTGGTTCCAGAGCTTGGGAGCTCAGCCACTTCACCCCTACTGCCTCTCCTCCGAAGGGCCTAGGCTTGGCCTCAGCGCTTTCTGCCTGAGTTCCTGCACATGGTCAGCTTAGTTTTTGAAACTGTGAAGTTATTTAACACAAACACGATAATAAGGTGTATTAGTGTAGAGTGTGTTTTGAAATATTGTAACCCTCCCGGTCAAAAAAATGTAAAAAAAAAATAAAAAATAAAAATAACCTTTTCAAAAAAGACACAGAGAGGGAGGGAGATAAAATATATGAGACTCTCAAAGACTAAGAAAAAACTGAAGGTGAGGGGGATGAGGGAGGGGGGAGAGGGGGTGATGGGCATTAAAAAGGGCACATGTTGGGATGAACAATGGGTGTTATATGTAAACCAATTTGAAAATAAACTATTATAAAATTAAAAAAAAATAACCTTTTCAAGTTGGCTAGCCCAGGGAATTGCAAGACGGAGTGAAGCTATTTCCACAGCTCAGTGGCACCAGGTGAGCTGGTAAATAGATAACCTCCATCCTTTGTCAGTCCCGTGGGGCTCTAGGTGTTGTCGACATGCTTTGGAAATTCAGTGAGTGAGTCCGTTGCTAGTGTCCCGCTCTGTTAACAGGCCCTGTTGTTAGAGCTGAGAGTCGTTTTCGTATCCTTTAACAATGGCATCCGAGTGTCAGTTCAGTGGCAAAGCTTGCAATAGTGTTCCAAAAATGGAACGGACGTCAATAGCTTCGGACTGGAGGTGAGAGGTGCTAAAATGCCACAAAGAAGGCTGAATAAGCACCAGATACACGCCACTGCCCACTTAGAAGCGAGCCCTCTGCAAAATAGTGGAGATGGTGCCCAGGACACAGAAAGCTGCACTGAAGCCAAAAGCCTGCTCCTCAGGTTACAGATTTATGCACAGTAAGGAACCCTCCCACTTTCCATACACTTCTTTGGGAAGATGAGTCTTCTATGATGTGAATTTCGAATTAAAGGTGACTGCGCTGCGCTCAGCTCCAACGGGTAGTTTTCATTCTTTTCTCTTCTTCCCACTGAGAGGATGGCTTCCGGATTAGTTCTGCTAAAAGGCTGATGCTGCCCCTCTAAGGCTCGAAAACCTCCCGTGGCTCCCACTGAGGTCCTGGTGGCCAAGCTCTTCAGTGCGAGTGGGGCTGAGTCTCCCCATGAGACCAGAGACTCCCAAGGGTGGGGCCACAACTCCTCCGCCACATGCACTCAGCAGCAGGGCCGCACTTTGAGTCCCCCCCAGAACCTAACTGTTGGGTGAGGCATTTACGTGTTGGGGGTGGACATCTGGAGGGGATGTCAGCACCTGGGATGGGAAAGGATGGGAACTCCTGGGTGCTAGTTCAGTGCTTCAGTAAACATTTGTGCGATGAACGAGGGAACAGCCGTAAAGACTAAGAACAAACTGAGGGTGAGGGGGTGAGGGAGGGGGAGAGGGGCATTAAAGAGGGCACGTGTTGGGATTAACACTGGGTGTTATATGTAAACCAATTTGAAAATAAATTATTATTAAAAAAAAAAAAAAAAGATTCTTTGCCTCTGACTTCTCTATTCTCGGGACCGGAGACCAGGGCAAAGGTGAAAAGGTCTCTAAAATCTTAGGCAGTTCTGGGTTTCGTTGCCTCGGTCTAGGCCAGGGACATGACCTGGATAATAAAAACCATTAAACATTTCTCACATTTGTCTGAGGCAAGGGTTTCTCAACTTGGTCACCGTCGACGTATTGTGCTGGAAAATTCTTCCGTCGGGGGGGGGGGGCGGGGCTGTCCTGTGCACTGTAGGGTGTTGAGCAGCAGCCCTGGCCTGTAGATGCCAGTAGCACCCCTGAGCCAAGTTGTTAAGTCAAACGTGTCTCCAGACATTGCCAAATGCCTCCGGCCGGGGCTAGATTCCCCACCGGTCTAGGGCAGTGATTCCCAGCTCCAGGGGCGTGTTAGATTCACCTGGGGAGCTTTACAAACTGCCGATGCCACCTGCAGTCCCACCTGCAGACATTCTGGTTGTAACCGGTTCTGAGGAGCAGCCCGGGTAGAGGGAGGACGGTAAGCTCCACAGGCGGTTCTAATGCTTAGCCGGGTCTGAGAGCCACTGGTCTAGCGCTTGGCAGTCTACAAGTTTGACATGCATCGCGAGCTTCACGGCACACCTGGGCCGGAGGGGAGGTAGAGTGTTAGTGTGGTTTTCCGACGTGAGAAGTGAGATCCAGCGACCTGTGGGGTCGCCCTGTGAGTGGCGGAGCGGGAATCGGAACTCCGCTCCTCTGGCTCCTGACCCAGTTGCTCTCGCAAGGGGCGGGGCACAGCCTAAGCAGAATTGACGTCGCAGGGGGTCCCGGATGGAAGTCTTCCATTTTGCAGTGGTTCTCCCCTATCCCGGGCTCTCATCTCCTCCCTCACCTTTCAGTTTCCCTGAGGGTCTCTATGCCAAGGCACACTAGCAGTCATTCACACTTTAGCGCAAAGATGAGGCTACTTTCCCTCTTCGAGAGAGATTTGCAAGTTATGCCTTATCAGTAACAGTGAAAAGGAAGGCTTTACATCAGCTCATGAGGTGGAACGGTTTGGGGGTGGTAACCTGTGTGCTCATGACAACCGCTTTGGATTAAGGTTCACCTCATTCTAGCTCTGGCTTACAGTTCTATCCAGTTCCATCTCATTCGCGAATCATTTTTAGAGCATCTCCTATGTGTACAGTATGGAGTTGGAGATCGCTGGCGGTCGGATCTGCTTAACTAGGCTTTAAGTTCAGGGGGTGGAGGCCATCTTTTCCCGCCCCTGCGGCATTCACTATATTTTGGTCCTGACTGGACAGGTAACATGCAACCTACTTAATACAAGGAGAATTGAATGTCAGCTCACACGTCCTGAACCCCAGCCTGTGCCCTTGGGGAAAGACCTTACAGTTGCAAGGTCAGGACTAAATCTGCAGGTGTGTGGGTGAGGTTTCTCCCTCAGCCTACCGGTGGCATCAGGAGAAGCTGGCCCCAGAAGTCCAGAGAAAGTGCGCACAGTGAGATTTTGACGCTTCTTCGAAACAGATGTATTGAGCAGGAATCACTTTTATTGGAATGGCTTCGTTTTAAGGAAAAGAAAAGAGACAAAGCCAAGAGACTCTGCTAATAGATGCCTAGGAGTGGCTGGACATTTCTGCCCCATGCTGTGCAAAGAAGAGGCTCCTGGCCCCCACGTCCATGCCACTCATTCCTCGGGATGGAGGTCTGCTCAGGCTTCAGTGCACTTTCTTGAATACTTGCTTGCAGACCACACCCTGCACTCTCATCTCCTGAAACAAAAGCAGATGCTTATCGTTGGCCATAGCAAGGTCACACTTGGGGCTCAGTGCATGCAGGGGCGGCAGGAACTTCAAAAATACTCAGCGTCTATTTTTCCTCAAGAGTTGGTTCGAAGTAACCAATTCTTTGGAAAGTCAGTTAAACTGGACCAGTGGAGATTGGACCGTGCTATTGAGCTGACTGGGAAACAAACGTGGCTCAAGGCTGGCCAGCAGGACCCTCTGATGCCTCCCCTCCCGCTACTACAAGGGGCCAAAAGGCTTTCTGAACCTCGGTCCTGAGTCCAGGACAGGGTCTGTGCCCAAGCTTGGAAGGAATCAGGCCCAGACACATGGCTTGACCCCCAGAGGATTCAGTAGGTCGCCACAGGCCAAAGCTGCAAACAGCGTGGCAATTCTAAGCCTCGGCGGCACACTGGAGTACCTGGGGAGTCTGAAAAAATGCCTGGGTCTCGGGCTGGGCCAGTTAGATCAGTGTCTCCGTGGATGGGGCCCTGGAATTGCTATTAGCAAAAGCGCCCAGGTGGTACTAAAATGCAGCCCAGAAAGTCCGGGCCTTGCTTACAGGCCAGCCTCTGCTGAGTCGCCAGGGGGAATGACAGCGCAGCGCCCCCACACGCTCCAAGTTTTTGTTTTGTTCCATTTTGTGTTTTGAAGGAGGCTGAAAATCTGAATATTTATGTGACATCCCCTAATTGTTAAATTGTCGCCTGAAGGAGAAGCTCACTGATGGCCAAATAAAAGAGCCCCGAGGCCCCTTCCCACATGTGCAGTCTCTGGCCTAGGGCCGCGGGACTGCTGAGCTGAAGCGGATATCGCATCGTCTCCCCTCATTGCTCTGGTTGAGGAAATAGAGGCCCGCGGAAAAGACTGGCTCAAGGTCAGGCCTTACAGCCCAGGCTCTCTGCCTTAGCCTAAGCTGCCTCTGAAAATAACGACCTCGTGCCTCTCCTCAGCACTCACACGGACTCGGGTCTTTGCAGAACCCCTAGGTGGTAGGGATGGCGTTTTGCAGATGAGGCTGAGGGAAAGAAGGTACTTACTCAAAAGTACCCGGTGAGTCTGGAGTTGAACCCGGGTCACCTGGACCAGGCTCTTTTCTCAGAAGGAAGGTAGTGGGGGAGTTCCAAGGGGACAGGAGTGATGGGAGGTCTCCTTTCGGAGGACATGTCTTATTTTAGCTCTCCAGGTGCTAAGCCCCGTACTCCGGATTTGTGCGTGCTTTTCCCAGACCATGGATAGAATAGAAAGGGCTTTGACCAGAGTTCCCAGGCCAGAGGCCCACACCTGAACTGAGAAAGGCTTCTCTTCCCCTGACCTAGAGTGTTGAGATCATGTCTTAGAGAAGCTTAAAGCATTCTCCTTGACTCTAGCCTGCCGCAGCTTGGCATGGTGAACACAGACATCGTTGGGGAGCACATTTCAGTTCTTCCATTTCCTAGCTGTGTAATGTGGATGGGAGATTCCATATTCTCATCTCCAAAATAGGACCCCTGAAAGTACCTGGTCCACAGGGCTGCTGGGAGAACAGCAAAAGAGCTTAGCTCCATGTCTGAGGTTTAGCAGATGCACTCATGTGTCTGACTGGACAGCCGTGTCAGCACAGACCTTGAAAACTTGGGGCTCAGGTTTTAAAGTCACTCAAGAGTCTTTTCTAGGCCCTTGGAAGTGAAACTTCAGAGCAGAAGCAAGACCCAGCTACAGGGTATTTTTCCAAGGTTCACTGGACCTCAACAGTGATCACAGCCTCTGGGCCCAGCTCTGCCCCCCACCATCCCACACACCAGCAACCTACCAGGTGCAGCTCGTCACCCTCAATCCACTGGGTCCAGCCGCGTCCCTCCTTCTCACCCTTCTGCACACACTCGAGCTTGTCCCCGTCCCAGCTCACCGTGGTCTGCCAAGGAAAGGAATGTAGTTGTCAGTCTTGAGCAAGCAGCCCCAGCCTTGATAACCCAGGGTGTGCTCAAGTTAATCTCACTACGGAACATCTGCAGCCTAACTCCGTCCACCACGTGTCTTATTACAATATGCAAATCCATTTTATTTTATGTATTTTATTTTTTTTAACGTTTATTTTTGAGAGAGAGAGAGAGAGATAGAATGAGAGCGTGGGAGGGGTAGAGAGAGAGGGAGAGACAGACTCCAAAGCAGGCTCCAGGCTCCAGGCTCTGAGCTCTCAGCACAGAGCCCCATGCGAGGCTTGAACTCATGAACTTTGAGATCACGACTTAAGCCAAAGTTGAAAGCTTAACCAAGATACCCAGGAACCCCTACTTAATTATTTTTTAAGTATTTATTTTAGAGAGAGAGAGAGTGTGTGTATGTGTTTTTGCACTTACGAGCAGGTCAGGGGCAGAGAGAGAAGGAGAGAGAGAATCCCAAGCAAACTCCATGGTGTCAGTGCAGAGCCCAACATGAGGCTTGATCTCACAACAGTGGGAAATGTCATTAGGGTGAGGTCTCAGAGCTGGGGCTGAGTAGGAGGCTGGGAAAGGAGGAGGGGCTTCAGAGGGCTGACTGCACACCAGGCGCGCAGAGAGAGACTATCCTTCTGCATCTTGTAGGTGAGGTTGACTTCTCAGAGTACCCTGCCTGTTCCCAGACCTACCTTCCTTCCTACCTTCCTTCCTTCCTTCCTTCCTTCCTTCCTTCCTTCCTTCCTTCCTTCCTTCCTTCCTTCCGTTATTTCAACACTTGCAAGGTCTTAGGACACCTAAAACACTCAAGCCCTGCCCTCGCAGAGTTTTTCATCTCCTGGAGAATGACCTTAGCTGTAAATAACCAACTGTAGTACAAACGGCAGCTCTCTCAGGGGGACTCTCTGCGCTGTCGCTAAACCCTCATGACTGTCCATTTGGAGCATGGACTCTGTTTTACAGAGCAGGTTAAAGGACTGGACAAGTTCACCCAGAGGGTCAATAGTAGAGCCAGGTCAGAACACAGATGGGGCTCTGAAGCCCTCCTCCCCGCCTAGACTACACTGCTTCCCTAGGTGCCCAGTGTCACCAGAGTTACAGGCCAGAGACTGTGGGATCCCAGATGAGAGCCAGGGAAGGGGAAGGTATGGGAGGAGCAGCCCCAGGGCTGGGTCTTGAAGGAGAGGAGAATGAAGCTGGAGTGGAGGAAAGGGCGTGCCGGGGCAGGGGTTCTGATCAGATCACCGTAAGATGAAGGCATAGAGATGGGACAGCATCAGGCATGTCCAGGAAGCTCCTCGGGTAGGTTCCTGGGAACCACGGGGGAATGAGGAGGCTCCCACTGCCCTGCCTGCCGGTGCTCGTTGCCACCCCACTCCCACCCGTGAGCCCTCGCCTCTTCCTTGAGCACTCTGTGCCCTGCCCAGGTGCTGGGCAGGCTGAAAGGACTCAGACAGCAGGAGGACGGGAGCCGCAGGGCCCAACCTACACCCACGGGAAACTTCAGTCTCACTGGAGTGGCAAAGGCTCAGAAATATAGGGCTTAAGTTTTGGAATTTATTTTTTTTAATATTTATTTATTTTGGTGAGAGCACAAGTGGGAAAGAGGCAGAGAGAGGGGGGCAGAGGATCTGAAGTGGGCTCTGCGCTGACAGGCTGAGAGCAGTGAGCCCAACGTGGGGCTCGAACTCACAAACCGTGAGATCGTGACCTGAGTCGAAGTCGAACACTCAATCAACTGAGCCGCCCAAGTGTGCCACGTTTTGGAATTTAGAGGCAAGACAGTCCGGGAGTTCATGGTCTAGACTGGGATCTGTGTGCAGGTGCAGTGGGCATCTCCTGTATTTGCAGCTACCCACCTCTCCTTGAGCAGCTTTTCCATAAGTGGCAATTCCACATTATAAGCCCTGCCGCCCCACTGAGGTGGTTAAAACTCCATTTGCCCCTTGTTCACTGTATGGCTCTAGGCAAGTTCATCCCATCGTTGGGCCCCTGTGTTCCCATCTGTCACAGGAAGGGGCCAGAGGCCATTAACTCACAGGTCGTGGCTTTAGAGAGGCAAGTTTCTAGGATTCGTGTGTTCCCGTACACGTTCAGCTGTTCAGCTGATAGGACAGTCAGCAACAGCCTGATAAGGATTTAGGAGAGAAGTCTGGGAAATGGGTATGGAGTGAATACCTGGCTCCCTCATCAACTGAACTTCTCTTTGTGTGTTTATCCAGAAGTCTACCCTGCATACTAAAGGCTCCAGACTCAATCCGAGGCTAAGAAAAGACTGCTGGTTCCCAGTTATGATATACACACTTCTGCCTCTGCCAGATATATTAGAGTCAATAAGCATATTCAGGCCCTCTGTGCTGGGAGAAACAAGAAATGCTCAAAGAACACAGTAATAAAAAGAATACCTGTAATCTTGCCTCCTCAGAGGTAATTACTGTAACATTTTGGTGTGTTTATGTCCAGTATTTTGTTCTCTGAATGCATATATATATTTCTGTTTTTAAAAAATTAGTACTGCATCATTTATGGTTTTGTATCCTAGTTTCTTCACTTAATAGAAGCGATTTTCCACCTCAATAAATATTCCGCATAAGCACTATTTTAATTGTTACATAATATTAAGGAAATGGCTGCATAATTTGTGGGGCCCCAGAGAAAATGAAAACGAGGGGCTCTTTAAAAAAAATGATTAGGAATTTTAAGACGGTGACAGCCAAGCATTAAACCAAGCGAGGGGCCCTTCTGTGCCTTGCGGCCTGTGGGACTGCACGTCGTCACGGGACCGTGAGGCTAAGCCTGCTAGTATGACATCATATACACATACTATTATTTAGCCCATTCTGTATTCTTGGACATTTAGGTTATTGATTATTGTGTACTATTATAAATAAGACTGCCTGGTAGACCCAGTTTTGAACACATCAATTTCTCGGGATAAATTTACAGAAGAAGAATTGTTGCATATTTTGAAGACTTTTGATAACTACTGCCAGTTTGATCCCCGCAAAGCTCACACCTGTTTACCGTCCAAACCAACATCAGGGCACAACCTTGAGAGAGATGTTCGGCAATGGTAAGGCAGGCTTTGCTTCTGAACTAACATGTTACCCTTTCCGGATCATTTGACATCTTTTAACGGGGACCATTTGTATATAAATAATAAAATATCTTACCCAAAGAATGACAGATAGCAGAATTTCAGGCCTCACAAGAGATGGAGGGATAGAGGGAGTGGGCTCAAGGATCTTGAGGCATAGAGAACCCTTTCTTAGAGCCCTACAATCAAGCCCGTTAAAGACGAGGATCCCTTGCGCACAAATGCTATGGCAGTTGCCAAAGGAGACACTTTCTCAACCCCAACTTCCTGTTGACTCTGACCCTGGGTAAGTTGGACAGAACAGAGACTATTCTCGTCTGTACTGGATATAACAGGGGAGGCTGAGTTCAGAGATGTTAAGGTAGTTTCTCAGGGTCACCCAGCTAACAAGGAAAGAATCTGGGCTAGAACATGAGGCTCGCATGACTGTGCCCCCCTGTTTCTCAGCCTCGGGCAGGGCACCCAGCAGGTGCCTGCTAAAGTCTCTGGGGGCTGCAGATACACATAGGCATTGTGCTGAGACTCTGAGAAGCTCCCAGGAGAACACCTTTCAGTACAGTCCAACCATTGTTGGGTGTGGGTGCTGGGAGCCAGAGATAGGTCCTAAAGAATCACCACTGAGAACGGCAGATGAGAAGCGCTAGGTGGTTACAACCTGGTGTGGCTGGCTCTAGGATTAGGGGACACCCAGGGGCTGCGGTGCCCGGGAGGGCTCCTCATTCTCGCAGGAAACATAAACTAGCTTTTTTTTTTTTTTTTTTTTTTAAAGTGGGAAGGCATTCCAAACACAGCGAGTAAGGATAAGCAGGCCAGTTCGTAAAAGCTACCCTGGAGAGAAGGAGAGGGGGGAACGAGGCTGGAGGAGAAGACGGGGCCACAGGGCCGGGCTAAAAACTGGGACTGTGGCCTGGAGCACGTTTCCAGGGCCTGCCAGTGCCGCCTGCACCCTCATACAGCCCCCTGGCTCTGATCTGCTGGTGGAACCTACCGGCCGGGGAAGAGGCTGAGCTGTCCTCCGGGCTAAAGAGGGCGGGAAACTCAGGCATCAGGTACACAGAGCTCCTGGGACCTGCCCCCTCCGGCCGCCCACCCTCCACCTGTAGCACGTTGACCCAGTACTGTCAGCCATGAACCTGTGCCTAGGAGGCAACAGACCTGGGACCTCTGAATCTAGCCGTGAGGAAGGACTCTGGGTAATGGGAGTAATCGCCTGAGCTCCAGTGCCCTCAACTGCAAAAGAAGGATGAACAGATCGCATATCTACAGCCTTGTGAAGTCCCCTCCTGCACTGACTCGGGGCTTGGCTGTGTGACTTGCTTTGGCCCAGGGGACATTAGCAAGCATGAGGCAGGTGGCACTTTTATCAGCACTTGTCCACTGGGGGCTTGGCCTTTCGGAACCCTCCCCTGGGGGAACCAAGTTGCTGTGCTTTAAGGAAGGCCAGGCTGTTCTGGGGAGAAAGGCCACGTGGAAAAGCCCCAGAGGACGAGAGAGAGGTTACCGCAGGAGAACTGAGGAACCCCCGCTGAGCCTTCAGCTAACGATGCAGTCACATGGAGCTGAAGAACTGCCCGATCGACCCTCAGAATCAGGAGAACGAATGGTTGTCGTTTTAAGTTATTAGGTTCGGGGTGGCTTGCTGTGTGGCATTAAGTAACCCAAAGACCTACTTTACCAGGTTGTGCTGGGGATGAGAGAAAATACACATAAAATGCACAGGGCTGGCATATGAGGCCCAAATAATATTTATCAAGATGTCCAGACTTTAGACAGGGATGAGATTTGCTTGTCCAAGTTGGACGATAACTAAATGTCTTTTATTTTAAGTTGGAAGCTTGTGAAACAGTGATGGATAGGCTATTCGTCATGGCTAAATGTTTCAGAAGCTCCTTCCCTTCCAGGAGACTTGGACCCAAGAGGAGACCTTGCAGGGGCTGCTCGCTGAGCCAGGCGCCCAGGAGCGCTGTGACGTCCACTGCCCTAAAACTTAATTAGTTTTGTGTAAGCGGAAGATCGATTTGGAGACTCCCCACTGACTGCGGTGATGGCTCCAAAAAGGTGATTTAGTTCTCCCGCTTGGCTAGCCCGTGTTCACTTTCAGTGGGCGCGGAGTTTTCTGTTTCAGCGTTGTTTCCTATGGGACTAAACCAGCCCTTCCCCAGAGAACAGAAAAGAGGGGTGGGGAGCCAGAGAGGAGGATGACCACCCAAGAACAGATGAGGGGAAATAAGGAAAGAAGTAATGTTGGAAGGGGACTGGGTAACAAACAATGCACTTGTTTCCTTGTGATAACTCCTGATGACAGTCTTCCCCAGGACTTAAGAACTCATCCTGTGACCACCTCGGTGGTAAGAGCCAGCTACGTTGGCTAGACCAGGAGCAGTGAAATCTGGGACAAGGATTTGGCTTGCCCTGTGAACGCCGCGTCTGAAAGGGTCTTTAAGGGATCATTCATCTCAGGTTCTCAGCTCAGACAATCTCCACTGTTTAATCCCTTTAACCAGGGTCTAATGGGGGAATTTCAGGCAAGAGAATGTTCCTGGTGCTTTCCAAGTGGCCTGGGAAGGCAGGTGCCTGTGGGGGCTGAGGTGGACACAGTACAAACCATGGGGACAGGCAGTGCTACCTGCACCCTGACTGTGGGCTCTGGGACTCCACCCTGGAAACGAAGCCCAGACAGTTCCAAGGATAAGGGGAAGTCCGGCCACCTTCAATTCCTGTCCTAGCTGCAATCCTCACCGCACAGACCACCTGCAAGTCTGCAAAAGGGCTGGAGTCCAGAGCAGCTGGTTGTAAAGTGGAGTCAGTCCAGTAACTTTTCTATTAAAAACAAATAACCTCCAACACTTTGGCTCTGTCAGCAGCTTTCTCAGAAAGACATGCACCAACAGATGAATGAAGACAGCTCTGCATCACTCTGACAAGGGACTGTCACTTCAAAAGCCATTATCCAGCTCCCCTGACCACTTAGAAATCCCAGCTGGCACGGCTGCAGGGGGACCAGTGACACAGAAAACCCGGCTTCGGCAGGCAGCCTGAGGAAGCATGTCCCAGGGGGCCCGAGGGCCCCTTGCCCTGTGCAGGTGACCTATACTGGGAGTGACAGACCATCCCCAGTAAATGGACCCATCTCTTGTCCATTGTGACCTGGCCTGATCCACAAATAGTGGGATTCAACTCACCTCCCAAGGATTTGTGACATTTGTTAAAGCTCCCACATGCCCCAAACACCCATTTCAGCAAACAGGGGGAGGACGGATCACTGACCCCTCCACGCGCGCCCTCGCAGCTCGGGGAAGTCCTGTGCTGCGGGCCCACCTCCCGGAGGAGGCTGGGACTGAATCTCACTGTCTCCGTGGTTCCAGAGCCAGGTCAGAAGGGAGATCTCGTCCATCCTGCTTCTCTCTGCAACGGCCAGAGCCAGGATTGACCCAGAACTGACTCCAGGGCCTGTGCTCTTTAAATTCTGGAGGGGGTGGGGTATTGAAAAACCAGACAGCGACTAGACACTTCCTGTACCTGATGTGAATTGCTAAAAGATGCAAATTGGCCATTCCTCGTGGAGTCTGATTTTAAAGTGTGCTTCGCCCTCTGAGGGTTCCTGGGACAGTAAGATGGTTCGCAGCCTCTGGCGCCCGTGTTAAGTAAGTGAGCAGATGAGAAGGTCAGGAAAGGTTACAGAGAGCCTGTCAAATGCCAGGTACTTCCATGTTTCACTTGACTGTCAAGCTCTAGAGGGATAAAAATTAGACTTGCTCAGGTAACCAGCCTCCGTCTCATAGGGGTTATGGGCCGAGCCATCCCCTGGACCCAGTTCTTTCTGGCAGAGAAGTCCCGTAGCTGTCCACGAGGCTAGGCCCGGGGAGCGGTGTGCTCACTCTCTTCTTCTGACCCACTCCTAGGAGGCTGGCGATTATCTAAAATCAGCACATTCGGGGGAAAAGCCAATTCTCTCCAAAAGCAGATTAAAACTAAATTAATAAGGCCTTAACATGTGAACGAGTAATTAGAGACATAAAAACTGTTATAAGCAACTGCTATAAACCAGTAAAGCCACAACAAGGCCTTTGTGGGCATGAAAGAATGCAATTCAATGCCATGAAGGAGCTAAGTGCAAACGATAATACAATTCTTAGGACAAACAAAATGATAAAACATTACGGCTAATCTTGACATGTCATTTTTAAAATTCCTTAAACATTCTGGAAAGTACCCAGGATCAATTTTAAAACAAGAAGCCCTCAGAGAGCTCAAGGCCCTATGAGGCCAAGGTTCTGGGTGGGGGGCAGGAAAATGGGGCTGGAGAAAGTCACAGGTCTCATGAGGAACTGTGTTCAGTCAATCTAGGGACCCAGTACTGAGTGTCCCAATCTAGGGGCCCTACCTAAGGCTAGGCTGGACCCAAACTATGCCATGGAGCAGCTCAGCCTAGAGGGAAGGCAGATATGTAAACTAGCATTGACACCACTGGTGTTCTGAGTTGGGGTGTGTGGTGGGTACCCAACCCAGCCTGGAGGGACAGGGAAGGCTTTCCGGTGGAAGTAATAGCACCACTGTCATTGTCACCATGACCATCATTCCGCTAACAATATGTGAATACTCATTATGCACTGGGCAACACAGCATGGGTCATATCTTCCTGGAGCAGTTACACTTCTCCCATCTTACAGATGTGGAGACTGAGGCTTTCAGGTCACCCAGCCACAGAGTGGGGAGATGAGATTTGACTGTCATCGGACTAGCGTCCATGTTCTTGCCTACTGTGCTCTGCAGTTACCTGATCTAAGCTGACCTTCGAATGAGCAGTAGGATTCCCCAGCATGGTGCCGTGCAAGGGAACATTTGACAGCTGGGGGTTCGACACATGCACACTAGCCCTGGGTACCGGAAACAGGCAGGTGAGGCAAGGACCCTACTCCCCAGAGCACAGAGACCGTTAGAGAAGAAGACCAGCAGAGAACTCCAGCCGAACGGCAAGTGCTGCTGGGTGGAGGCGGCTGAGGGTCGTTGGAGAAGTGGGAAGGCCTCTCATCAGTCTCTGAAATAGGGACAGAGATCTATCAGGGAAGGCTTCCTGGAGGGGATGATTACTGCTGGAAGTAATGCTGGAATTGACACCAGAAAATACCATGAGAGTTAGGTTAAGAAGTAGAAGTTGGAAAAGAGGAACGAGGGAATCCCAGTCAGAGGAACAGCCTGGACAGATGCAGGGAGGCCAGAGGCTGCATGAGTGAGGCTTCTAAATGAGCTGTGCCCAGCTGGCCTCTCTTGGCATGATCCCCCCCATGGAGCCTGACCCTGCTCCTCCAACCCCAGAATTTACTGAGGATAAGACTCAGCCTCTCTTTTCCCTCACTTTACGTCTTTGTGGCTCCAACCAGCCAGACCTGGTGGAACTGACAGTCTAGATGTTTGCTTATGTGGCAGGAACAGCTGGCCTGCTACTTTAGCCAGGGCAAGAAATCAGCTTATTATCAAGTCCACCGGGTGGGGGAGGGGCTGCGGGAGGATGCAGAGTAACGGAGGGGCCATCCTGCCAGAGTGCTCCGAGGGGCTCTGAAAGGGCAGAGTCCACCAAAGCCTTGTCACTTCCACAAGAGCCTCTGGTTTCTGCTTTGTATCTTTCAAGGCAAACGGACACAAACAGCTCCCAAGAGATAAGAGACGCTAGCTCAGCAGCTGAAGAGAGGTCAGCAGGTCAGGATCTCTTGCCTGAGAGCTCTTCCGGGTCTGGGATCCCTTCAGTCACTGCAGGATCCCAAGCCCCACCACAGAGTCTAAGGCAGAGAAAATGCATATCGCCATTTGCCGAAAGAATGAACAAATGGCAGAAAACATTCTAGGGGTACTCTTGCAATGAACACATATTCCTTTTTAGACAAAATATCCCGGGGAATGTAGCTGTTTCTTCTTCCAAAGATTAGCCATAGCGTTAGCCGTCGTGTGACACCGGCCTGAACTGCTGAGTGCTGGAGTCATCACGCTCAGCGCCACACAAAAGCCAGGAAGAGTATCAGTCATGGTTTCAACTCCCTTCTGCCCAACTCGCAACCCGCAGCCTGCCCTCTTACTCCATGAGCATCTCACCGCCATGGATGCTCTTGCTGCCAAACGGTACCTGGGAGGCCTGTGGGCCCGGGGGTGGCCCGGCCACCGGTCAGCGGTTTGCCTGCCTGAACTGGGCATTTGTAGCGGAGCCTGATGACAGTGTTGGAGAGATGCCAGCCTGAGCCCCCATCCATCCCTATTTCTCTCCAGCAGGGACACCCTGAGCAATGTTCCCCCAGCTTCTGAGCCTCCATTTCTTCATCTGCAAAATGGGGCTGACTGAGTCCTGCTGCAGAACAAGAGCATCAGGATGAAAGGAAACAAGGAGTTGCAAGAACCCGTTTCAGTGCCTGCGGTAAGCAGTAGTTCCCTCCGCTGTTGGCTTTGGCCAGCCTGTTCTCTATGGCTGTGGAGAGGCACACGCCCTTGCAGGCCAGCCTGCGTGAGGTAGCTCGGCTAGCTCTTCTCTGGGTGGCCAGGTGACCTACACACATGTCACCCCCTCCAGAATTTGTCTTCCGGAGGACACAGGTTACACGACGAAAGAATGAATAGAAACAGCTCATACTGATGGAGTTGTTGATTACAGGCTTACGCCGGCTAATCCACACCAGGGAGTAGTAGGTATCCCTTACTTTATAATTATACCCATTTCATAGACAAGTAGAGGCACAGAAAGGTGAAATAGCTTGTTCAAGGCCACCCAGTTGGGAAGTGGCATAGATGGGGCTCCGAAGACGATGGGCTGGCTCCAGAGCTGAACTAGTTATGACTCAGCTGCATGGCTAGGCACTGCCTCAGAGGGAGCCAGGCCGTGGACAGCCTCCACTGTTGAGGAGAATGAGATGCAACCAGCCCCTCGCTCCTCTGCCCCTGACAATTCCATCCGTGACCCTGCTACCTCACGGGGGACACTGCATCTGACATTTCAAAAGCCTCACAGAGAAATTATTCCAGAGTTGTGACCCTTAACATAACAAGGATGCCACCTCTCTCTGAACAATCTGGACTCGGACTGTCAGGATCCCAATTCGGGGTTCACCAGCTCTCTCAGCTCAGACAAGTGATATCTGTGCCGGCTTTCATTTTCTTCATGTAGAATAGAGGAAGAATTTTGGCATCTTCATTATAGAATTGTGAAGATTAAAAGAATGAACGCATGGAGGGGCACCTGCGTGGCTCAGTCGGTTAAGCATCGACTCTTGATTTTGGCTCAGGTCATGATCTGTGGTCCGTGAATTCGAGCCCTGCACTGGGCTCTGTGCTGAAAGCATGGAGCCTACAGCATGGAGCCTACCTAGGATTCTCTCTCTCCCTCTCTCTCTCCCTCTTCTCCTCCCCTGCTCCCTCACTCATGCGTTTTCTCTCTCTCTCTCAAAACAAACATTAAAAAAAAAAGAACTAATGCAAGGAAAGTGCCTAGAATCCCTAGCACAGGGAAATACTTAACAAACACTATTATTAAGTGGCAAATGGATCTTGCAGTGATATGATCTACCAGTTGTATTGTTTGAAGTTCTGTTATTTTTACTTAATACTCATTTGACAAATACACCTGAGCCCTCTGTGCTAGGCACTCGACATGCAAAGGGTGGGTCCCACTGTCTAGAATCTCAAATGCATTAAGTGTCACAGGTGCCCTGGGAGCAACGGGTGCAGAGAGGGACAGTGAAGCAAAAGGAGAGGATGAGGTGGGATGAGGAGTCAGGACAAGGTTGGTGGAACAGTTAAGCCTGGGCTGGTCTTGACCAATGGGTAATTATTCTCCTAGGGGAGAAAGCAGGGTACTTATCTTAAGGAGTGAACAGAGAGATGCCAAGAAGGAGGGCAAGTGAAGGTGCCCGCAAATGGTGGGACGAGGCCAAGGATATGGAGTGAGGTAGGGATTGGAGCTGGAGCCGTGTCCTGAAAAGCCCAAGCCTCCTCTGGCCTTTGCCTGCCAGCACTGGGGAGCCCCTGGAGAGTTGAGCCAAGGAGTGACACAATCAGATTCCCTTTTCAGAATGTGAAGGGGGGCGCCTGGGTGGCTCAGTCGGTTAAGCAGCCGACTTCAGCTTAGGTCATGATCTCACGATCTGTGAGTTCGAGCCCTGTGTTGGGCTCTGTGCTGATGGCTCAGAGCCTGGAGCCTGCTTCAGATTCTGTGTCTCCCTCTCTCTCTGCCCTTCCCTTGCCCGCACTCTGTCTCTATGTCTCTCAAAAATAAAATAAAAATGTTAAAAAAAAATTAGAATGTGAAGGATAGGCTGAAGTGTTGGAGGATGGTGGGAGGAAGATCAATGTGAAGAAATAATTCATGGTAAGAATACCCAATGGAATAATGACAGTCTCTTCAGCAAATGGTGCTGGGAAAACTGGACAGCAACATGCAGAAGAATGAACCTGGACCACTTTCTTACACCATACACAAAAATAAATGCAACATGGATGAAAGACCTAAACATAAGACAGGAAGCCATCAAAATCCTAGAGGAGAAAGCAGACAAAAGTCAGCCACAGCAACTTCTTACTCAACATGTCTCCAGAGGCAAGGGAAACCAAAGCAAAAATGAACTATTGGGACCTCATCAAGATAAAAAGTTTCTGCACATTGAAGGAAACAATCAGCAAAACTAAAAGGCAGCCTACAGAATGGGAGAAGATATTTGCAAATAACATATCACATAAAGGGTTAGTATCCAAAATCTACAAAGAACTTATCAAACCCAACACCCCAAAAAAACCCTGAATAATTCAGTAAAGAAATGGGCAAAAGACATGAATAGACACTTTTCCAAAGAAGACATCCAGATGGCTAACTGACACATGAAAAAATGCTCAACATCACTCATCATCAGGGAAATACAAATCAAAACCACAATGAGATACCACCTCACATTTGTCAGAATGGCTAACATTAACAACTCAGGCAACAACAGGTGTTGGCGAGGATGTGGAGAAAGAGGATCTCTTTTGCACTGCTGGTGGGAATGCAAACTGGTGCAGCCACTCTGGAAAACAGTATGGAGGTCCCTCAAAAAGTTAAAAATAGAATTACCCTATGATCAACAATTGCACTACTAGGTATTTATCCAAGGGATATAGGTGTGCTGTTTTGAAGGGACACATGCAGCCCAGTGTTTATAGTGGCACTATCGATAATAGCCAAAGTATGAATAGAGCCCAAGTGTCCATTGACAGATGAATGGACAAAGATGGGGTACACACACACACACACACACACACACACATATACGATGGAGGATGGAGTATTACTCGGCAATCAAAAGGAATGAAATCTTGCCATTTGCAGGAACATAGATGGAACTAGAGTGTATTAGGCTAAGCAAAATTAGTCAGAGAAAGACAAATATCATATGACTTCATATGTGGAATGAAGTGGAATTTAAGATACAAAACAGATGAACATAAGGGAAGGGAAGCAAAATATAAGAACAAGGAGGGGGACAAAACATAAGAGACTCCTAAACACAGAGAACAAACCGAAGGTGCTGGAGGGGTTGTGGGTGGGGGCATGGGCTAAATGGGCAAGGGGCATTAAGTAGAACAGTTGTGGGGAATGAGCGCTGGGTGTTATACATAGGGGATGAATCACTGGAATCTATTCCTAAGATGATTATTGCACTATATGCTAATTAACGTAGATGTAAATTAAAAAATAAATAAAATTTAAAAATGAAAAAAAAAAAAGAAATGATTCATGGAAGTGCTGAGCCTGGTACACAGGAGTAAGGACAAGAGATGTTAATAATTATTATTCTTACAGGCAAGAGATATTCAGAGCTGGGAGAACGGAGGAAGGGGAAAGAGAGGCCAAGAAGCAGAATCTACGGAACTTGTTGACTGGTTGCCCATAAACGCTTTTCATTTATCTTCACGGTGATCATTTACGTGGCGACGCAGTGGTCTGTGGAATTAAAAAGCCACAGTCACTTTAACCACCTGTGGTTATGTGGCACTTCAGAACACCAGCAGGAGTCAGCCAGTTCTGTAAACCACAGAGTCTGGAGTCAGAGAGATGTGAAGTTGAATCCCAAGGCTATGGTTAACCAGCAGTGTGACGGAGGACCCGAGGGGCCCTGTCTGTAAAACGGCAGTAGCACCTCCTCTCTGGGATTGTTGGAGGATTAAATAACCTATGTAAAGGGCAGAGCCTGCCACACGGAAGCCCCTGGACAGTGGCTGTGCTTATATGTAGGTTGGTGAGAGTTCTTACCACGCAGCTACAAACAAATATCTTTGTACAAATAGATGTAGCTTTCCTTTGAATGATTTGCTTGGAGTATAATCACATAAGTGGGATCTCGGAGCCAGAGAGAGAGTCGATGCTTCTGACTCATTGCACACGGTCAGACGGGCTTTCCCCACCCCCTCGTTTCCTGCGTGCAGAACCAGTTATGTTGTAAAGGCTGGCGCCGGTGGGTTTTGCAGCCTGGGTCCTCCTCCATGTCTACCTTCACACCTTTCATGCCCACCTTGTTTGTACAGCTCTTCCCCAGAGGCTCCTCTGCTGTCCTTGGACCCTCAGGTCAGGGAAAGAAAGAAGCCGGGGAAGGGGGAAGGGAGGACAGACTCACTAATCACCCTGTATTAAAGACAACCAGCCCTCTAAGGTATTTGCTGATTAAAGGAAACACTTAGATAAGGCTTGGGATAGTTAACCAAAATAAAGGTGCTCTAATGTTGGAATTTCAGGCATCATGACGGAGACCCGGAGTTGTTTGGAGGACAAGGGGCGGGGTGTACGTGTATGTGTGTGTGCACGCACACATGCTCTAGCACTAATCAATTTGTACAACCTAGATGAGCAACAAAAATGCTTCCCAGGGACGAAGCTACTGTGAATCAGGCACAGCGCTGGTTTTTAATACGAAGAAGTCCTCAAGGCCATGTGAGAAGTTACAGTAGGAGCTGAGCTACAGGGGCTGGTTACCAGAGAAGCTTCCCACGGGGCCAAGGGGCCCGGAAGGCAGTCATCAGCTTACAGCCTCCGGATGCCCGGAGGGGAGGGCAGGGGGGGTTTCCTGCCCGCTCAGGTCTTCTGGATCCAGGCCCTGCGACTGCTTCAACCAAGAGAATATGGCAAAGTATTGCTCTGTGACTTTGGAGGAGATGCAGATCGCAGTGTCACACCTGTGCCTCGTGCTCTCGGCCCTCTCCTTCCCGGGGCCCAGCTGCCGTGTTCCGAGGAAGCTGAGCAGCCAGGAGACAGTGCGTGCGAGGGGCCACATGGAGGGCGGGCTTCCAGCTCCCTGCAGACAGGACATGTCGCAGGGACCACCCACCCCCTTTTGCCCAAATTGCAGATTTGTGAACAAAATAAACAGCTGCTATTGCTTAGAGTTTTGGAGCACTGGGTTTTGGAGTGGTTTGTCACACAGCAATAGAAAAATGAAATAATTCATCGTCACACTTAATTGTCACAATAATGTCATCAATGCTACTACTCTTGGCTCATTTTTATAAATAAAGTACCTTCACCAAGGAAACACAATTTGAAGGTGGGTCCAGGATTCAAATTCAGGTTCCCGTCAAGGCCAAAGCTCCTAAGTGCTCTGTCATAGCCCACCCTTGTCCACACACTACTGTATCTGTGGCACACACTGTACACACTACTGGGGTCATTTAGTCGGGTGCTCAGTTGCAAACCATCATGGGTCACTGCCAGTTTGGGGTCCCTGAGCAGACTCCATCCACAGGGACTGGGTTGCATCTCTCCACTCTTGTTCAGTCCCCAGAACAAGGCACCTGGAGCCCCAGCGCAGGCTTGTCACACTGAATCATGACCAGCGCGTCAGCGGATCTCGGGGATGGGACAGCCCACGTCCTCGTTTTTCGTTCTCAGGAGTTATCAAAAGCCCAGTCTTTGAAGCAGCAGCGTCGGCATCATCTGGGAACTCATTAGAAAAACCTGTTCCTGGGCCCCCCTGCAGACCTTCCGAACTGCAAACTTAGGGGGGTGGGCAGCTCGAGTTGGAGAACTACTGCTCTGACTACTGACGTGGTTCATTAACCCATGATCTGTGGATATGAAGGTCTGAGGATGTCTTTAGCGACAGGAAACTGGTTCAAATAGCTTAAGGGGAAGGGAAGGAAATGCCCTGACTGGCTCAGGGCCATGGAAAGTCTTGGAGATGTGCTCAGGTCAGGGGCTCCAGCAAGCCCCCCGTGCTGCAGTCTCTCTCTCTTTCTCTCTCTCTCTCATTTCTGCTTCTCTGCTAGCCTCATATTTCCCTCCTGTTGGATTTCTCCACGCAGCCAAGTGAGACGGCATGGTAGTCGACATCCCACCAGCTTATGAACTGCAGAGGAACTAGAACACAGCTCTCGGCCAGGGTCCGTAAGTTAAACCCCAGTTTAAGTGAGATGAGGCAATCATGAGACAGGTCATGGGACACTGTCATCACCCTGGCTGCAGGTGCTCCTCCCACGAGAGACGGTGTACTGTGACTTGCAGCTGCACCAGACCCCACCCGGTGAGTAAGGGTATAACTCCCACCAGAGCAGGAGGTGCTTCTTCGGGTGGGTGGGGAGAGCAATGCCCGTCAGAAAAACAAACAGCGGTAACTCGCCCAACCAACACCGGGCCATCATAAATGATTATGCTTTGTCCCCAATCTACGGCATCACAAGGGCTTTTGGCCCCTTACTGCCCACAGTATTGTGGTTTCACAAGGCCCTGCCCCCTGTGCTATCTCTATGGTCTTCCGAATCGGCCTTGTGAGACAGGCAGAGCAGCAATCACGATGCCCATTTTGCAGATGTGAAGACAGAGGCAGTGTGTCCAGTCATTTAAGGTCACGGTCAGTTGCGTAACGGAGGAGGGTTCAAGCCCAGACGCGGGACTCTAGGACCAGCTCTCCCCTCCACACCCCCAAGGCTTGTCAGTACTGTGCACTCACTCCAGTCTGCGATGGGCTCCCAATAAGGACCTGAGGTGCTGGCCCTCAGCAGAGCTCCGTGGGAGGCCTTGTAATACAGACTTTTACAAACAGACCGCTTAGAATCCATCCGCTGCCACCAGCTGGCTGGGTGACCTGGGGCTAAGAAGGTTCTTCACCTCTCTGAGCCTCAGATTCTCATCCGCAAAATGGGCATAATGACGCTGAGAGAACTGCATCTGCTGTGGAGACCGAAAGAGAAAAAGTGCTAAAATCTCTGGGGCAGCCTGGCGCTTGGTGAGGATTTAGTGCTTGTTATTCTCCTTTGTTCCTGCCTAACAAAAAACAAAACCTAACACAACAGCGCGATTCTTGAAAGCTACTTTGTGCATTTTATTTGGGTTGCTTAAATTCTTCTTTCTGTAATCCTCAAAAGCATGCTGCCGACACCGATTTCAAAGGTCGAAGAACTTTAGCTAAGACATGAAAGAGACTCCGTGTTTCCATTCTGGAAAGGACCCAGCGGAGGGCTGGGGGCCTGACCTGCGGCCCTCGGAGGCCTCCCAGATCTGAGGGTGTTCATAGCTCTGTGGCCCAGGGAGTTAATTCTGCCATCAGCATTGTGTTTTTTAAAATATGAACCAGGAAAAACCCATTAATGAGTCAAGAACAGGATCAGAAAGCTGGCAAGAGTTTAAACCAAGGTATTAACAGCAGTTTCGTGGATTTCGTGTGTTACCATATATAATTAGATTGATGCATGCATGGATGGATGGATGGATGGATGGATAGATAGAAGGAAGGAAGTCAGGGTGGGAAGGGAAGGAAACACAGATGGTTAAAAAACAGGGAATTCAGAAAATCTATAAGCACGGATATGGAAAGATGCCTAAGAAGTAGCATTAAGTGAGAAAACAATGCGCCAAGAAGTGGATTTCTTTCTTTCCTTTTTTTTTTTTTTTTTGTCTAATGATCAATAGATAGATAGCTTCTATATTTGAGGAAAATTTCCAACAGACACACCAGAAACAGTAGCAGTGATACCCTCTGGGGGTGGGAATGAGGCCAAGGGGGGAAGGGGCCCTTTCCTTTGCACTCCACTCTCTCCTTCGCTGTTTGAATTCTCTTTTTCCTTTTACAATAAAAACAAAGAAAGCAACAGAGGGGCGGAGGGCCGCAAGCCGGAAGGCAGGCTCTGCGGAAGGGGTCATCCTGAGTTCACAGCTGGATCTGAGGGAGAAGCCTCAGCCAGGGGAAGAGGCATCAGGCTCCTAAAGGAAGAAAGGTGCCCCCGCCAGGGAAAACCGGCCTCAGGGTCCGTGGTGGGATGACAAAGGCCCTTCTGCCACCACTGCGTGGAGCCGGGCTCATGGCTGTGATTCCTGACCCAGGCTGTCTCTTCCCACAAAAGCTGCTTATGCTGGGGAGAGATGGGAACAAAGAAGTCCGTCATTCTTCATTCCAAGGGATTCCCTGGCCTGGGTGAGGGGAACACTACCTGAGGTTGAGGAGCGCCCTCCTTCTTCGAGCCCCCTCACCCTGCCGAGCCCCCTTACCCTGCTGAAGCTACCCATGCTGGATTTAATACATGGTATTGGCTTCAAACCAGGCCTGAGATTTGCTTTTAACGGATAAACGCGTGCAGGAGGCAGCGGAGAAAAGCGAAGCCCAGTCTTCATACATTTCTGCCAAAATGACAGCCCCTGCTGCTTGCAGGTCACATAAAATCGAAATAGAACAGACTGGAAATGTGAGCTGGATGATCCCGGGCCACACAGATCTGCATCCTCCACCTCTCGGCCTGGGAGAGACCGCTGCGCCATTCCAGGGGGCTCTGGGCATGGATGGCAATGTCCCTGGGGGTCAGATGACGGACTAACCCAGCCAGTGGCCCGGGGCCCTCCGCGGCTGGTCGTATAGTTTCCCACTGTCTACAGACGTGCAGGTACACAGAGGTGTTTCTTTCCCCCAGAGCAGTGGTTCTCGAACTTCACCCGCATCAGAGCCGTGCGGCGCACGTACTGAACCCCACGCCGCTGGCCCCACTCCCGGACTTTCCACTTCAGTAGGCCAGCGGCGGGGCCGGAGAATCTGTGTTTCTAACAAGTCTGCGTGCTGCTGCGGCCGGCCTCCACTTCGGGAACCTCGGCTTTAAAGAACCCACAGTGCAAACAAAGACAAAGGGCTCCTTGATCCTTGACTTCGGGTTAACAGGGTGGGGTGAGGCCTGTTAGAAATGTCCCATCTAAAGGGACAGCATCCCAGGGGTCCACACGGCACAGGAAGAAATGGGCACCCAGTGTTTTCAGCCATCTTGAATTCGTTGGTAAGTACAGGCAGAAATATGGATTTTTCTATGGAATCTTAGAACCTTTGGCAACTGAGGGGCGCCTGGGTGGCTCACTTGGTTAAGCGGCCGACTTCAGCTCAGGTCATGATCTCACGGTCTGTGAGTTCGAGCCCCGCGTCGGGCTCTATGCTGACGCCTCTGAGCCTGGAGCCTGCTTCAGATTCTGCGTCTGTCTCTCTCTCTCTCTGCCTTTCCCCTGCTCACTCTCTGTCTCTCAAAAATAAATAAACGTTAAAAAAAAATTTAAAAAAAACAAAAAAAACAACCTTTGGTAACTGGCTCTGAAAATTTTCAAACACTGGGCAGGCCAAACGAAAACACATCTGCAGGCCAGATTTCACCCTCCGGCTGCTGTGCTGGAGCGCAGATAATGTTCGCATAGAAAGAGGCAGAATCAGAGGTCTCTGAGCCAGCAAGCCACTGGGTCCTTTGGGGAAGGGCGTCAGTCTGACCACACCTCGCTCAGCAAGAGGTCCCTGCAGCCTGTCAGGGTCACACCTAGGCTTCCTACTGGGTCCTCATCACTCCTGTCTTCCCCAGCCACACCTGGCACTCTAGTATTTGTGGACTACGCCTCTCTCACCCCCCAGACCTTCTCATAACCAGGCCTTTTCAGACTCCTAGGCCTTCATACGAGCGGTTCCCTCTGCCTGGAATGCACTTAGCCCTTCTCCACATATGCCCTAATTCTTACTTGTCTTTCAAGGCCCCCCTCAGCCAGGTAACTTCGCTGACCACTGCTCCCTCACCCCTCCACACTGTGTTCCTCAGCCCACTGTGCTCCCATCACTGAAAAAAATGGCCCGGGTGCTCCAGGAGGCCTTGCTGTCTCTGTGTCTCCAGGGCTGAGCCCAGAGACTGGGGTGGGACAGGTCTGAAAAAGCATTTACCAACTTCTGTTCTTTTGGCCTTGGCCTCGGCCTTCCTCTTGTCCCCTTTCTGTTTGCCTGGCTATTTCCTGTCTATCCTTTAAGCCATAGTTCAGACTACTTCCTGTGAGAACCTTCCCTGACCTCCCAGACCCAGGAGGGGGTCCTTCTCTGGCTGCCCTGCCCCCATCCGCACGCCATCACAGGACAACTGGCCTCCCTGACTGTGCTGAGCTCCACGAGGGCAGGAATCTCGTGCAGTTCATCTCAGTAACACAGGGGCTGCAAAACCAGGGTAAGCGCCAGAAAAAGTTTGTCGGACCAAGAAAGGAAAGAACAAAACAGATGAATGGTCCCAGGTGAGAAACGAGACCCTTGTAACGTGCCGGGAAGGAAATGTTAGAATCGAGCCAACCTGGTGCCGAGAACAGATTGGCCTCCTCCTGGCCACTGCTCCTGACTGGTGGGTGCAGAGCGTGGGGAGCAGAAGGGGCAGTGGTTAAAGTTAGCTTTGGCAACCACCTGGCCCAGGACCCCCGGGGGCCCTGGAGACCTCGGCCAGCGCGGCCTCTTGGCAGGCAGCCCCTCTGCCCTTGCAAGCCTCAGGCAGGACAGGCGCTACCACTGGATCATCCTCCAGCCTCCCCTGGCTATGCTCTTCACTGCAGGCCCCCATCCAGTTGGCGGCCAGAGAAGAAGGGTTTCTCTGCAACGCAAAGGGTCAAGGGAAGGCAAGAGCAGAGGGGCCATCCACCCCCACTCCCAACAGCACCAGCAAGGTGCGTGAGTGCCATACACTTGGGAGAGGGGTGCCCTGAGCCCTGGGACAGCAAAGGTGACCATGAGTCTAGTCCAATGTCATTAGTTTGCCCCGCTGCTGGGCTCCCTGATCTGTTCACCTGGGTTGTCCTGATGTCCTAATGCTGAGTTGAGAAGAGGAGGAGGCCATGTGCTCCTTCCTTTGTGTCTGAAACCTTCCCTTCTTCTACCCCTTTCCTCTTGTGTAGAAGTCACCTCCTCCAGAAGTCCTTCTGGGTTCCCCTCCTCTGGGTGCTTCCCTTTGTCACCACTCATCACACTATGTTCTGTCTGTGTGTCTGTCTCTACCACAAAGACTGGGAGTTCCTGGACATCAGGGATTGCGACACCATCCTCCACGTCCCTGTGCCTGGTGCCGGGACTGGCGTGTGAGGAACGCGGTAGGTGCAGTGCAGTGGTTAATGGCAGGGACTCTGGAGCCGACAGACCAAATTCAAATCCACCCTTGGCCACTTACTCAACCTCCCCAACGTCACACGACAAGGAATCCTACCGCGGTTTTCTTATCAGTGAAACGGGGCTGAAAACGGTATTGCGAAGACCGAGTTAAAATAAAATGGTAACAATACGTGGTAACAGTATGTGGTGCCTACTAAGCCCTCGATGGGCACTAGCTGGTATTACCAGGTGATCAATATACGTCTCTTGCAGTCATGGGTGAGGGAGGGAATGCAAGATAATTAGCCAAGTAAGTAGAAGCGGGCGCATTCCAGAGGTTGCAGCGACCTAGAACAGAGATGTCTGATGTGCTCTGTGAGTATCCTAAGAGCGAGCTGGGGACAAGAAGTGTCCTTAAGTTCCATGCAGCAGCCAGGGAGCAGCTCGTGGACAGTAATCTGAAAGACAGAGCCCCCACCCCACCAGGGCAGACCCTGTCTGCTGGTCTCCTTTCCCACCGTGAGCCTCTCTGAGGAGTAAGAGGCCCTGGGCCTTTTTAAGGCACAGCCCAACACGTTCTGACACCAATACTGGCCTCTCCAAGGACACTCTCTGTTGGCTACCCCCGCTTCTGCCCTCACTCCACACAGCAGACTCAGACGTCAACTCCTGACTACCTTCAGGTGAATCAATAAGGCGGGGGATGAGTAGAGCAGGCCTGGGCTTCCTTATCTTCCCGCACTGGCACCGCCAACCACAGTCCCAGCAAACCTCCACCAGCTGGTTTCTGCAAAGGCGACTGGCAGAGAGGGGCCTGGCAGAGAGCAGGAGGGTGAGCCTCCAAGTGCCAAGGACCAGGGTTCAAATCCCATCTCTTACAAGTCTTTTCCCCTCTTGGAGCCTCAGTCATTGTATTACAGAGTCATGGATCTCTCACTCGTTGGGCTGTGGTGGAAAATAATGGTACCAGGCAGGGTACACAGCAGACACTCAATAAATGTTGGGAGAGGGAGGGAAAGAAGAAGGGGAGCTCCATCAATAAGCAAGGCAGCTCCCTGGGGGTGGGCCTACACTAGCTCTGAACCCAAGACTGTGAAAGGGATACCGGGAGCACCCAGCCCTTCCGGTGACCCGAGAATGCTGACAGACACTTGGGGCTGACCTTCCAGAATTTGCTGTGGAAACGCTAATTGGGGTCTCCGGGTCATCAGCTTCCCACCCTTGGGGATAGGCTGCTCACTTCCCTCCCCCTCCTGCACTAATGCTTCCTCCAGCCTGGGCTACAGTAGCACTGACCTACTGAGCCGGGGTTAGCTGCAAGGTTCAAAGGAAGCTCAGCAGGCAGTGGGATATAGAGTGGGGGAAGGGGATGGCCAGGAGCCAAATCCCAGTTTGGGGACGAGGTGGGGCAGGTCAGAGGCTTCCAAGAGATCACGATACCCCCTGCTTCCTAGAGTGGCTTCATGCCAGGTCATACAGGAAGTTTTACACTTCAAAAGAGTTCCCTGCATTTTTTCTTTCTTTCCTCCTTTCCTTCAGCCTTCCTCCACCAGGCCATAGTACAGGCAGAGGAGCATAGAATCTACAGACTTGCCTGGAATTCCAGCCCAGCCCCTCCCTAGCTACTCTGGGCATATTACTCATCTCTTTGAGACTGTTGTCTCGTCTGTAAAATGGTCCTACTCATACCACCCTCACAGGTTGTCGTGAGGATTAGGTGAGGTCAAATGTCTGAAACATCTGGCTCAGTGCCCGGACACAACAGAGACTCAACAATCTGCAGCTTTCATAACCATTACTATCCTGTTTGGACAGAGGGGGGTGCTTGATGAGTGGGTGCTGCCTACCTTTCAGGCTGGGAGTACGAAGCTCCTTGGTCCCTAAGAACATAAAGGCCCTCGCCTCCCTCCCAGATGAAGTAGTTCAGCCTTTGGTCAGGCCCCGGGGTAGGAGATGCCCTGGTGTCTGCAAATCCTCACCATGCATTTGCGGTCATCTATGCCCGTCAGATCCTCCTCAAACTCCTGTCCAACCTGGAAGTCCATGATATAGTTCCTGAAAGTGCTCAGCGTGCGGATGATCATATGGTCGCCGTCCTGCACAATCTCTTTGTCTGGCTTCAGCAAGATGGCAATTTTGCGCAAGGCCACATTGACATCTGCAGCGGGTGAGGGGACAGAGGGGACAGAGGGGACAGAGAATCGGCAGGAAAATTCAGATAACTGTCTCCAAGGTAGCGGGACCCCAGGTGCCGGCTCCTCCCCGGGGCAGAACCATTTGGGGTTTCCTGTTCGCTCAGCGCTGTCTCGGCCAGCAGTCGGTTCTGTGCGTTCCCTTTTCTTTTTTCTTTTTGCAACAAAGTTTTCTGGCCTTAAGCTGACCCTTTACAAACAAAAACTAGCAAACTGAACCCAGCTTTCCTAATGAAGTTATCCACGTCCAGAGCCAACTATTAGATGTTTACCACCAATTAGCCCTAACAACCCCCACCCTCGCAGTTGGCGCACGGGGCGGCGGCTGGCCCAGGCGGAGGCAGGCGGGCCGTCGGCTCGGGACGGCTCCGGGGAGCCCAGCCCTCGTCCCGGAGCGGCCGGCCGGGGCAGCAGCTTACCGAGAGCGCGCAGGTACTCCTCGAAATTCTCGTTGGCCAACATCTTCCAGTACCCGGTGAAGTCGACCGGCATTTCGGGGGCTATACGGGCGGGACGGCCACGGAGCGGGCAGGAGCAGCTCTGGGCTCTGCAGGCGAAGCTGCTACCGACGCGATCGGGGTGGTGGGCGGCCCGGAAATGTGCGCCCTCCGGGGGCAGGGGGCTCCGAGGGGCGGCGACAGCTGGATTCCAGACGCGCACAAAGCCCGTGGGAGGAGCCCTCGCAGCCGTCGCTCCTCCCCCTTCGCGGGGGCGGAGCGGGGGCAGGGGGCGTTGGAGGACCAGGTTTGTCCCTGGCCCGCGGCCACCTTCATTCAGTGACCTGAAGGTCACTTCCAGATGAAGGAGGAGGAGATGAGGGGGAGGTGGGGGGAGGTGCTTTAGTGGCTCCAACTCTTTGGTTCCTAAGGGATTCCTTCCAAAGCCCTGAACTTCTCGCGTTCAGCAGCCGCTGGAGGGTTAAGAAACGGTCTGCCGGGCGCGATTAGGAAAGGGGCCTTTTCTTGATCTTTGCTCGTGGCCAGTCGGGCTGGTGAGCTGCCAGGGTCAGAAAAGCTGGGGAGTTGCATTCTTCGAGAGAAAGGTGGGCACGTTTCCACATCCCTCCCCCAAATAAAAGCATGTTGATGTTGTTTGAAGTAAGTGTGGCTAAAAAAGGCCCTCTGGGTGGTTCCGAGGCACGGTGAAGTTCGACATCCCCTGCTTTATGCAAAGGAAAGCAATGATCAATATACTGTTGATTTCCCCCCTCCCTTTTCATCTAATGGCAGCGAAGTATTTCGTAGTGTTCTCACTTTGCTTTTTGTCGTTTAGTGTATTCTGGAGACCTTTCTACTTCTATGCATAGAAAGTGTCATTGTTTTGCGGGGTAGTCTATTGTTTATCTAGCTCGCCCACCACCCATGGACATTTATGTTGTTTCCAATCCTTTGCTCTCAGAAACAGTTCCACAGTGAAGATCTTTGATCACATTTCATTTCCCACTGGGTGGATATGTCATCGTGCTTTAAAACCTCTGCCTTTGCCAGGAAGAAGATGACATAATTGTGCGGGTTGACTTTTTGACCCTCCATTAAAGACTAAATATCTCTTATAAATTGCTTTTTGCACAAATCAAAGCCCGGATGACAGGAGGTACATTGTCTTCCTCCCCCAGCACTGCCACGGCTTTCCCCTCACCCCCCAGCCTGGGGCTCATGCTAGTCCTCACACTGAATCTTGCTGAGTTAGGAAAAAAATGCCTCTTCCTCAGAGTAGGGGCAAGTTCATCGCAGGAGCGCCTTGGATTTTAAGCCTTTCTTACCTAGCTTGCTCTACGCCAGGGTTTCCCATCCATGGCATTTGCTATTTGAGGTCACATTATTCTCTGTTGGGGGCGATGGGGGGCTGTCCTAGGGACTGAAGGATGTTCAGCAGCATTCCTGGCTTCTACCCACTAGATCCCCCCAGCAAAAGGATGTCTCCAGACATCGCCAAGTGCCTGGGAGAGGGGTGCAGAATCACACTGCTCTAGACAGCCATGCCCCTATCAGGTCGGTTTCCCATCTCGTCTCGCCTGGCTCCGGGACGCTCAGGCCATCAGTTGTTCACGCAGGTCCTGGCTCTGCCTCCCTCCCTAGCCAGCTCAGGGCTTATCTTGGTGGGACAGCAGGGCAGCCTGTCCCAGCCCTGCCCAACCTGAAGGCGTAAGAAAAAACCCCCTGTGGCTCAGTCAGGTGGATGGGTGGATCCTGGCCCTGAGTAGGTTCTCTGTGGCATCTACTCAGGGGCAGCCATGATCCTGGGCTTCCGTGTCAGCCCAACTCACCAGGACAGAGAATCAGCCAAAGGCTTAAGCAGTGAACTGGCCATTTCTTGGTTACCCCCAACTAGTCTAAACCCTTCTTTCTGCTCCTCTGAGCCATCCAGCTCAGCCAGCTGGATTTCTCAACCATCCCAACCTTCTCCCTTTGTGCTAAGTCTCCCTTCGTGCTGAGATGATGTATGCCAAATGCCCAGCACAGTGCCTGGTGCACGGCAGTGCGTGGCCCTGTCAGTTCTGGCCCTTCGCCATGCCTAGAATGGTCTCTTCATGCTCCAGGCAGAGGCATGCCCTCTTCCCCTGTCTGGTCCTCTCCTGTCTGGTCCTCCTCTGTCCATCCTAAAGAACCAACATCTGGCCACTCCTCCCTCCTCTGGCCACTTCCCACATTTCTGGCTCACCTGACCTTGCTCTTCTGAGCTGGCCAGCTGGGCACATGGCACTTAATTCAGCCTGGTTGTGCTGCATTTGTACCCCCCCCCCCCCGGGGAGTCAGTATTCTCTTGCCCCCTGGGTCTCCTGTGAGGAGGGCCCTCCCTAGGGTGTTCCCTGCTGGCTGTGCTGTTCCGTGCAGCTGGGGGTCGATGGTGAGGGCAGGCTTTGGAGGCAGAGTGCTTGGTTTGAAGGCGAATGTGCCACTGTCTGGCTGAGTGAGCTTGGGTAAGTTGCTTATCCCTTCTGTACCTCAGTTCCCACGTCTGTAAAATGGGGACTCTGACTACTACCTCTTAAGGAGGTGAGAAGCAAAGGAGACAATGGATATAAAGGCCCTGACACAGAGTACTCCTCCAGACACACTGCTGTCTGAGCCAGAGAGGGCGGCCTTATGAGTGAGAGAAAAGGCAAGGGAGAGAAGGGTGGAGGCCTGTGTCCCCTTCTCGGCCTTGAGGTCAGTCTCTTGAATTGAAGCGAAAAGTACTCTGTGAGTCTCATGGAATCATTAGGTATCATCACGGTTACCCTTCCTCAGCCCACTGACCTGGTTGACTTAATGCATTATTCAGTATTTTTTGAAGTTTCATTCTGTCTGGGGTGCTGTTACTTGGGATGTATAAAGCGAAGAGAGTAACAGTGTGTAAAGAAGCGGGGGTGGGGGTGGGGTGCAGAGGAAGTCGTGTGGAGTTGGCAATCAGTGAGGGCTTCCTGAAGGGGGTGAGGCTCTGGCTGGATCTTGACAATAGCCAGGAGGAGGGGAGGAGAGGCCAGGGGAAGGGAGAGAGGTGAACAAAGGAATGTTGAGGAAAGAGCAGGCTTGTTAATGACTGAAAGGGAGAGAGAGATAAGCACTCTAAAACATCCTAATTGGGCTTGCTTCATTCACAAGCCTTAAGAACAGCAGTGGAGGGGCGCCTGGCTGGCTCAATCTGTGAAGCGTCTGACTTCAGCTCAGGTCATGATCTCACTGATTTGGTTCGTGTGCTTGAGCCCCGCGCTGGGCTCTGTGCTGACAGCTCGGAGCCTGGAACCTGCTTCTGTGTCTCCTTCTCTCTGCGCCTCTCCCGTTTGCACTCTCTCTCTCTCTCTAAAATAAACAAACATTAAAAAAAAATTAAAAAAACAAAACAAAACAGCAATGGAGATCCGCGATCAGTCCCAAAGAGCCACCAAAGCCGTGGAGAAGAGGAAGCAGGCGAGGGGGGAACCGCCCTGAGGCTGTGTGTGCACAGCAGCACCGGTAGGCACAGTGAGCAGTCTTGGAGTGGAGGGAAGGACAGGAGAGAGCCAGGGGCCCCCAGGGTGAGCTCCTGCAGGAGAGGAGAGCTCAGAGGAGCTAAGGAGGAAATGTGCATTTCATTCTTTAGCGGATCAGTCTGCTCCGTGGGGATAAATTAGAGCTCAGGGAGCCATCTCCATGAAATGACTCACTGACTGCCCATGACCCTTAAAATCGCCTTGTGTCGTGGGCAGTCCTGTCCCTGAGTCACTGAGAGGTCAAGCAGCTTGCCTGATGTCCCCAGTTGTTGGGGCAACAGACCTCCGGGAGAAGGGGTTGGAGCAGAGAGCCCTGGAACAGACCCCGAGGCTCTGTCCCTCCCCAAAAGATGCTCCTCAAAAGACCCGGGGCAGAAAGTACTTTCCAGCCCCAGCCCCACCCTCTTTGCAGGTCCCCCACACCCAGAGACTTGAGTGTCCCAGCAGGGGACAGGCGCCTCCATATTCCTCCCTCATGTTTATAAAGAAAACCTCCCTCATCTGACACCACACCCCTGTTTCTCTGCTAAAGGGCTCATTTTATTTTAGAGGCTTATAAAAAAAAAATCTCCCCTTTTCCTGTGTTCAAATATGTCTCTGGAGTTATTTTATGGAGAACGATCCTGCTCCAGTCCCTGAGCTGTCATGGTGCCATCTGTGAGGTTCATGTCTGAAGGGATAAGAGTGGCCCAACGAAGCTGCCTTCCTGTGTCGGGCTGTGTTCAGGAGTGAGAGGGGTTGTCAAGAGGCCACTGGGGCTGAGGGGCACTAAGGTCTACTGAGATGCTTTTCTTTGATGGGTTCATGAATATGCAGATGTGCAAATGACCCTCCAGTCTACAAGCCGCAGAATCTCACACCCACTTTGTGGGGGTAGCCTGCGGTTTATTTTTGTCTAGAAAATGGTTCTGCAGAATGGGTCAGCCACCTTTCATTGACACGTGATTATTTCTATAAATTGTGACATACACTGTGTGGGGCCTGTCTGCTTTCCTTTGCTTTCCTTTCTTCCTTCTCGCTCCTTTTTTTTTTTTGCTTTCTTAGCTATTTTATTATGGACAATTTAAACCTATGTAAACATAGAGAGAATCGTATATGGAACTCGCATGGATTCACCACCAGCTTCAATAGTTATTAACCCATATGACCAATCCGGTTTCATCTATATTCCCACCCACACCCCATTTCCAAAATTATTTGGCGGCAAAGACCAGACATCTCCATATCATTTCATCTGGAAACATTTCATATCAAGAAAGATCTGTAAAAGACTCATTAAAAACAATAATACAACACCATCAGCACAACTAAAAACCAATAATACAATTCCTTAATGTCATCAGATAGTCAGAAAGGGCTCACTTATCTCGTAATTTTTTTTTTTTTTAGTTTGAATAAGGATCCAAACGAGTTTCATATATTGCCATTGGTTGATATATATCTTTTATTTTATGGTTTATCCTTGCATTTAAAAACATAAATATAGGGGCGCCTGGGTGGCTCAGTGGGTTGAGCCTCCTATTTTGGCTCAGGTCATGATCTCCCAGTCTGTGAGGTCGAGCTCTGTGCTGACACTCAGAGCCTGGGGCCTGCTTCAGATTCTGTGTCTCCCTCTCTCTGCCCCCTGCCCCCCACTGATGCTCTGTCTCTCTTTCTCTCAAAAATAAATAAAATATTTAAAAAACATTAAAAAATATATAAACATAGATATGTTATTGAGTCATATTTTCCCTTTCTTAGATGAATAGCGGCATACTATATACTTTTTTTTTAAACTTGATAAAATCATTCACAGTAATACAGAGAGAGCTTCCTGCTTCCCTTCTAGGGAGGCAGAGAGCTCAACTGTGTGGCTGTGCCGTAGCTCATTGAACCCCTCCCCTGCTGACGGTTGTTTCCAGACTTTTGCTGTAACGAATAGGGCTGCAATGAACACGTTAAGTCTTTTTATGTTTTTGTGAGTGTATCTTTGGGATAGATTCTTAGAGGTGGGATTGCTGTGTCAAAGGACAAAGCCTTAAAGTACTTTTGCTAGATGTTGCCGAGTTTCCTCCCTAGGATTTCACTGGCAGTGATGCCTGATAGTATTTGTGTCCTCACTAACAGATTGTGTTGTCAAAAGCTTGGATTTTCGCCGATTGAAAAAGGGTATCTCTCGGAGCAGTTTGCCTTGCATTTGGGGAGGGTTTTGATGCCTCGAGGTGAGCGGTCATTGTTTTCTGTGACCGGGAATATAAAATCCCCAGTCGATGCCCTCTGTGCATGTGAATGGCCGTCACTGTGGGGTAGAACTGCTGAGCACAGATATGACTTCTGGGGTTGTTTTATTAAATTGTGTTTATAAACCCCATATGCATGTTACCTCATGTGAATGACTACTCAGTGTAACATGCTACCAGAAATGGTGTACAAGGCACAGGGCTCCAAGGAGAGTAGGGCCTCCCAGGGTCTGGAAAGATGGGACGTGCTCCATGGGCAGTCATCTTTGTCCACCATCTTGGGAGGCTTCCCACTGAGCCCCCCCACTTTTGGGAAGGGGGGTCACTTTCATATGTCTTCCTGCTATTCCAGCTGCAGGCTGGCGTGGCAGCTCCCCAGAGTGGCTGCCAGATGGCTAGAGCACTCGGAAAAGATGGCATGGAAGGTGAGGCCTAGCAAGGGTCTCGTCTACAGTGAGGATGTGGCCCCGTGGGCAGATCCGGGTCACTCGATGGGGAGATGTTGTTGGTTGTGGCAGCTTTGTGAACAGAACACTTTCTACTTTATCTGTCTTAGCCCCCCTCTATAGTCTTATATTCTTTCTACAAAGATATCTGGGTCCCAGTGTTTCAATCCTCTGGCCCCATAGACATCCGTTTGCAAGGAGAATGCCTTCTGGAAAATGAAGCCTGGGTCCTGTGGAGTCCTGTGATTTCTGTGGGGGCAGGCAAAGATGTTGGAGTGGGGGCTCACCCACAAACTGGAGAAAGCCCTGGCACAGGAGTTCCAAGGCTGTGCCTTGGGGACTTGAGGAGGTGATTGTGCAGGGGGTCTCTTGACCCGACAGCCCTCTACGGGGGTGGAGACCTTCCAGAGTAGAGACCCACCAACTCAGATGACAGGATTGGGCAGTTTGGGTGCAGTTACAGACATCTAACGGGGTGGTCCCCTGGGCAGTGGTTCAGCTGGGAGACAGCATCTTGTGGAGTGGCATAGCTGGTAGGAAATCAGAGGAGCTTCAGTCTGATTTCAGTCTTTAAATGGCCATTTCATCCTATGGGCAATATGGTAGATGGAATGACCAGAGGCGTCCTGATCTCGTGCTTGCCATGTCATGACAGTGATATGGGATTGTTTTTCGGTCAGAAGCTATTTTACTAGAGGAATTTTTTTTGTTAATGTTTATTTTTGAGAGAGAGAGAGAGACAGAGTGTGAGCAGGGGAGGGGCAGAGAGAGAGGGAAACACAGAATCTGAAGCAGGCTTCAGGCTCCGAGCTGTCAGCACAGAGCCTGATGTGGGGCTCAAACTCACAAATGTGAGATCATGACCTGAGCCGAAGTCGGATGTTTAACCGACTGAACCACGCAGGCATCCCTAAAGGAATTTTTAAGTGAGATGTCACTAGTGATTAGGTTATACCAGGGTCACTAAAAGATAGGAAAAGGGTCAATGTAATTTATCTGCCTACTGCTAGCTAGTCAGTATGCCTTGCTTGGGACATGCCCCTAAAGGGACTAAGATGGGAAGAGGAGACAAGTTATCTGAGAACCTGGGCAGGTAGGAGCAGCCATTGCTGAATTTCAGATCCAAGATTAAGTAAAGGCAGAGTTTTGACACACATGTTTTGTGCCTTTGTTTGGGACCTTTGTTTCCAAAAGGCCCGCAGACCCGTGACTGTTTAAAGGTGACCAATGTTTTTGTTTTTTAAATCACTTTTCCTGAGCAGTCTTTCTCAGGTACTTGAGGGGTTAAGACCTAATGGAAATTTATTAATTTTGTGTTTTCACTTTGATGATAACTCTTAAAACATATATTTTTTAAAAATTTTTAACGTTTATTTATTTTGAGAGACAGAGACAGAGCGCGAGTGGGGGAAGGGCAGAAAGAGAGGGAGACACAGAATCCGAAGCAGGCTCCAGGCTCTGACCTGTCAGCACAGAGCCCGACGCGAGGCTCGAACCTACAGACCGTGAGATCATGACCTGAGCTGAAGTCGGAAGCTTACCGACTGAGCCACCCAAGGGCCCCTTAAAACATATTTTTGGCCAGTGATAAATTTGAAAAAAGAAAATCACCTATATATATTCACAACTTTCCCCACTTACCTCTTTTTTATAGAAGATGGTGGTTTTGTGTATTGTACCCTGGGCCTTCTTATAGAGCTAAGCAGAGGTGCTGGATGAAGGGGAGATTGGAGGCAGCCCACAGAGGCTGACTTAGGGGACAGAGAAGGACCAGGCAGCTGCCCTTGGAAGAAGAGGGGAGACCAGCAGGGGCGAGGGGTAGAAGAGGTGGGCGAGGAGAGAAGTCCTTGCAGAGTTGAGGACTCTCAGAAGTAAATGTTATGACCATACATGCACTTTGCGCTGATTATAGAACTCTGGCTAAGATATGACTCCACTGGGTCTTGGTTTTCGGAAGAGAATGACGTTTAGAGAGGTTTTGTGATTCGCTCGAGGTCACATGGGTGCAGTGGCAGGGCTGGGGACTGAATTTGTGTCTGGTTCTCTCTGACCCCGAAGCCCGAGGTCTTAACCAGCTACTGTTTCCCGAAGGAGGCAAAGAACTAGGGGGGGCCTCGGCATGCTAGATCTGATAGATAAGTCCGCAGAAGAAAATCCCAGAGAGAAAGTACGTCTCCTAAGTCATCATCAATATGGAAGCAGAACTTGAATCCCCATGTGGAATGAAAGCGCACGGTATATATTCTAAGTAGAAAAATCTATAAGCAGTTAAAGATTGATGCGCTCTAGTGAGGCTCTGGCCAGATTTAAAAAGAACAAATCTTGCTAGACCAATGTTTTCGTGTTCTTGGGGCAGAATTATACAATGAGGGATGGAAGGGAGGCAGCTGGTCAAACCCATTGATTTCCAGGAAACACGTGACCGAGATCTCTGAGGACTGCCCTGAGAGCGAGTACAGAGCAGGGCTGTGCTGACCTGCGGTGAGGGGGAGGTGGCCTTACAGGGGAGCCGGTGGGGGAGCGGAGGAGGGGGTGTAAGGTGGACCAGGATCCCTGATCAGTTCCGGGCAGGACCCAAAGCCTTAGCCTAGGTCCTGTCTCCTTAGAAACACTAGAGGGTGAGCACACTTTTTAGGCTGCTGGTGGAAGGTCTGTGCTTCCAAAAAGGGAAGAGATAGGCGAGGAGCACATTGGTTTAGGGACAGAAAACACATTCCAAATTGCATTATAATAGTCTTCGTGAAGACCCTTTCATCTGCGAGCTTCCTTCTTGCTCCGCTCCGCTTGCTTCAGTGCCCTGCCCACTGTCCCTGGAATGACAGAACCCAGTGCAATAGCACACCTGGATTTTAGAGTCAGACTGCTTTTGAATCCCAGGCCCACCTGGCTGTGTGATCTTGGGCAAGTCCCTCGAAGTCTCTGAGCTATCACCTCGTAGCATAGGTTTGAGGATTCTGGAACAGATATCCTCAATAAATTCTAGTTTCCTTCTCTTCCTTGTCATCTGAGGCCCTTGACCATGTGGCCGTAATGTTTTTTCTCTGCCCTGTCTGTACCTCTTTCCCTTGCAGTCCAGTTGTCCCATGTAATATGTTGTGTCCCCTCCTTCATCTGTCCCCCTCCCCACTGGTGGCTTAGTGTCCCAAGCTCTGAGCCCAGCCTTATTCCCCTAGATCCTCTGGCCTAAATATGCTTCCTCTTCCTTCTCCTGTATTCTAAGAGCCCTGGGCTCTCCTGGTCGTGTCGTGTCTTCCGCACACTGCCTCAGGAGGAAGAGCTCTTCCTTGGGTGCAAATGCGCGGTCGCCTGGTGATGCTCTGTGGCCAGGGACTGCATTTTCGCTTCCTTCGATATGCTTCGCGGCACCTCGTCTCGAGCTGGACACCCCGGAACGTGAGCCCAGTGGATACTCACCAGAAGAATGGGGAGGGGCAGGTGTCAAAGCTGCGTGTGTATGGGTCCTTTTAGCAGACGCACTGAGCGCCTCGTCGGTGCCTGGAAGCGGGCGAGGTGCTGAGGATGAAGCCCGGAGGGAGACGCGCCCTGAGGAATGTCGCTCTAGTGGGAGACAGTAGAGTGCAACGAGCCCAGGCTTGTCCAGAGTGCTTCCGGGACCTGCGACGGGCGCTTGAGCATGGGGACAAAGTTTAGAAGGATGAGTAGGGATTTGCCTGACAGGGGGCTGGGGAGGACACTCCCGAGAGGGGGTGGCACATGCAAAAGCAGGGAGGTGTAGCAGAGCCTGGCATCTTAGGGAAAGCGGGATAATCAAATGTGGTGACAGCATGGCTGAGGCGGGGCTGTGGGGGCAGGAGGGGTGGCCTGGTCTGACCCAGTGTGAGCGAATGTGGAGAAACAAGTAGGGCTGGGCCACGGAGAACCGAGAACTGTGGACTCCACCCTGTAGGAAATGGGGAGTCACTGACAGGTGTAAGTACAGGAGCGTCACCGCAAAGGAAAGGAGTAAAGGAGAAACCTGCAGTCCTGGCAACAGGCCCGGGAGGGAGCCTTTGTGCAAGCCTGCCAGCCAGCCAGCCCAACGCCCTCCCCTTCACCGGAGGTACAGAGCGGGCGGGGGAGGGGCAGGTGCAGTGGGGAGGAGAGCGGCTCCTTCTGCCTGGCAGGAGATCGTCAGAGCCGCAGCGTGGCAAGCACAGTTGTCCCGTCGTGGTGCCACCATGCTCCTGGGCTCCAGGTGGGAGAGTGGGGCGTGAAAGCCATCTGCCCACCCATCCATATAGCCGCCATCCGGCCAAACCACCTGCTTCCTTCCACCCATCGGACATACCAGGAACAATGTTTGCCTGCAAACTGCTACATCTCTCTATGGTGAATGAGTTCCTGAAAGTCATTATCACAAATTATCTATGGAAATAGAGAGATGGATATTGCTTTGGTTTCTATAAAAGATAATGAAGGTGACTCCCTGCAAAATAAGGAAATGAGAATTTCAGCAACTCTGTGAGTCTCCTTTAAAAAAAAAAAATCCATTTACTCAGGGTTGCCTGGGTGGCTCAGTTGATTAAGCGACTGACTTCCATTCAGGTCACAATCTCGAAGTTTGTGAGTTCGAGCCCCGAGTTGGGTTCTGTGCTGGCAGCTTTGGATTCTGTGTCTCCCTCTCTCTCTGTCCCTCCCCTGCTTGCACTCTCTCTTTCTCTCTCTCTCTCAAATATAAACATTAAAAAATTTTTAAAAATTAAAAAAAAATCAATTTGCTTTAAAAAAATCTAGTGTAGGGGCGCCTGGGTAGCTCAGTCAAACATCTGACTCTTGATTTTGGCTCGGGTCATGACCTCACCTTTTGTGAGTTCGAGCCCTGCATTGGGCTCTGGAGCCTGCTTGGGATTCTCTCTCTCCCTCCCTCTCTCTGCCCCTCCCGCACTCACATGCATGCGCCCTCTCTCTCAAAATAAACATTAAAAAAAATGAAAGTCTTTAAAAAAAATCTAGCATCTACAATCATCAATTAGAATAAAAAGTACACATAGCATTTGACCCAGCAATACCTGGGAATCTATCCCATAAAAGCACTGGTTTGTAAGGGCTTATGTATAAGGTTATTTATTGCAGCATTATTTGTAACAGAAAAAAATGGGGGAAAACTTTAGATAAGAACCTCCTGAAGTCCTCTGAGTACTGCGTTCCACATATTATTAAGTGTATATGTATAAGACGGATTGTGTGTGTAAACATGCTTCAAAAACACGGGCCCATACACAATTAAACAGGTGTGCTTATCATGGGCTTCTCAGAGCTATCAAGGTACTTATTAGGTATTATTTTCAGAAACATTTACTGAGCCAGGAGTTGTGCTAGGGACAAAGAGCAGTGGTCAAGACAAATTCTTGCTTTTGGAGAACTTCAAATCAGTCATTTCCGGAGTGATGAAACTCTCTTACAAGAGGAGGGTAGGGAGTGGGGAGTACAGGGAGAGTGGACAAGTCTAACTTTCTGCAAGAGGGCAGGGTGAGGCAGAGAATAGAAGACAAAACGGGAATCAGCCCAGAGAAGGGATGCAGGTGAGGGGCGTCGTAGGGACCGCACAGGGAAAGAGCTGACGGAAGGAGAGGTGTGGGTGTGGGCCACTGAGCAAGGCTGGGCTGCAGCAGTGTGCTGTGGGGCGTGGGGGCTTGGGGGGTGGGGGTGGGGCAGCCATCCCAGGAGGAGTCAGGTCTTCACTCCAAGGGCACGCAAAGGAAGCTTAGATGTTTAAAAAACACCTTTCTGGAGGCATAATTTAAATATCACAACGTTTATCCATTTAATGTGCATGGTTTCATGAGCTTTAGTAAATGCATAGAGTTGTGCGACCATCACCACAGTCTAGTTTTGGAACATTCCAATCTCTCCCTCATCCGCCTCCCTGCCCCCGCTCCCCAAGTTCCCTGTGCCCACCTGTAGTCAGTCTTCTTTTTTTTTTTTAAGTTTTTTAAGTTTTTTAATGTTTATTTACTTTTGAGAGACTTTTTAAGTTTTTTAAGTTTTTTAATGTTTATTTACTTTTGAGAGAGAGATACACAGAGAGCAAGTAGGGGAGGGCTAGACACAGAAACCAAAGCAGGCTCCAGGCTCTGAGCTATCAGCACAGAACCCAATGTGGGGCTCGAACACACAAACTGAAAGATCATGACCTGAGCCCGAATCAGATGCTTAACTCACTGAGCCACCCAGGCACTCCCGGACACATTCTTAAGAACGGGATTTTGCAGACTGATTTTAACCATTCATGGAAAAGTGCAAAGTGGTGGCTCACTGTGGCTCTCTCAAGACTAATGGTGCCAAGCATCTTCCGTGTGCTCATTTGTTACTCATGTATCTTCTTCGGTAAAGTGTCTTGTTTCTGAGATTCCACTTCTGGTGGCTCCCTTGAAGGTCTCTCCAGACTCCGGGGCCATATCCTCGTGCCAGTGGGTCATTACGGTGAAAGGACACACAGCAGGGACTAGCCAGGGGAAAGACACACCAGGTGGAGTCTGGGAGAATCCATGTGAAGGCTTCCAAAATTCTCCTTGGGGTGTGGGGCCCACACAGAACACCCTTCTTCTTCCACCAGTGAAACGCAGCAACAGTCTGCAGCATTTCTGCCAAGGGAAGTCTGTTTGAGACTCTGAGTCCAGGGGTTTTGTTATGGGCCAGTGGTATAGACACTTTGCCTGCCAGACCAGCATGGTTTCTCAAATTCCAAGCTCATAGGAGAGCAGGTGTTCACTGTAAGTCACTTTGTTTGTACCAGTCTAGGCAGGCTGGGACAGCAGGGTTCAGTGCCCCAGGTAGACAAAACAGTCTTATCAGTTAGAATAGTAGGCTGTGATCCAAAACCCATTTCTCAGGTACTGGCCCAAGGCCAGCCTCATCAACCGCCTCTTTCTAGACAGCCGTGTTTGGCCTACTATGTTAACTAGCCTTCTCCAGCACACGTCTAGTCCAATCTTTGCATCATTTTAATTGGATTTTTAGTCTTTTTTTTTTAAGTTTATTTTGAGAGAGAGAGAGAGAGAGAGAGAGAGAGAGAGAGAGAGAAGAACATCAGGCGTGTAGCAGAGAGAGGAAGAGAGAGAATCCCAAGCAGGGTCTGTGCTGTCAGCGGAGAGCCCAGCTCAGGGCCCAATCCCACGAACCATGAGATCATGACTTGTGCCTAAATCAAGAGTCAGACGCTTAGGGGGTGCCTGGATGCCTGGGTCAGAAAAGCATCTGATTCTTGATTTTGGGTCAGATCATGATCTCATGGTTTGTGAGTTTGAGCCCCTCATCGGGCTCTGTGCTGACAGTGTGGAGACTGCTTGGGATTCTCTCTCTCCCCCTCCCCCCTCTCTCTCTCTCTCAAAATAAGTAAAGTACATCAAAAATAAAAGAGTCAGGGGCTTATCTGACTGAACCACTGGGGTGCCCCAAGTCTTCTTATTTTTGAATTTTTGGAGCTCTTTATATAATAAGTCATTTATTAGATTTACATTTCTGTAAGTGCGTTCTCCAAGTCTGTGACTTGTCTTCCATTTTCTTAATGGTGTCTGTGGAAGAGTTTGGGCAGGGAGGCCTTACGACCAGATTTGTGTGCAAGCACAAAACCGCTCTGGTTCGTATGTGAGGAATGGATTGCAGGGGCCAAGAATGGGTTGGGGAGACCCATTACTACTGTAATGGCTACGAGGTGATGGTGGTCTGGGCTGGGGGATGCCAGGAGGGATGGACAGAGGAGGCTGCATGTGAGGAATGCACGGAAGGTAAGACCAGCAGGGCACGTAGACACTCAATGTGGATTTTACCAGAAGGAAAGCTGGGCTCTCCAGACTGCTCCACAGGACACCATATTATTATTATTATTATTATTATTATTATTATTATTATTATTTTTAATAGTGAACCCGCCATTAATTTGTGGGATTTTAGCATTCTGATAATTTGAGAAAGGTAGGACCAGATGAACACTAGGGTTCCTTCTGGCTTTCACGCTCTATGGTGCCATGAACAAGACTTTCTGGGGTTATTTTAGCAATTCTAAACTATTCTGCACCTACGTGCCTTATTACAGATTGTTTATAAATCACACACGTGTATTTATAATGTGAGCTTTGGTCCGAGAAAATAAGGCCATGACTGAAATTGAATACAGCCGGTGCACGGAGACCCTTGCAAAAAGTAAGGGCAGAAACACTGTTAGCATAGGGAGTGCGAGGCCAGGGAAGAGGAAATTCAGGTTCATGTACTAACCCAATTAACAAACGGACCTTGCCAATCTGGAGTATTAGTGGTTTAAAATAGGATTTGCCATCATTCCGTCCTGAGGGACAGAGACAGTATCGTAAATGGCAAGTTGTGTCCTCGGGCTGGGGCGCAGAGCTCCCCTCGTTTGGACAGCATCTGCTATCACAGGAGAACCTTTATTTAAGGCTGGAAATTCTATTTACCCAGGAGGCCAAAACACTGTGCTTCTGTTCTTGCAAAATAAACAAAACACCTTGGCAAACTAGATGCAAAGAAGGCCTGAGGGAATGGAAAGGAATGTGCAATCAGGTATTCGGGTCAGTGTCAGTGCAATAAATCAGGAGCACAGCGGTGATACATATTTTCTCTTCTGATACTAAAAAAAGGGAGGCTACATGAATCAACCAGACAAAGAGTCTAGAAATTGAGAGAGATATATATGCGTGTATATGTAGGGGTGTGTGTGTATATATATTTATATCGACTTTATTGTAAAGTAGATTTTGTTGTTTTATTTTAGGAAACCATGGAAAGACTTAGAAATGGTGGGAGCTGCATGATACAGCCACGAATCAGAGATGAGGGCATCTGGTCTGAGCCGAGTTGGGTCCGGTGCCCTGAACCTACGGTGGGCGGGGCAGGGCGATAGCGGCCACCAGGATGGCTGCTTTGAGGTGCCCACTGCACTAGTAAACTCCTTCCTTAAAGGCTGATGAGGAATCTGGCTCACCGTGCTGCTCATTTTGCCCTCTCCTGCCTCAGGGCCTTTGCATATGTTGTTCATGCTGCCTGAAAGCCCAGCGGCCTCCACCCATACCCAAGTCTTGTGAATTCATCTTTCCGGGTCTCAAATCCATTCTCTCTTCCCTGCTCTCTATCCTCTGTCATCAGGGGGAACCACGGATGTTTTATGGAGTTTAAACTTTGTACGATTTTGAAGGCCGCTTTTCAGAAAAAGAATAAAAATCATGAACGTGAAATTAGATCCCCATATGATTAAGACCCCTCTGGGGTGTTGGAAATGGGCCCAGGCAAGTGAGGGGCTGGCTTTAGCTTCCTTAACTTCGTGGCGCAGCTGGGCCTCCAGCTGCAGGGCATGCTGTGTATGGGCCTTCAGGACCCTCACTCTAGTCTGTGATCCGATGTTAGTCATGTGACTATTAGCTTCCCCTCCACCTTCCCACCAGACTGTAAGCCTCCCCAGGGGAGAGACTGTCTGTTTTGTCCATCATTATACTCCTAGTGTTACCTAGGGCCTGGTACTTGAGAGGTGCTCAGTAAATGCCTTGAATAAAGGAATGCTGAATTTTGAAATCACAATAATGATCATCACAGAACGTCTAGCTTCCTCTCATTGAGTCTCTACCTGCCAGGCTGTGGATGTCAGTACCGAGGGTGTGGGGTATGCTCGAAGTCTCAGCCTGTAAAAACATGGGAGAGAAAGCGCGATGGGCACGTGGAAGTAAGGGAGACTGGAGTCGAGGGGGCCTCTGGGTCAAGGACATGGATTCTAATTCCCACTGTCAATAGCACCGTGTCCCCCAGAATAGACAGGACTTGATGAGTGGTGGGGACTCCTCTCAAACTAGTCCTTTATAAGAGGACAGTATTCTAAAACAGCTGCTTACTGATCTTCCCTGTTGAGAAATGGAGGAAACCCTCCTCACATACATACCCCCACCCCAGCCACGTCGTTGAACCAGTGGGTCTCAGCCAAGGGGATTAATTTGTGCCCCAGGGGGCATTTGGGAAGGTAGAGGGGCACTTTTGTTGTTCCATTTAGAGATGGTGGGAAGTACTCCTCGCATCTAAGGGGACACTGCTCAGCATCTGATTTGCACAGGGCGCTGTGAGGCCAGCAGAGGAGGATCTGGCCCAGAATGTCCATATCGCTCAAGTTGAGAAATCCTGCCTCACGCCCACAGGATCCCTCTCTACCCCTTTTTGCTGGATACTACAGCTGTTTGCTTTTTTTTTTAAGTTTGTTTGTTTGTTTGTTTGTTTATTTATTTATTTATTTATTTATTTATTTATTTATTTATTTAGAGAGAGCGAGCGAGCAGGGAAGGGACAGAGAGAGGGAGAGAATCCCAAGTACGCTCTGCGCGGTCAGTGCAGAGCCCAACTCGGGGCTCGATCCCACGAACTGTGAGATCACGACCTGAGCTGAACTCAGGAGTCAAATGCTTAACCCACTGAGCCACCCAGGCATCCCAGCTGTTTGCTTTCTACACTCCATACAATATAGTGGGAAAATGGGGGTGCCTGGGTGGCTCAGTCAGTTGAGCATCTGACTTCGGCTCAGGTCACAATCTAGTAGATGGTGGGTTCTGGCCCCACATCGGGCTCTGTGCTGACAGCTCAGAGCCTGGAGCCAGCTCAGAGCCTGGAGCCTGCTTCAGATTCTGTGTCTCCCTCTTTCTTTCTGTCCCCACTCCTCCCCCCTCCCTGCTTATGCTCTGTCTGTTTCTCAAAAATTAATAAATGTTTAAAAAAATTAAAAAAAAAGAATAGATGGAAAATGTTGCTCAGAGAATAAGCAGGGAGATATTCACCAGAGTAAATGTCATGCAATTTCAATCAGATACTCAGTTTATTAAAAAGTAAAACTAATATTTATTGTAACAGGCACTGTTCTAGGCCAGTACGTTGATTGGCTTGGGAATCTTATTAAAATATAGTCTGAGTTAGTAGGTCTGAGGTGGGGCCTGGGAGTCTGCATTTCTATGCAGCTCCCAGGGGATGCCAACACAGTCCTGGGACCGTGTTTGAACAGCAAATTTCTTGGCACGTAGGATACATCAGTAAACAAAACAAAGACCCTTTGCCCTCGGAGAGCTTCCAGTGTGGCTAGAAGTGAATTGGACCCAAAGAAGGGTGGGCAGGCTGAAGTAGGGCACTCAGAGCCTCAGAAAACCAGAGCTAGGAGAGAATTTAAAGACTATCTAATCGAAAGGCCCCATCTCATCAGAGGCTCTGAGTGTGAAACGGAGGCTCACAGTGGGGAAGGGAGCTGGTCAAAGTCACACAGTTGACTGTGAACAAGGCTGTTTGATTCCTGTGTCCTTGCATTATCAGGGTTCTTAGAGACCCCATGCGGTGCAGAGCTCTCAGGGTGGGGAATGGCCAGCAGTTTTAGAGGTTGCATGGGGTGGAGGTGCAGGGGAGCCCCCCCACCAGGAGGGCCCCACTACTCTAGACCCAGGAACCCGACTGCCTCCTTTACTCATCTTTATCATGACACACACACGAACACTGGGGTATGTTTGGGGAGATACTAGACTCTTCCTGACGGGCCCTTTGTTTTTCTGCATGACTAAATCTGTAGCAAGGATGAACGAAGGTCAAAGTGTGGCGAAGTAAATCCTGAATGCATTCGGTCACCTGGTCAGCAAGTGTAACGAGCACACTCAAACAGAATTAGGCCAATTAAAACCTCTTCTTAATCAGGAGTGGGAGGAAAATCCTGAACACATGTGAGGTTCCTTTTCTCATCCTTCAGAGCCCATCAGCACAGAGCCATCGACCCGGTGCTTCAGATGAGAGCCCTCTTTGCAAGGTGTTGAAAAGCAATTGCGTCTCCATGGCTAGTCCCTGGGAATACAAACTTTTATGAATTCATATCCGTTCCACTGGAACAGTAGCAAATTTCATGGAGTAGCTGAAAAGAGCAACACCTGCTACATCAGGCATTAATAATATAACAAAGGAAGAAAAGAGAGAAACTTTTCATTAGTATTTTTTGATGTCAATTTATTATTTATCCCTTTGCCAATATTCAAACGGGCAGGTAGTCATAAAACTTTCAAAAAAATCCTTTAAAATAGTCAAGGCATCTGTTTTACCTCCGTTCCTTTTTAGAAACTTGGAAATCAGGAGCCCTGGCATTTATTGAAAAAGTCGTGTTAAAAATATCCACCGTATCAAAAATATTGTTTGAGGGTCACTACTTAGAAAGATTTTAGTTTAAATTTTGTCGACAACCGAGGCAGGCAGACGGTGGATCTTAAGGGAAGATTCAAAGTAAATCGGCAAAGAGCTGCTTCCAAATGCTTGGCTCTTCAATTAGTATTATTTTGTTGCAACAAGGCATTGACAAAGCCCACTGTTTGGTAATTAGCCTCCTGTCAAGTCTCTCCAATCAAGACCAGCATGCTGCACCTGGTCCTAGTTAAAAAAACGCGTGTGGGCAATTCTGATCCAACCCCCAGGGGCCCGTGCCTCGTGCAGAACCGCCTAAGGCGCGCATAACAGAGTCACCATTTACCAAATAAGAAGGCCTCCACAGCAAGAGGTTCTGAGAGCTTTCGTCTGGTCCTGATGACCTACCGTACCGTTTTAACTTCTTTGATACATGTCCATTCTTGTGTGGATGCTGTTCCTCCCAAAACAAGGTATCTCTTCCTGGAACAGAGGACTCCTCTGAAATAAAATCGTTGTCTACATAAAACAAAGGAAAAATGGAAAAGAAAAAAAAAAGCCAAAGGTGCTATTGCCTTTCTAAGAACTGTCCCCGGTGTACAGGTTGTGCTCCTTGATGTAGGCGATGACGGCATCTGGGAGCAGGTACTTGACGCTCTGCCCTTGGCTCAAGGCCCGCCTGACGTACGTGGAGCTGAGCTGGTTCTGCACGGGCTCCTTGACCAGGTGAATGTTGTGCTGGTACCTCTGCAGGATGGCCGAGCTTGCGATGTATTCCTTTGGGTTGTGACCCGTCCGGCTCACACACACCATGCCAAACTTCTCCACTATTTCCTGGACGTGTGCGTCTTTCCAGAGGTTGGGGGTCTGGAAGGTCTTCAGGACATCTGCCCCGCAGAGGAGCTTCAGCTCGGGCCCAGCTGGGAAAACAAGGGCGGATCCCGACAAGGTTACAGAAGAGTCATGGCCAGTAAGGATAACATCATGTTCTGTCTGAAAAGCGCACAAAATGCTTTTCTTGGAGTGTATTGGGAAGTCCATGTCTACACCGTGTTCATGACTGAAAAAGAAAAAGTATGGAAGGGGATCTGAAGCTACTTCAGGGACCTAGAATCGTAAGTAATAATTCAATCAAATCAATCTTTTGTTTAATAGTGGCAAAGTGCCAGGAAATCAAAACAACTTTGGTTTTCTCCCCCAGTATTCTACCAAAAGTCTGTCTGTGGTTGCTGGACCCCATGGCAGCGGTCCCAAGGAGGCTGTGAACCCCACCTTCTGATAGAAGGTAAGGCTGTGAAATCTCTAGTCCTAACAAGCTGTGGGTTTCAGGCAAGTCACTGCCTTTCTCAAGATCTATTCCAGCCCTAACACCTGATACCTTTATAAGTAAAATCTCATCATAAAGGTTAATTATAAAGGTAATTTGGATAACCAAAAGCTAGTGACCTTTTCTGTGGTGAAAGTGATCTGTTTTCAATACAACGAAGCTCTAGAACAACTAATCAATGCGGATAATCCTCCTCTGGCATTGGCTCTAACAGAATGATGGTTGTAATGATCAAAGAACACCTAACGTTGACTGGCTACTCACTATGAGCAGTATCACTACGTGCTTGATGTATTTAACCTCATTTGATCCTCAGAACAATTTCATGAGGTAGGCGTTACCGTTGTGCCCATTCTCTGGAGAGGGAAACAGGCCTAGAGAGGCGACCGACTTGCCTGAGGTCATTCAAACTGGCGGAGGAGTCATTCAAACTGGCGGAGGATTCAAGCCCGACAGCCTACCTCCACAGGGGGCATTTGTAACATCTGGGCTCTGCTGCCTCCTGCTGGCGGGAGTTGTACATGCATCAGAACCAAGATGCCCTTTCTTGATATTCCTGGTACTGTTCAAATTCGTGTCCATTTTCAATGGGCTACTTTGGAAAGGAAAAAAAATCAAGTCCATGCTCGAAACAACCAGTAGGATCTCTGGTCCTTCCGGAAGCTGATGCTAGCTTCAGTTAATGGCAAAAGCTGTGTTGCGAGAATGTTGGCATCTTTGGTCACCATGAAACCTCGGCTGGGAGGGGGTTTCAGGGATACCACCTGCTGTGAATGGTCAGTTGAGGCTCCTCTACTGTGAACTTGGGAAGGAATCTGGACGTAGGATCAGAGAGATGAGTTTACCAAGGAGCACTAGACCAGCTGTGGAATGGAAAGTGAGAAACCAGAGGTGTCATGGAGAGGTCTCATTTCCAGCCTCAGGTGGGCACAGGCTGCTCTGGGGCTGGAGCCATGATGCTTGCTTCTCTGGGCCTCACTTTCCCCATCCGTGAAATAGTGGGCACTGGACTTATTTACTCCTTTTGAAGTAGTAGATATAATTACAGAAACAGAATTTTCAAACACTCTAGCATATAATATTGGTATAATTAAATGATATTCAAACATTTATTGAAGCATATATTCATAACTTCTCTATGGTTAAGAACTAGGACTCCAGAGCCAGGCACCTTAGACTCAAGTCCTGGCTCTGCCATTCCACAGCTGTGTGACCTCAACTTTAAAATGTGTATATTAACAGTACTTCCCTCCTAGGGTTATTTTAGAATTGAATGAGTTTATAAATGTAAGTGCTTGTAACAGAGTAACTGTGATGGCTGCTAACGGCCATTCATCCATCCATCCACCTGCTTATCCGCTTATCCATTCATGGACACATTCGCTTAGCACTTAGGGAGTGTTTTTGAAGTCAATAAAACTGTTTATTCAATAACCCATACTTGTCACTAATTTGAGCTGGCCCCATTGCCCACAACATATGTGGACTTGAATTACTCTGCATCTGTGGGGTTGGATTCCAGTTTCTTATTTATTCAATCATTGTAATATAACAAGAGACCAGGCTTGACCTTTTAAACAACTGGGTGATTTTTATACACGCTACCTATGCGGGAGTGGGGAGGTGAAATGATGGGCAGTTAGCTGTAGGGTCTCCTGCGGCCTGGAGCATACCCCCCCCCATTCCATAGGTCGAAGAACTGTGAACACCCCTCCTCCCCCAGTGGATTTTTTGGGGTAGTTCCCACCTGCCGGCTTTGATATCAGATACTGTTTGATTTATTAACAATGACAGGAGTACGATTCACTGTGCACTCTTGCTGACAGGGCACGCTTGCCCACACCTCCCTTTCTCCCAAATCAAAGGCATGTCTGTGGGGTGATCACTTCTTCCGGCCGCACGTGTCTTGGACTCCAACTCTGGGCAGTCCTCAAAGAGACCATTACGTATCTCTTTCAAGTCCATTCACATCATTGTCACGAGCTCTTCAGGTTCAGTGACTGACTGTCCAAGTCCAGAGGACGTGAAGTCTGAGGTGGTGAAAAAAGGCTGCCGATTTGATTTGTCTTAACCGTGATATAGTGACCTAAATCGGACGTCCGTGGGCATTTTGGGGCAATGTGCTCTCTTGGAATAGCCACCAGCTTTGAAAAGCAGATGAAGCACAGATTTACATGCAAAGTGAGGGAGGGACCCCCAGGACCTTTTTCTTTGAAGGTCCAGCTGCCCTAATTCTTAATACCAAGAACAGCAGCCCTGAGGTCAGTATGCCCTGGGTTCCGATTTCAGATCTGCTGGAACCCTGGGAGAATGACCGCAGGTGGGCCTGTTTCCTCAGCTGTACAACGGGCCTGACCTCCCATGGAGTCTATGGGAATTGAGCGGCGGAGTGAATGCTTGGGAGTCTGCCTAGTGCAGGGCATGGACGCGGGCCTGCAGCCACACTCAGGAGTGTGGGACTTCTGCGGAAGCAGGACACCAGAGCTGAAGCCGGTTATTAACGGGCAGTACCCAAGTTCATGAGCCATCCCCGTGGAACGTTCAGGGCAAGAGGGGATCAGATGAGATGCTGCTTCGGTTGCGCAGAAAGGGAATCCTCTCGGAAGCTTTCGGAGCTGTGCTCAGTCCCGTCAGATGAGCGCAGGGACCAGCTTCACAGAACACTGAGGCATCATCCGTCCCACAGTGACACAGCCAGCAGTCCGGAACTCGGCAGTCGGCACGGCTGGGTCAGTCCACGGAGGACTGCAAATCACACGAGTGATTGCAACGCATGGCTCTGGCAGCCGGAAAATGCTGAGCTCAGCCCGCAGTCTGCAGTCCCAGAGGGGAGCACACAATAAAATACACGGCACACAGAACGGGCCTCTCGAGGTCTGTCACTAGGAACATACAAGCCACCTCCTCAGAAGCCAAGTCTGTGCTGAGGGAGAACACCTTGTTTTCGTAATTGCTCAAGTTTTCCCCCTCTGATCACAAACGTAAAATCCGTTTCAATTATAAAATGTATGAAGAACACATTTAAGGTTGAAAACAATTCTGCTTTCTACAAAAACTCAATATTTTGGTGTATGTGTTCCATTTTTCTGTTGATTTAGACATCCAAATAGATGTGTATTTACATGTTTTATGTACTTGAGATCATATATACAGTATCGTATCCTGATTTTTTCCACTTCATAAGGCTTTCTCCAGACACGTTCTGTGTCAATTATTCATCTTACGTATACAGAATAATTTACTTAAATGTTCCCTTATATTTGAACATGGAGGTTTTTATTTTCTGCCATTATAAAAATGGCCGTGATAAACATCTTTCTACATAAATCTTTGTCCCAATTTCCAATTATTTCCACAGTCCGATTCCTAGAAAGGGAATATATCAGGCAAAGGACATGAACATTTTTAAAGCCTTAGGTAAATTAAAAAGCCCACTTTTCATTCAACATAAACTTGGTTTTTTAACAGCTACTTTCGAAGAGAACAAGACGAGCAGGATGTAGGGTTTGGAGAGTGAGAAAGCGGGAAAAGCACAAACTCTCGGCGTTTTAGGGCCAAGCAGAGTAGTCCCTAGAAGAATAAATCTGAAAAGAATGTGGGTGAGCTTTGGTGGAGGGAGGGAGAGAGCCAGCTGAGTTCATCTCCGTGAAAGCACCTGGGACGTTTCTCACAGGGAAGGTGGTCCAGCCTGGCCCTAACAGGACAGATAGGTTTTCAAAAGCGGAGCCAAGAAGGGGCCTTGGGGGAGGGGCAGTCCAGGCAAAGAGCTGAGACAGGGATTCTGGAAGCCATGTGTAGGGAGGTGAGGGGCTGGAAGCCTCAGTGTGGCATCCTTCCCACATCACTGGAGGCCCCGCCCCTGTCACTGGAAACTCCAGTATTCCCTAACAGCAAAGGGTACCCAGCACCTATGCTGTCTCCTGCCTCTGTGCCCTGCTCAGCTGCCTCTCTGCCCTGAAATGCCCCTGACTCCAGATAACTTACTGATTCTATGAGTCTTGGTACAAGTATCTCCTCCTCCAGGCAGCCTTCCTAATCCATGTCTGGACTACCATTCACAGCCTGTCTCTAGCTTAGGTCAGGGGTTGGGGAGATGGCCATCTTTGTTCTCCTCCTGAGTCCGGAGCCTGGCCTGGGGAAGTGCTCAGAGAGTGTGTCTTGAACCCTGGTAAGCGTAGCTGCTGAGCCCGAGATGATTCGGAAGGAAGGCTGAGAAGTAACAGTGCCTATGCTCATGACTGGGGGACAGGGGGAAGAGAGGCAAGCAGACCAGAGGAATACAGTGAGCATTGTAAAGATGCTGTAACTCCTTAGAGTCCTACTCTAGTGCCCCGTTCCCCAAATGGGCTGTAAAGCAGATCCCGGAGTGCCTGTTAAACAGCCTCAGGCCCCGTTCCCACTCAGGAGGTCTGGGGTGTGGCCTGGGAAGCATGAGCAGCTCACAGGTGATTCTGCTGTGAGTGATCCCTTGACCAGTAGTTGGGGCCTGCTGCATGATATTTTTAGGGCCCATGGCATTTTCGAGTCCTTCTAAAAGAGTGTTTCCTAATCTGTGTTCTGGGGGTGGGCACTAGTTCTGAGAAATACCAGTATGTGTTAGAAAGGGCCCCACGATTAAAAGGTGACGATGGCAGCAAGCTAGTTCTCTTTCTTGTGGAGTCCCAGTGTGCAGGATCATAGCAAAGCTCTGAAAAATCCTGCAGCAAAGAAACCATTTCAGGTTGGCTTCCCCGTGATGTTCCCGAGCCCTTCTGATCTGCATCCCACCACTCGCAGTTGGGAGACCCTTGTTAGGAAACCCCACAGATGGGCCTGCTGGGGTTTCAGCCCGGCGGGACAAGTGACTCCCTGCTCATGTCACATCCTGCCCTTCCATGGCCGGGTGCTCCTGTTTATTCGCAAGAGGGGCCTATGCACTTGACCCCTGGTACCAGGGCTGCCATTAGAGAGGGAAGGTACTTCGAAATCACAGCTGACAAGGTTCTGTCAAACACCAAGAGTTGACAACGGAGGAGAAGCCCAGGGTTACACACTGAAAGGACCATCCATGGGGACTTTCAACACCACTTGTGGCCGACAGGAAGCACGTGGGAGACCTGCGGGGTGTCTGATGGTGGCTGCTGGTGTTTACAGTTCTGTTCCTACTCAGTGACGTGGTCTTCTCTTATCTTCATTTTGGTGTTATTTTCAAACTGCTTTAGACGTTAGATATTGCCGCCTTCCCAGTTTCCTGGACAGTCAGTGCAGCCGGCATCCGCGGGGACCCATTAGAGAAAGAAGCCGGAGTGTGCTGAGGTGAGGGCAGGTGGTGTTTCCATATCCGGGCCACCAGGCACGACCACGAGGCTCCTGCTCGGAGGGGGTGGGGGGAAGACCCTTTCAGAACTGTTCTCGAATATTCTAACTGCAGGTGGGCCATTCAGGTGAGCTTGTGCCTGGGGAGTGGCCGCTAGTGCAGCTGGCAGTCTGAGGAGACGCGTGGTCTCCTAGCCCCTGGCCCCTGAGACCACCAGCAAGTGGGGTGGGCGCCGACACGTAGGCTCTCACTGGAGGGGCCAGATAACACGTGAGCGGAGCTCGGGGGCCCTGCCTGGCCTTTCATGGCTCTAAGCATACCCCATCAGAGGGACAGGGTGAGGGTATGGAAGGAGAGACTGACCTCATGCCTTTCCCAACATGCCGATCCGTGAGCCCACGCGACACAGGACTGCCCTGTTTGTTTTGCTTATGTTGGTTGTGAATCTTCCTGTGGACCTGGCAACAGCTACATGATTCCTGTCCTCACAAGCACGGTTGGCACTGTTGGCTCTGTAGGTATGGGCAGTGGGTATATTTCTGTTGTGTGTACACGTGTACATGCATGTGGCATGTGTGACCGCTGCTGTCCAGCAACAAGTGACAAGTACAATAATAAAAGTAGGCTTCAAAAAAAAAAGTCCTCTTAAAAACAGGTTTCCTCTTTTGAGTAAGCCAGTGAGGAACAGGGCTATAAGTGTAAGGGCTATAGCGGTATACTTCGTACTCAAGCTAACGCTTTTAAAAGAACCCAGCATCACTCGCCGGTTTATCCCTGTGTAGCCCTGACTGTAATCCATTTCACAAGCATGAGTGACGAGGGTAAGTAAAACTCCTTTGGGGCAGAAAATCTTAAACTAGTGTAATGATTTACCAAGAGTGGTGGCGATTGTTTAATTTGACCTTTCAATCTGGGGAAATGTCACCCCAACCAGGGGAGCCTCAAAACCCTTAGCTGTGCTAGGAGTCGGCTAGCGAACGGATCCCTGCGTCTCTCCCTCTGAGGGACAAGAGGGTCTGCACCCACCTGTGGGGGCCGAGGGGCGAGCCCCGCCGTGGTCCAGGCCTTCCGTCTGGGGCAGAGATCTGAGCAGTTCTCTGTGATGATGCCTGCATTGCAAACACAGGGGCTCAGGGTGTGTCCATCCCCCAAAGCCACCCAGGGGTCTCGGTTTTTAAGCCTCAACCTGCTTTTGTCCATTTTAGGTAGGTAGCTCGTTCCACTAATATTTGTGGAGGCCTACCACGTGCCGGGCCTGTGCCAGGTGCTGGGACACAAAGCAGGTGTGATTGGCTCCTCTTGGCCATCCATTGCCTTCTTGTGAGCCCTGGTGAAGGGGGCGGGTGTGTGTGTGTGAGCATATTTCTACTTTTTTAACATTGTCTTTATACCTCACTTAAAAAAAAAGGTAGAGTAGAGATTAAGGATATGGGCTCTTAGAATCAGACAGACCTGAGTTCAAAATAAAAAATTTCATTTGTAAAGGAGCGCCTAGCTGGCTCAGTTAGTCAAGTGTCCGACTCTTGATTTCAGCTCAGGTCATGATCTCACGGTTTGTGAGTCCGAGCCCCGTGTCAGGCTCTGTGTTGACAGCATGGAGCCTGCTTGGGATTCTCTCTCTCCCTCTGTCTCTGCCTCTCCCCTGTTCTCTCTCTCTCTCAAAATAAATAAATAAATATTAAAAGAGTTTGATTTGTAAAGCTGGGATGATATTGCCTACTTTTTAGACCTTTGTGAAGGTAAATGAGCTAGTAGACAGTAAGCACTGGCATAGTGCGTGGCCCACCGCTCACTCTCGTCATAAACTAGGATTTCAGAATTCCACGGGTGAGGACTAAGAGTCTGGCTTGGAGCCAGACTGCCTGGGCCCAACCCTAGCTCCCCCAGAGGCCAGCTGGGTGACCCTGGGCGTGTCTCCAGGCCTCTGTGTGGATGGTTCAGCACCTGTGTCATGAGGGATAATGGCCGTGTGTGCCTCTGGTGGGTGGTCACGAAGATTAAAGGAGTTATACCTGCAAAGTGCGCTGGACAGTGAGCAGGACAGAGCAACTCTCATTACATGTCAGCATTTCAGATCTGAGTAGACTTATACCATCCTGGCATGCCTGGCTCTTGTAGCAAATCACTGTGCAAATCAAGAGATACCTGCTCAAATACAGGTATTCACCATGGCTTGTATCGATGCAATCTTCCACCTTCTGCCTCCTGTATTGTACACTTATGAGATCTGTGTTTGGGAGGGAGCAGTGCCTGGTGGAAAAAGCAGGTGCTCTGCAGCCAGAGTGGGTGGGTTCGAGTTTAGGTTTTCTTGCCTGTGTGACCTTGAGGGAGTCACTGACACTCTCAGAGCCTCACTGACCTCATCTGTGTATTGGTCATGATGGAAGCTAATGCCAACCTTTTTTCTGCTGAGTACCACAGGACCATGAGAGAGAAAGTGCCTCTACCCTGCCAAATGCTGGGCAGGCGGCTCACTGCTGATTATCACTGGGGGAAGGCGTGGTGTAAAGGTTAAACTTCAGAATTCAACTGCTTGGTTGGAATTCTGCTCCCAACTAGTGGCTGTGGAATCTTGGTGGGTTCCTTAAGCAATCTGCCTCCGGGTTCCTCGTCTGTAGAATGGGGGACGATGACCGCACCCACCCCTGTGAGCCATGCTGAGGATTAACGGAGGAGCTTAGCACTGGCCCATCCACAGAAAGTGCCCAATCAACACGAGCTGTTCTTAGCACCGTTACTCTCAGTGTGTGAACAGCGAGCTCATTTAAGTCATCTTTATGTTCTTAGTTCAGTAACTTCTTACCTAAAGTCAGCTGAATTCAGGACCCGATGGAAGGAGTGGACAAATAAATACATTTAATTCTGGCCCAAAGTCCTTCCTGATGTCTCAGAGACTCACTCGAGTCTTCTCGGGGCCTAGCTGCCCTCTGTTTTTCCATTATTGTCTGCTTTGGTTTTGGGAAGCTTCATGCCTGAGGATTCGCTCCAGAGTTAGTCTGGAATCTTGCAGCAGACTGAAGTAGGTGCGAGTCTCGCCTCTACGTTCTAGCTGGAGGACCCCACATATGTTACTGACCCTAACAAAGCCTCCATTTCCTCATCTGTAAAGTGGAACTCCACGCACCTACTTCTCAGAGTTGCTGAGGTGACTAGACATCACATCTCTGAAAAGGCCCGGAGCGCAGCAAGTGATCAGGAAAGCTGGTGATGATGGTTTTATTTTACCTACCTTGAAGCTCCTAGTTCAAGTTGACCCTACTTTGAATATTAGCTGGGTCTATGAACTCTGATGCTTGAATAATTATTTTCAGTGCCAAATGTCTCCACCTCACAGACCTCCACTCTGCCTTTGTAGGGTGGTGGCCGTTGCTTCCTCTTGTTGTCTGCCTGAGTGGTGCCCTGGTGTGCCCAGCCCTGGGCCGGCGGGCTGACCCTGGGAGCCTGTTCTTTGTGTCCTCTGCAGCCCCACGGGTTTCCAGGGATGTCTGGTCAGAGGGTCACTGTGGCAGGGACAAAGTTTGCCACACTGTGCCCCGACCTGTAGGTCACTGGTTTGAAGATGACCATAAGCGTGGCTTCAGAGTCAGAGTTGGTTTGTGACATTGACTAACTTAGCCTCTCTGAACCTGTTTCTTTATCTGGAAAACAAGAACAACACGAGATCATGCTTGCAAAGGGGTACACGAGATGACAGTAGTGACCACAATGGACCACATCAAATGGTATTGTGACTAAAGACCTTCAATGTGGGGAGATGGTGAGTGAAGTAAGTTATCAAATGCCCTAAAAGCATAACAACTGGCTTAGATTAAAAAAAAAAAAAAGAGCAAAAATAAGCAACCTGATAAGGAGAAAAAGAATCCTCAATGAATTTATTTCATAGTGACATTTGTTGTAGTGACACTATTTGTCACTCTGTTGTAAATTCACTGTTGATTTCCATCAGAAATGAGTGGGGTGGATTTCTATCATGCTTTTAAAAATCACCTAACTTTACAAATACCAGATTTTCAGTATTAAAAAAAAAAATGCTTGTGGTACTTTTAGGAAAGCATTAGCAATCACATTTTCTAATGAAGCTCACTCCAAAAACTAAAGAAAAATGTAATCAGCTCTCTGATAAAACTGTGTTGTCTATTTATATCGATGGATTTTTCAACCTTGGCTGCACAAAATAAATCAATTTGGGGCCTTTTACAAAATACCCATTCCTAGACCCCATCCACAAATCATAATCTTTGAGGTGGGGTAGGGGTGGGGAATGAACATATTTTTTCCCCCAAAATTTTAGCCGGTATTTTTTTATGAATATAATTTATCATCAGATTGGCTTACATACAACACCCAGTGGGGAATGAGCACTTTAAAAAGCTTTCCAGGTGATTCCTGCAGCCAGGGTCCACTGGTTTGGATGGATCTTGGTCCTAATCATAAACCTGATCACGTACTTAGTGACCGAGCGCTGTGGCCTCAGTCCTGGCCACACACTAGAGTCACCAGGGAGCTCTTAAAAATTCTGATGCCCCACCCCAGACCAGTGACATCCCAGTCTCTGAGATAAGACTTGGATAAGACTTTGGTACTTTTGAAAGCTCCCTCGGTGACTCTGTGTGCAGCCAGGGCCAGATGCACTGAACTAAAGGACAGAGTGAAAAAAGAAAAAGAATGTGTTCAGTAACATCTTAGCACACACCTGCATTTTGCAGCAGAAGTAGTGAAAATATTATGTAGTTCTGTGGACAGTTTCTATTTACCCAGGAATGGCTTATCTGTGTGGACGATAAATTATGGGCCAGTGTTAGGGATGCAGGGAAGGTAGCTAGCATTATTAAGCACCTACCCTAAACCAGGTATTTTGCCCACATCATCCCGTTTAATTCACACAGTACCCCGGAGGAGTAGGTGGTGTCATCCCCGTTTTATTGGGTGAGGAATTGAGGTTCAGAGAGGCTAACTCACTTACATCAAGTCACTGAGCTAGTAAATTGGGCTCCAAAATCTGGGCCTTAGGCCACACTGCCCCTCCCAGGGTGTGGGAGAAAGAGTCTTTGTTTCTGACTGCATGTTAGAGCTGAACGGTGTGCTGGATTATGTTTTGTTTGCGTTCCCCTCTGCTATCCTAGATAGATGAGGGCTGGCTAGATTGCTTGTTCTGAAGGGGTGATTTAGATGTAAATTTATTTTTTATGTTAAAAAAAGAGCATGTATCCTCACAGTTATTTCATATTTGCGCTTCTTTTAATTTGCCAGCAGGTTCTGAATTGCTGAATGCTTCTAGCTGGTTCTTTCCCAAGTGAAAGGCAAATGATCAGAACCGGGATGTGTAACTAAAGGAACTAAATGTTTACTGTTACTAAAAGGAAAGGGTTAACCGTTTTCAACCAAGTAACTTTGAAGATAAGTAAAAAATGAAAAGCGAAACAGACTTAGGATGAACAGGCCCACCAATTATTTGACCTTCTCTCGTGTGCTTCCTATTCTCTGGTAATCCTAGGGTTTCCAAACAGATAAGACACAGCCCACACAGTCTGCAATCTCTTCCAGCAGGGCTGGCTGTCATTAGTGACAGGCCGGGCCCCCCTCACCGTCCCCTGTGACAGCCAGGCTGGGTGGGACTTCCAGTTTCTCTAGCAAACTCCCAGGAATGCTTCCCAGACACAAGTCAGTGACCCACTGTCCCAACCCGCAGGACTTGCAGGGCCTTTAAATACCAAATTACTTAGGCTAAGTGCTAACAGCAGTTCCAAAAGATAAAAAAAAAAAAAAAAAATCCTGAGCAACTATTTCTAGATTTATGGCCTTTTATTTTTCAATTTTACATAAAAGTCTGGATTTATAGAACCCAGGATTTGTACAATTAGAAAAGATGGCTTATTACGTAGATGTAATTTTCAACCTAGTCAATGATGACAATGATAAAAGGTCCCACTTACTGAATATTCTTACCGGGTTCTGCGTCAGAAGTTCTTGCATTTAAAAAATCCTCATTAGGTTTTATGGGCCCCATTTTGCAAGTGAGAGATGTGTCTCAGAAAACTTAAGTGCCTCCTCACACAGCTACTTGGGGGTGGCCCTGGAGCCTGAGGATACCGCCCTCTGAAACAAGTTTGGGCGTTCCCAGAGTGTGTCCTGAAGGGTGGCGGGTTGTGATCTTTCTACTCGGGACCTCTTTGAGAGTGTCTGTTGGTCTCTCTCCCTCTACGAAGAAGCACTGCTGGGATTTGGGCTGAGAAAGCCTGGCTGAAGCCCCACTTGTGGTCCTTGGTCCCTGCCTTTCACCCACTGGGCTCTGCAGATCCGTCCCGTGGCCTCTGGTCATCACACAAGAGCATGTTCACTGTTACCTCAGCACCTTCACCGTCTCCATCCACTGCACCTGCTCACTCTCCCAGGGGTCCACCCGGATCCAGTCGGACGTCTGCAGGGCCAGCCGGACCATGGCCACCCGGTGGTGGGCAGCCACGAGGTCTTTCTTTCTGTAGTTGTCGTTGACAGGAGAGATGATGCCCCCGATAACCTTGTACATTCCTAGGCAAGGGAGAACAGTGATGTCATATGGGCCAACACTGACTACCCGTGGCCTGAAATCAGGCAGGTGCCAAACTCTCTGTGCACTCATTCCGAGTGGGTACAGACTCTGGCATTCTCTCCTGCGGGCCAGCTCCCTCAGGCAAGGATAGAGGCTGCTTCAGGGACCACGTGTCTCTCTAGAGTCGTCTACAGCCCAGAGTAATATTTCTCCTGAGAGTAAGCCTGTGAGGGCGTGGCCAGACAAGGCTTCCAGATAGTAGTGTGGACAGTATGGCCAGAATACGTTGGAGAATACAACTTCCTCCTACAGAGGACTCAAGAGAGGTGCTGTCATCCTCTAATCATGTATGGGACAATAGTTATGTGTCGTATTTTGGCCCCAATTGGGGGTCTCATGGATCAAAGATGACGGGATGGAATGGAGATGAATCAGGGAGGTGGGAGGTGAGAAGTAGATGGGAAATAGTGGGTCTACTTTGGAAAAGACATGGGTCGTGGGACCGGAGAAAAGAACACTTTAAGTTCAGAGCCACAGTGAGACTGTGGAAGCTGCAGAGATCTCGCCTGGAAAGAGTACGGGTAGGACTCAGAGCCTGGGCTGGGGGCTCTGGCTTCTATCACTTACTAGGGCACCCTAGGCAATTACCAGCCTATCTGAAAAAATAAAATACTTAGTCGTCTGAACTTCAGTTTTCCTGGATGTAAAATGGGACCACACCTGTTCGGCAGGATCTTGCGGTAAGGCTAGACATTAGGTAATGGTTATGCAGTGGGAGGATACTTTGTTTTAGTATGCGATATATTTTTAAAGACTGTATTATGAAACATAACATGCATATAAAAGAACATGAAACACATATGGCTTGACAGAGAGTTATAAAGTATATCCTGCTTTCATCATCACCTAGGTTAAGACACAGCACTTCTGGCACACCAGATGTTCCTAGCACAAGCCCCACTGTGACGGAAGTTAATCACTATTCCTACTTTTATACTATTAGTTTTCTTTCCTTTATAGCTTTACCATGTAGTTATGCAGCCTTAAAAAACATAGCTTCTTCATTTAGCTTCTGAAACTTTTATAAATGGAGTCATACTGAATATATTCTTTTGTTAAGCCGTTTTCACTTATGTAAATAAAATTCATGTAATCCAACCAGTGTTATTGCTGCATAACCTTCCATTGCATGATTACATACTAAATAATTACTCTTTTACTTTGATGGACTTGGTGTGAGTCTGGCTTTGGGCGATTACAAACAACGCTTCTCAGGACATTGTTCCACAGGGTTCCCTACACATACGGGCACGTGTTCTTAGGACATACACCTAGCAGTGGACCTGCTGGGTCATACAGTAGGTGTAGGTATGTCTGCAGTTTTACTAGATAATGCCGGAAGGTTTTCCAAAGCAGCTGTAGCTATTCACCCTCCAACCAGGCATGTAGGAGCTCTGTGCTATGCCACATGAGGTCCCTGTCAGGATTTTCCCAATCTGATGGATGGGGTTCTAGCTCATTGTCCCTTTAATGTTCATTTTCCTGCTTACTAAGGAGGCTAAGCATTTATTCATATATATTATTAAACATTCAAGCTTAAATTTCTGTGAAGTGTCTGTTCAAATCTTTTGGCCGTATTTTGGGTCGTCTGCTTTTTTATCATTGACTTGTGGAATTCTTTATATATTCCAAATACTAGCCTTTTTGGGTTGGTTATATGAGTCATAAATACCTGTTGTTTTATGGCTTGTCTTACTGTTCTTTTTTATGGAATCCTTTGAAAATGAAAAAAAAAAACCCCAAAAAGTTCTTAATTTTATGGCTGGTGCATTTTGTGTTATGAAGACATTTTCCTGTATTAGCTCATAAAAGGTTTACAGTTTTTTCAAATTTGGGTCTTGGTGCATGATGTGAATCCTATTAGGTTATCTTTCGTTTGGGTTAGTCAGTTATTGTAGTGATGTTTACCAAGAAGACCCCGTCCACCCTGCTGCTGTGCGTTGCCACCTGCGTCGAACATGAAGTGTCCACCTGTGCCAGGGCGTGCTTCTGTTCCATTGCTCTACGTCCTGTCCCCTGTACAACATCACACTGCTTTGCTCAGTATCGCTTTGTTACACATCTTGATATCTACTTCTTCTTCCCACCTGGTTCTTCAAGAACGTCTTGGTGATTCGTGACGTTTTGTATTTTCCATATAAATTTTAGAACGAGCTTGACCAGTTCCATGAATGAAACCCTTCCCCTTGTCCCCGCCCCACCCCAGAAAACCCCTGCTGAAGTTTTGATAGGAACTGAACTGAATTTATAGTTCAGTTTTGGGAGAATTCATGTCTTTACGAGTTTTTAGCCTTCCAATCCACAAGCATGGTATATCTTTCCATTTATTTGGATCTTCTTAAATATCCCTAAATCAAGTTTTACAGTTTTTCTTGTAGAGCGCTTAAACATCTTTCATAAGGTTTATTCCTAGATACTTGACTTGTCGGATGCCACTGTGAATGGCATTTAGAAAATACTTCGTATTCCATTCGTTGCCGATTTATAGAAATAGAATTGATTTAGGCATCTTGAATGCATTTCCAATAACCTTGCTAAACTTTCTTATTAATTCCAATCATTTTTCTGTATAGTCTTTTGAATCTTCTATGTCCAAAATATACCATCTAAAAATACGGACAAACTTGCTCCATTTCCAATCCCTCCACCTTTTCTTTGTTTTTCTCGTTGTGCCGTTGAAGACTGCTAGCATGATGGATGCCAAACAGAGGTGGTATTAGCGGGCCTCCTTGCCTTTTTGCCAATATCAGAGGCAAACTTTTGACTTTCAGTATTACGTATGATGTGTGCTGCAAGTTTTCCACAGATATCCTTTTTCAGTTGGATATTGGCAGAGACAATGCCATGTGTTCTTTAAAACTCTTCCCCACCCGCCTTCTTTCTGGGCACAAGGGAAGCTACTATATCTTCTTGAAATTAGGCTGGGTTTATGTGATCTCACTGAGTTACAGTCAATGGGATGTGGGTGGAAGTGATGTATGCCCTATCTAGACTTGGCCATAAAAACTCTAGACTCTCCAACTCTCTCATAGCGAATCTGAAAGCCTTAACAAAGGAGGCAAAGCCATAGGTGAGACCTATTGGGACCCCAAGACACATCTGGGCAGAGAACGGCTCTGTAGCTCTTCAGGATCTACATGGGATTTATCTGATGAGAGAGAAACGTTATTTAATGTGGTAAGCTCTTGAAATGACCCTGGCCTATCCTGACAAATATGTGTATGTTACTTGAAGAGACATTCCTAGCTATTCCTAGTTTAAGAGTTTTTGTCAGGGGTGCCTGGGTGGCTCAGTCAGTTAAGCATCCAACTTCAGCTCAGGTCATGATCTCGTGGTCTGTGAGTTCGAGCTCCACAGTCGGGCTCTGTGCTGACAGAGCCTGCTTTGAATTCTGTGTCTCGCTCTCTCTTTATACCTCCCTGCTCATACTTTGACTCTCTCTCTCTCAAAAACAAATTAACATTAAAAAAAATTTTTTAAAAGCCTTTGTCATAAATGAAATTCATCAAATGTTTTTTCTGCAACTCTTGAAATGATGGTGTGATTTTTGGGTGCTATTTTTGACTGTTTGCCAGTCAACGCTCCTGACTAATCATTTGTCAGGGGGCTCTCCCAGGCATTAGATAGATATGCCCTCCTCCAGAAAGGCTTCATGTTTGTGTTTCCCAGGTCCCTAGAATTATTAAAAGTCATGGATGACCTTAAATGAAGTTGTCAACTTAAGCTTCTTTGACTATTTCAGGCAAAGGGATGCAAATCTGGGCAAAGGTCGATGTGTGGCCATTTCTTCCTAGTGATATTTTATTCTTGCCTTTTTTTCTTCTGCTTGCCTTAGTATCAAAGTTTTTCTGAAGTCCTCTAGGATTAGGGGAAGAAAGTGGGTTAAGATCTAGTTCACCTTGGCCCTGAGGGTGTAGCTCCAGCTTAATGTGGAGGAAGTTAGTATCAGGCTCCCTGGCTTGGGAGGGCTCCAGTCTTTGAATTCTTTTCTTCTTGGCTTATATGGCCACAGATTCAAAGCTTAAGTGAGCAGTACTTGCAAATGCCCGCAGGGTACCAGTGGCTCTGATGTTCTAATAGCCTACTCACCTCCCTGGCTACAGGTATTCTTCTCTTAGCTGGTCTGAGACATCCCTACTTTTTACCTTTAACAGTGAGGTTCGAAAAATATTCTACCCACCATTTATTTTTGTTTTAGTGGGAGAGTGGCTCCAAAAAAGGACAACCTGACCACCCCCTGGAAGCTGAGAGTTCTCGGATGCATTTTTCTAGCTCTGGTAAACTTGGTTGCCTTTGGCCCCTCCTTCCTGGAAGCTGAGGCATCCATTGTTCCTGGGGGTGGGGGTGGGGGGTGGGGGTGGGTGGGTGGCAGAACCAACTGAGAGTAAGGAGAGGATGTTCATTTTTTGACTTCCAGAACGGGCTCCTAAAACTCATTTCAGAGGAACACTTGTGAAGGTTAAAGCTTTCATTTGTAAGAATCAGGTTTTGTTGAGAAAGATTTGCCTCGGTTTTAAAAGTTACCCTAAAAAAAAAACAAGAAACCAACCAACCAACCAAACAAAAAAAGGAACTCTAAAAACCAGAGTCCTGGAGTCAGTGGACACAGTTGTACTAAAATCCACAGAGTGGTAAGAAGAGAATATGAAAATGGAAAGGAAAAGCCCCTTCTGGGCTGAGGGTGGGGTGAGAGGTGGGATGAGCAGCAGGCATAGGGAAGAACCTAGTAGAAAAGGTTTGTGGTGACCAAGAATTTAGACCAAAGTCGAGGCCTGCTCCCTGCAGCCTCTTACCCTTCAGAGAGAAAGCCTTCTGTGTGTCGGGTGGGGAAGGGCATAGTTAGTTAGTTTTGGAAACTGCAAAGCAGGCAGGCGGGCATTTTGCTTCCCACTTGGACTTGTAGGAGGAGACCATCGTGCTCAGTGCCAGTCCAGTAGCACGGCGTCCATACAGGGGACCTGCCGGTGTGGCATGGACAGGCTGGGAGGGCTTCAGGATACATCCCCTCGCCTGCGTTCCAAGTCCCCCCCAGCTTCTGCTGGGCATGGCCGAGCTCCATAAAAATTTTCAAGGCTCTTTAAGAGGAGGAGTGAAAGGGGCTGAGAATGAGCAGTCAGCTGGGATACTTCTGGGGGGTGGGAAGGGGATACAGGGCGTGCAGCCCAAAGCCAAGGACCATGGCGTTGTTAGTACCAGGGAGGGCCCAGGCATGGGCCCAGACAGCAGTGGTAGTGCCTTAGCCAAGAGAAGCTGAGGAGGCTTCAGTAGTGGAGGCAGAGAGGATAGAGGTCAAGGGGACCAGGAAGGAGGGGACGGGAGGGATGCAACAAAGTTACCATAGGCCTTCTAGCAACTTCACTTTTATCACATATGCTTATAAATACAGAAAACAAGTTTAAGATGAACGTACTTTGTAGAAATATTTCAGTACACTGAAAAGTATAAAGAATCAGAAATTGAACACATCCAAGAAGTTAATATTGTTTATGCTTTGGTTAATTGACTTTTGCTTCTGTTTTTCTTCATGAAACACAAATGTTTGTATCTTCTTCATTTAGATTATATCACAAGCATTTCCTTGGCCCTCAGCACTCTTAAAAACACCATTTTTAATGGCAGGATAATAATGAAGATTAATCTATATGTGTATCGATTTGTACCTGAATCAATATATTGTGACCATCTTTGTAGATCTCAGTTGCAACTTTTAGATACATTATTATTAGAAAGGAAAACTATGGGCTTGAAGATTTTGGGGGCTTTCGCTACATCTTGCTGAACTGCTTTTCAGAAATCCTGAACAGGGGGAGACAGCCACCAGCATGGTATGAGGGGACCCATCTCATGCCATACTGGGGAGTGCTGGGATTACTCATTTACAAACATCTTTGCCAGTCTGCAGGAACTTTTTGTGGTTTACAATTTGCATTTAAGATTATTTGTTGTGTGATTTTTATTCCTTCTTAGACTCCTGTGTTTCTCCTGTTGTGAACCACCTGTTCATATTCATTGCTTCTTTGTCTTTTTGTGTATGAACTCTTTTTTAACAAGGGTATGAAATCCCTCCGCGGGCACCTCATAGGGAGGATTCTCCTCCACATCCTGTACCTCTTTTCCAACTCCAGCGTGGCTGCTGGGAATTTGGTGTGGGTCTTCTACCAACTACAACCCCCTACACCCACATGAACTAAAGCCTCATCTCAGCCCAGGGATGCGTCTGTCATTTCTCTGGCACTGCGGCTCTGCTCTAACTGCTAGCATCAATTCTTTATCGTCTCCTGTAATTTTCACATCCTTATCTTTTTCTTGAGTTCTGGAAGAATTCCTCCGACTGTTCTGGTTCTCTGTTTAGTCTCCGAAGATGGCCTCCCTGCTGCCTCGGCTCCACTGAGCACTAATTTGGCAGGAATGTTTAGCACCCCAAATGCCATTCGCCGTCTTCAGACTGCTCCTTTTTCCGACAGGTCGATTTTCTGCTGTGCTCACATTTTTGTCTTGAATCTCGTGGAGAAGCAGGAATTCAATAATTTTATCTTCTTAAGTGGAGTGCCCCTTGGCCAGAATCCAGGGGCTGGGACCATCTTTACAAGGCAGTTCCTTTTCATAAGATCTGTTACTTTTCTCTGACTGGTTCGCTGCCTTCAGAAAGGTCTGTCTGTCCCATGTGGGGAGGGGGGCCCTGTCAGAGTCTGGCTAGGCCCTGTTTAATTTTTTTTATTCACAGCAGAAGGATAAAGGCAACATTTGGGTTTATTGTGATTTTTCTTTGTTGCTCCAAAATCCACTTGCTTGTATAGTCCAAGGAGGGAGCTGTAGGTCAAAGGAAATATCCATCAATGGGGAATTCCCCGCTTCTGAGGTTTATTTTTAGCTTTTTAAGAACGCTAAATATATAAGGCAGGAAATCAAATTGACTTTTTTCTTTAAATACTTAAGGGACTGTCCCAGGTCCTTTTTTAAATACTCTGTCTCTGCCATCACTGATTTTGTGTTTGACTCTTAGATTATCTTCTTACATAGACTTTGTGTTCCATAGGGCTGCCCAGCGTCAGTATCGTGATCATCTAATCACTTTTTAGATTACATTTTAACATCTGATAGAGCTTTCTGAGCACTTGGTTAGTCTTCCAGGTGAACCCTGGGATACTTCTCTCATGTTAAATAAAGAAAAATAGCCACGGGTGCTTTCCCTGGAAAGCTGATCAATAAATGACCATTCCCTTGAGGACCTGGTCATATTTGCATAAAGTCAAATCTCCCAGCAGAGGGGCGGGGCTTCTCCCGCTGGCGCCCTTCATATATCTAGTTCAGGTTAGCCTTGGGGACATGTGTCCTTGGTGGTTTCTCTGGTGAATGATTTCTTTTCCCTTCTATTTTATATAACATATAGGTTATATATGTTTTTACATATGTTATATATTGCATGTTTTGTAGAGTTATAAAGATTTCATGACATACTGCCACTGTTACGTGGGGGACTCTGTATTTTGGTTTGTTTATATTTAATCTGGACTACCTTACTGAATGTATTAGTTTGGATGGGTTTTCAAATGCTTTTGCTGGATTTTCTAGGGATACAGTAATACTCCCTGCAACTAATGAAAACCAAGCCTCCTATCTATATTTCTTATTTTTGACTGATGCCATTAGAAAATAATGGTGGTGAGTAGCCATTCTTTTCTATTTCCTTGCTTCTGTGGGAATGCTTCTGAAGTGTTATGCCATTACACGTCATGCTAGAGAAGTATCCTTATAGTTCTAATTTACTAAGAGCTTAAAAAAAATCCCTAAGTAGGTGTTGGATTTTATTGAATGACTTTTAAGTGTGTATTGAGATGATGATTTAGGTTCCATAAAAATATATTGTCTTAGTAATGTGATGTATTAATAGATATCTTTATGGTATATTGTCCTTGAATACCTGGGATAAATGCTACCTGGTCATGTTGAATTATACTTTTATTAGCAATTTGATAACCTACTACTTTATATGGGTATTTTGCATCCCAGATTATATTGTTAAACGCCAGCTGTAATGCCACAATATCCTTATCCAATTTTCTTTGTTCTAGAAAATGGCTATGCTGGATTGAATTATGGGTCCTAATTCCTCACTCTGTCATTATAGAATTATACATACCCCTGCCATAGCCTCACAAAGACAGGAAGTACTTGCCCACCCCTTGACTTTGGGCTGGGTCATGAGACTCCCTTTGGCGAATGGGATACAAGCAGATGTGAGATGAACGAAAACTCAAAACTTGCATGCTTGGTGGGACTTGCGATCCGTGCCGTGCCATCTCCGTGAGAATGCTATGTGACGCAGGCACGATCCTTCTACTTTCCTAGACCCAGAGTTACTTAAATAAACGAATGAGAATTTGATAACAGATGACTAGTTCGTGGCACTCGGCTGGTGCTCGGTGAGTGTCACTCCCTCCACCCTCTTGTCTGGTGCAGCAGCAGAGGACAGAACGATGACAGGTTGTCTTTTCGGAAGACAATCGCGACATTATCTCAGAGCGCATGCGTGGGTGCTTTTCTGGACCCCAATCATTCTTCCCTTGAAAGTCTGTGCCTCTGCCCCTTGGACCTGGGTGCGCACTTGTGAATGTTTTACCCAGAGGTAGAAGTCATACTAAGTGACTTCAGAGGCTAGGTCATAGAAATGCCATGCACGTCCACCTTACGATCTGGGGACCCAACTGCCAGGCTGTGAAAGCCCAAACTAGCCTATGCAGAGAGACTCCACAACGGAGCGATGAAGCCATGTGTACATGTTATGGTCAGCATCCCTGACAATAGCCAGCATCGACTGCCAGATGTGTGCGTGAAGAAGTGTCCAGATGACTCCTGATCCCAGCTATCTAGTCAGTCCCAGTCTTTGAGGTCTTCTTGGAGAAGTCCCCTAAATATTATGGGGGCAGAGAAAAACCATCCCCATTGTGGTCTGTCCAAATTCCTGACCCACCGAATTTGTGAGCGTAACAAAATGGTCAGTTTGCATCACTGAGTCTGGGGTGGTTTGTTACATAGGAATAATAACTGGAACAGGAATGGAGATCCAGAAAAGTCGTGTATCATTTTGCTGTGGTTACGCTACCAGGAAATGGCAGGATTGGGATGGGAAGCAGGCCCGCCTGTACTTTTTCTGTTGCACCATACTGGCGACTGACTGTGAGGTTCAGAGAGCCCTAAGCCAACCAGAACTGAGGGGTGTCCCACTCGGTAGCCCCACCTGTGTGTGAATGCAGCCCCAAACCAGGTCACTCTGGGGGATGACAGAGATTCACCCCCTCTAGAGCTGACCATGTCCTCCAGCAGGACAGGACTTCTATAAAATGTTACTGCTACTTAAAATGCTAGCAGCCTCACAAACCATGAAGCAAGGCTTAACAGCATTCCACAGCGTAAAGACTTCATTATTACTACAGAGAATGCTTTGGCACATTTATCCGCATTTTATTACGAATTACCATACACATTTAAAACAAAACTACACCTGTTCAAACAACTGGCAGAAGCATTTGGAAATGCTCAGGCTTGGCCGGCTCCTACTGTCCCCTGTTCATCCCAGCACACCCCATTTCTGCTCAGAGAAGTCCGGTGTCCCTGCATGCATGGGCACAGTCCGACCCTTACCCGCTTCATGAACCCTCTGTCCATTTTCTTTTTCCTTTGGTTGTGCTGGCTGCAAAGCACCTTGGGAAACAAGGCCTTGAAAAGCAAACATCTTTTAAGAACCCTCAGGAGCAAGTGTTGCAAATGCTGTGAGGAATCAAGTAAACAAAGAAAGGAAGCCAGAGGGGTGATAAGCCAGTTGGGGGAAAAAAAAAAAAGACCAGAATCTCAATCAAATGGGATCCCCATGCTTTTACAAAGAGCTTTTTGTGATTCAACTTGGGCTCCAAGCTGTCTGGAAAACAGGATTTGGAAAGCTGAAGCCGTTGAGGCTTCGAGGCCATTTGACAGGCTTTTCCTTCTTTTCTCCATCAAGTTCTGCCTTTTGGTTGGTTGGTTTGTTTCTTCAGCCAGATTGCTCTTTGCTCTCATGGTCCCCATGAACTTGAGACTGCCACTTTATTGCTCTGCTCTGTGTGTTGCTGGCCAGAAGAACCCCTCAATTTCAAAGGCCACTCACTGCCTGCATCAAGGAAGCCTGGAGTAGGGAGAACAGATCTGGGAATTCTGGGTATCCCGAGTAGAGTGGCAGACTTCCGGAAGCGCAACCATCCTCCCTCCCTCTCAGAGTGCCCTCGGAGTTTGAGGCTCTTCTGTCTGCCTTCCACTTTCCTCACTTTTTTTCTGGGCAGAGTCTTTGCTTCCAACCACACACCCTTCCTGCCTGCTACAGAGCCCCCTTTGGTCCCCATCATCCTTCATTGCCTCAGCTTGTCAGTTCTGGCCTGGTGTGGAGTCCGCTGAAGGAGGCGTGCGAAAGCAGCTCCAAACGCCGCCGCGGGCCGCCTGTGTGTGGAATCTCTGCAAAGCAGCCTCGTTTCCCATTGACAAATAGCTAGTCCTGGGCCACACGCCACAACTGTCTTAATACAGATTTTGCAGTGGCAGGGGCTTGAGGGCGAGCAGGGAGAGGCGTATCTGAGTGACGAGACTCAGCTCTGTGGCTTATGAGCCGTGTGACCTGGGGCAAATTACTTAACCTCTCTGTTTCCCAGTCTCTTGGCCTGAATCAAATGAGCTACTGTAGGAGACGAAGACCAGTTCGGGGCAAATACATGGTTGGAGAGCATGCTAGAAATATCCACTGAATCTGAATTTCCCCTGCTTAGCCCCTGTTTTCATTACAAACACCCATCTCTCCTCTTAAGGCGAGAGGGTGCCACGTGTGTTTGTACGAGCCGGCAGCTGGCATGCACTTTAGGTCAGATAGTGTACCAGCGCTGTAAGTTCTGAAATAAGTGCCGTGGGAGCCCTGCCCTCATGGGGGGTTCAGTCCTGGGAGAGATGGAGAGTCACTGCAAGGTGGTCACTGGAGGACAGAGGTACACCAGGGGCCCAGAAGAGGCTCTACACAGGTGGCACCGAGTTTTTGGAGGAAGGGGCCTCTAACCTGAATTACCTATAATGCAGAAGGCAGATGGTGACCTAAGAAAAGGTAAAGTCTTATTCATCAAATCAATTCTTGCCACTCAAACTGTATGGAAAAGATACTTTTTTTAAGTCTTCAGAACAACTGAAGCCTGATGACTCCTTATTCTGCACTAATTTCCTTGCCCATTCTTTGATACATTTTCAATTTACCTTCATGGTAATTTACACTCAAGAAAACTATCCAAGATCTGCTAAGGGATTCAATAAAATAGGTCACGGAGTTAAACGCTGTGGTGAAACATAGGGCTTAATTTTATGGATAAAATTTAAATTGCTTGGCTGCCTTTTTGCATTATTCGTGTTAAGACTAACGATCATTCTCGGTGAATGGGAAGGGATCACTGTAGGAATGAGAAAGCCATTTTCCTAATTCTTTAAGCATACCTGGTGGGGCTGTGGACTTTGCCCTGGAGGTGAACGTGGCTGCTCGAGGCAAGAGACCTGAGCGCGGTAGCCCACCTCCACCCAGGGCCACTCTCCCTGTGGCCACGGGAACAAAGAGCCTGAAACAGGAATTTTTCCTCGGGCTGGCACTGGGGGGGAACAGGAGGAGGACGGCATGTCTAACGCCAGCACTTCTCCCGGTATTTCTCAAAGTGAGTTCCCGACTGATGTCCTTGTTAAAAATGCATATTCCAGGCAGCACCTGGGCCTGCTCTCTGGCAGTGAGGCGCAGGAGCTTAGATTTTTCCCAGAGCCTCCTTGGTGACCGGGAGGTGCCTTGAAGATCTATGGGGGCAGTACTGACCACAGAGGAACCACTCCCTTTCGGTTCCGCAGCTTCTTTTATGAACTCAGCACCAGGCTCTGAAGTAAACAAGGACCCCTTTGCTATAATGACCAAATCACCAATGTGATGCGTATGGAATAAAATGATAAAGTCAATTGTCTCTCAATAAAAAGCATTTAGCGACAAAAAGGATATGGGTTTCTTAGGTGGCAAATATTTTATGCAGCTTAATGCAATTTCATTCTTGAGGTTTGTTTCTGATAATACCCTTAATTTACTTGTTTAATGTATTCGTCCGTCCATTCTGATTATGTAAATTGTAGGTGATCTTCTCCATTTGCCATAGAAGACATAATTTAGAGTTGCAAAGCTAACCGAAAGCTGGTCATTGTCACCAAGCACTAAAAAATTAGTCCCTCTGGGGGAACATTTTTCTTAAGAGTTTTATTTATTTATTTTTTTCATTCCAGTGTGGTTTAGATTAGCTGTTTCTCTAGCTGTTCTGTGTAATGATTTATTTTATTGTATTCTTAATTTTTTTAATGTTTATTTTTGAGAGAGAGAGAGAGCAGTGGAGGGGCAGAGAGAGAGAGAGAGGGAGACACAGACTCTGAAGCAGGCTTCAGGCTCCGAGCTGTCAGCACAGAGCCTGATGTGGGGCTTGAACCCACGAACCGTGAGATCATGACCTGGACACTTCACTGACTGAGGCACCCAGGTGCCCCTGTGTAATGATTTATAGGCACCTACTAGCAACCCGCCCCTCCCCCCCGCCCTCCCCCTCCCCCTCCCCCCCCGCCAGAAGGGTCAGAAGGTTCAGTGGTCAAATAAAGCTTGGAAATACCAGGGTAGACAAAGTGAAACAGGTCTTATTGCTGATTGCAGATCCTCTGTGAACCCCTAACGTGTGGAGGTGCGTGGTCACTCTCCAAGAAGGGCACAGAACAGTCAGGGCTTAGTTTCAGGGAACATTCTGCTGAGAAGTGTTGAGAGGACCACACCTTAGAAGATATGTAGTTAACTCCATTGGCAAATTATGCCAGGGGGATGGGGCTGCATTTATTTAAATGAACTGCTTGTAAGACCCAAGCCTAGGAAGTGTTTTACAGCTGGGGGTAGATATTAGATCACTTGCAGGGAGCTTCCTCGGATACAGACCCCCCCCACCATGATGTCCAGGTTTAGGCGCTGATGTAAACTGTGGAATCGTAATCTATTTGATCATCCCCACCACTGCCACCACCATCCAATCATGATAGCGTTTCCAACACCATACCTCTATGGCCACCACACTGGTAGTGCCACCACCATCATGCCGGGACCAACAAGACCACTGCCCTCACCAACACCGTCATCTATCCCATCACCACTGCCGCCACCACACTATGAACAATGAACAGCACTGCCATTACCACGCCATGATCTACGCTACCAGTGCTGCCACCTGTGTGTGCAGCCATCACCACCACTGCCGCCCCTAGAACTGCTTCAGAGCAGCCACCACCACCACAGCCAGGGTGGCCACCAACCTTCCTGCGTTTAGACTGGAGTGGGAGAAACAACAGTGTTACTGTTTCAGGTGATGCTCAAAGGTTGGGAGGCTCCGTATAATTGCACGTATTTAGCCTGAGTTACTATGGCAGCCAATAATCAGACATGGTGTCAGCAGAATCCTGCGGTCTACAGACTGGAGGCGAAACAGGATCTCCAATCCAAGGCAGGTGTACCTCCATTTCCTCTGTGACATGAGTAAAACAGGTCACATAGGTCTGCCACGTCAGCTTATCGGATGGGAAGATTCAGCCCCAGTGTGATTTCAGAAATGACGAAGCTGGACTGCAGCCAGTTTAGGAGCAGTCTCTGGCGCTAGCCAAGTGGGGACCATGGAGGCATTTCAAAACCAGCACAAAACGAGGCTAGCTACTGCTTGAGGGCCCAGTCTAGGTGAGAGAGTCCCAGGAGAAAAAACCTTAACTGTATGTTATAGTCTGTGTAATTACGCTACTTTGAAGTTGTATTTTATGTATGAACTCTTGTATATATTGTACACATATAAATGTATATACTAATCATGATGATGATGGGTGGCAGGTACTGAGTGCTTAACGAAGTGTTGGGGACCATGCTGAAGACTTTGCACAGGCTGTCTCTTTAATTCTGATGACTCCTATATCATAGAAGGGTAACTGTCAGTCCCATTTTCCTGATGAACAAATGGTGAAGCAGAAGCTAAATAACCGGTCCGAGATCATAAAGCAAATTAACTGTAGTGCTGTGGTGTGAACCTAGGTAGCCTGGTTCCAGGAACCACGATCTAAACCAAAACCGTACGTCGTGAACACGCTGTCTGCACACTGTCTACACATGGAGGCAGTGTATAAACTTCAGCTGTCTACAGGTCATCCCGCATGGGGTGATTTAAGGCATGTTCAAGGGTACTGTTGATGATATGTGGTTTGTTGCAAGGGCTAATTTTTGAGAAGAGATTTAAGTCAAATGAAAGAAACACAAAAAGCCACCAAGTGCAAAGCAATGTGGTGCAAAACAGGATGGTAGTGATGACTACTCTCGAGGCAGAGTTCTCGAAAGTTCACATAATAGGTGTGCAGGGAGGGGCTGTAGCCTGCGGGCACTGGGCGAGGCAATGCCGTTCCTCCTGGCTCTCGGTCCACAGCTCATCTTGCGTGTTGAAGTCCTGAGCAGCCTCAGGAAGAGAGATCCTAGGTTCAAAGAGCTTAAGGTTCCAAGCACTTCACAGTAAGCGAGAGCACTCAGGACAGATGAGGGATGATTCCGAGAGTGCCTGCCAGGGGACTGTCCCTCCTTCCTCCTCACCCTAGCTCATTCCTTAGACATAGTGATATTAGGAATGTATGTATCTGTTGTTAATTCTTAAAAATATATAAATATAAGCAAACCTATATATATGTTCTATACAAATACAGACATGCACAGATTATTTTTTTCTCATGAAAAGAGAAATAGCAGTAAGCTGTGCCCCGCTCCCAGTGTCCACAGTGAGGCAAGAACCATGGTCAGTGATGCTTTGACTCCTATCCTGGGTGGGGGAGCTTGCTGGGCTGGGGCTCTAAATCCCCATCATCATCACCATCACCACGTTCACTGTCTGCTGCTGCTTAGAAGTGCCAAAGGTGTGCCAGGCTCTGTGTGAGGTGTTTACAGGGTTTAGATCCTCACAACAGTCTCAAGAGGCAGTTGCCATCACTCCCCTGAGGTTGCTTTGCCGGCTTGGCCAAGGTAGCATGGGCTGGAAATGGCGGTGCCGGGATGTGAAAGCAATTTTCTGTATCTGGCTTTGAGGTTTTTGCTTGTTTATGTGCTCTGGGCTTGTTTTAACTGTACCAAGTACCTCTTACGTGAGATTCTTCATCTCTAAAATGCGGGTAGGTAGGTGGAAATAATGCTACCTCATGGGCTTGTTTCGGGGCTGAAATAACAGAACGCACATAGAAACGTTTTGTAAAATGTAAGAAGCCATCCAAATGTAACATTACTACTATTATTTTGGTTTCATGTGATAAAATTAAACATAACAATTTTGTTTAGCCATTTGGATAATGATTTCAGTATAACTTCCCTTGTAATTTTACGTATTTTAAGTTTTTATTTCGAAATAATTTTATTAGACTCCGCAAAGTTGCAGAGTGCTTAGCAAAGGCGGTCCAAGGAGTTCCTGTATTCTTTCACTCGGCTTCTGCTAATGTTAACATCTCGTGGCACAACATCTAAACCAGGAAGTTAGTGTTGTCACTACTCGCCAATCTAGAGACCTTAGTCAATCTCCCCTGTATCACCTTTTTCTGGTCTAGAGTCTAATCCAGGATCTCACCCTGCACGTAACTGTCCTGCATCCCTCTTGTCCTCTATCTGGGGACAGCCCCTGCATCTTTTATGACCTGGGCGTTTTAGAAAAGTTCTGGCCAGTGTTTTTGTGGAACGCCCCTCAGTTCGGCTTGTCTGACGTTTTTTTTTCTCTCCATTAGATTGGGTTTCTGCACCTCAGCACGAACACCTCAGAAATGATGGCGTGCCACTCTTCCAGGGAGCACGACATTGATTTCTCTTCATTCTGGGGATACTGACTTTGATACTTGGTTGAGATGGTGTCTGTCAGACTTCTCTACTGTTCAGTTGCTATTTTCCCTTGTGCATCTGTAAATAGTAAGCATCTTATGGGAAAGTACTTTGAGACTATGCAAAGAACCCTGTTTCCCATCATACTTTTGCTCACTAATTTTAGCATACGTTGATTCTGATGTGGAACAACCATTGGTGTGATGTTTGCCAAATGGTGATTTTTTATTTCCAACATTCCTTCTACAGGATTAAGTAGAATTCTTCTGAAAAGAGGACTATCCTTCCTCCTGTGTTTATTTATTTATTCATCCAATCATTTATTTATATCAATGTGGACGCATGGATATTTATTCTGTGGGGTGTAACCCATTATCATTATTTATTTTCTTCCTCAAATTATCCCAGATTTTCCTGATGGAAGTGCCTTAAAATTAGCTCCAGTATCTTTCTGACGTGCTCCCATCACTTATCAAGCACTCCCTTGGTTTCTGGCACAAGATATTCAATCCAGGCTCATTTTGTTCTTTCTCTGCCCCAGCTCTGGAATCCAACATTTCTCCAGATAAGCCAGGGCTATCTGAAATTGAAGGATGGCATTTAGAAACCAAGGGGGATGGTTGTGCTCACTGCTACTGAGGTCTTGGGGTTTCTAGGCATCTCTTCGAAGACAGAACTAGGAAATTATATGTTAGACATTATAATTATGTATCACATAAGTATAGAACACGCACACGCATGTACACACACCTCCCTGTGTTTCCTTCTATCACCATCCACGGATACATTAAAAACCCCGAGTTCATACTGAAACCCAGTTCCAATCCAATACCACAGGGTTCATTCCACCCTCCCCTTCTTTCCTTATTGTAATTTCTTTCTTCAACAGCGAAAAACTTGGCTCTACCATCCACAAGAATTTACGCATTTGCTTGCTCCTAGTGTTTACATAAAATAGCTTCAAAACTGCTCACCTGTATCCCTGTGGAAATGAGTGTTCTAACTGGAAAACAGTACTTAAGAATGCTTCTTTTTGGCATTAGCCTCCCCTTATCCAGTCATCCTGCTCTTTCCAAGTTCCTGAGGTTGTTTCTTTGTTTTCTTCCTGCCTCCAGGGTGCTCGTAGATTCATTTGTCATCAGGTAAAGCTGTTTGTTACTGTTTGTGTCTCACCTTGGGTTCCCCTCTTCTCCAGGTTGACTTTTTAGTACACGTTTAGTTTTTTGGAATGGGATCACAGGGTTCCAAGTCAGACTATACAAAGAGACTATACAAGTCAGAGAAGGGTCTCTCTTCCCTCATCCTGCCTTCTGCCCTGTTCCCAGTCCCCCAATCTTTCCACGCTGTTTCCATCCACCAGCTGGAAGGGACCGATCTCATTAGTTTACAAAATCTATTCTTAAATGATTTTGTCTTCCTAGGATTTATTTTCCCTATAACTATCAGTCACTCATCAATCTCCCCAAGGTCTAACTCTTTCTCGACAACCTTGTCTTCAAAAATATTTATACAGACGCATCTTTTCAATTTATTTTAATTATGCCCTTTGTACTATTGGGAGTATTACTTAACTGTTTTTATCTCATTTGGGCCTAGGTTTTCTGAATGCTCTTTACATGAGTTCTCTCTATGATCTGCTTAGCAAGGAAGGCAAATGTCTGACTCTGAATAATCTTTGCTTCCCGTTTGGAAGACAAAGATGGTTGCAGGTCTGGTGTATTAACCCAGGAGGTGTCTCCTCAGGGGGTGACGGTTAGGCCTGACTGGTTGGTGTGGCAGCAGCAGCAGGCAGAGACAGTAAGAGTTTGTGGGCAGAGATAGGGTCCCCCTTGGCGAGATGGTGGGGGTACTGGCTTTGCATTCTAAAGACTGGGGCTTTGTCCTTTATTTGCTGGGGAGGTCTCGTACAAATCCTGTTCTCTCTCCAGGCCTCAAGTTTCCTTATCCTACAAATGGGAATATTAATACTTAATCACAGGAATGTCCCGAGGATGATGTGACTCTCTTTGAACCCCCACTCCCCACGTGGAAGAAGTACACTGATGGACAGTGTCCCTTCCTCACTTAGCCCTCCTTTCCTTCTATTACTATTAATACATGTCTTGTTTCAATTCTTTTTTTGTTTTTAACTAAACTTTTTATCTTGACATTATTGTAGATTTATATGCAGTTTAAGAAATAACACAGCGATCCCAAATGCCCTACACCCAGTTTCCCCCAATGGTAACTTCTTGCTCCCTTGCAGTAGTAGCAGGTCACGACCAAGATGTGGGGAGTGCTAGGATCCACCCATCTTTTTCACATTTTACCAGTTGTACACGCACTCATTTGAGCGTATGTATTTAATTCCACGAAATTCCATCACATCCTTAGGCCTTAGGCTTCATTTACCCACCACCACTACCACCCCGGTAGAGCCATGTAACAGTTCCCCTAGCACAGAGAGCTCTCAGTTGTCCATTTGTAACCACACACACTTCCCTCTTCTCAAGCCCCATCCCTAACCCCTGGCAACCAGAAATAATATATTCTCATTCATAGAAGTTTGCCATCTCAAGAATGCTATATAAATGCAATCACAGAATAGGTAACCTTTTAGGATTGGCTCTCTTCACTCAGCATTACCCTCTGGAGATTCATCAGAGGCGCTGTGTGTACAGTTTCTTTTTATGACTGAATAATATTCTCTGGTACGGATGTGTCAGTTTATTCACCCCTCGAAGGACACCTGGATGTTTTTCCGGTGTTTAGCTATTATAAAGGAAGCTGTAATGAACATGCGTGTATGGGTTTTGTGTGAAAGTAAGTTTTCCCTTCTCTGGGATAAATGCCCATGAGTGCAATTGCTGGGTATATGGTAGCTGCAGGTTTAGTTTCACAAAAACTGCCAACCTGGTTTCTAGAGTGATTGTACCATTTTACTTTTCCACCAGCAATTATGAGTGGTCCCGTTTCTCTGCATCCTTTCCAGCATTCAATGTCATTTTTTTTATTTTAGCCTTTGTAATGGGCGTATAGCAATACCTTGTTGTGGTTTTAAAGTTGTACTCTCCTATGGCTAATATTTTAAATATCTTTTCATGTGCTTATTATCTGCCATCTGTATATCCTCTTTAGTGAAGTGTCTGTCTCTTGGGTGTCTTCTGCCCATTTCCTAACTGGACTGTTTGAGTTTTTATTGTTACATTTTGAGAATTTTTAAAAAATTTTTTTAATGTTTATTTTTGAGACAGAGAGCGTGAGTGGGGGAGAGGCAGAGTGAGAGAGAGAGAGAGAGAGAGAGAGAGGGAGACACAGAATCTGAAGTAGGCTGTCAGCGCAGAGCCCAACACAGGGTTTGAGCCCACAAACTGTGAGATTGTGACCTGAGCTGAAGTCAGATGCTTAAGCGACTGAGCTACCCAGGCACCCCGAGAATTCTTTATGTAGTTTAGATAGTAATCCTTTGTTGGATATATGACCTGTAACCTCAACTCTTGGAGGAATGAGACAGAGTAAACAGTAAATAAGCAAACGCTGAAACAAAAACCATTACTTTGTTTTCATTTTGTATTTGGTGGGGGGGAAGGAGAGGCGGATGGAAAATGGGGGAAGAACTGTCTTCTAGTTTACGAGGTCACGAGTAATGGTGCCCATTTTTCACAGCATTCTATAGATGCTCAGCAGTACGGTGTAATGCAAAGCAGAAAAATGTCTGAGCGCCTTGATATATGCACTTTCACTGGTGGAGTGCTGTTCACCCCGACCCGGTGCAGCCGAGTCTGGTGCGAGAGTACCTGCCGCGGACCCTCCCCCCTCAGAGACCCTTGTAGGATCAGTTTCAGTTAAGCCACATCTCCACGTAGACACATAAAGATAAAGAAATGTTGATTTGTTACTCAATCAGAAAAGTACCTCCTTTTCGAAAGAGTTTGGAATGTAACACTTGTGTGGCCTCAACCCCTTGAGGCCTCAGACGAGAAAGAAAAAAAATTATCTTGGTTCAAAACAATTGCTGGAGTAATTCAACATTCTTAAATCTATCTCCTCCAGAAAAATCTTTTAAATTAGAAATGTGAAAATAAACAGTTTTTCAGGCCAGGCTGGAGAACTGCCCATGAATATATATTAAAATCATTCTATTTGATTAATAAACGTCTCTGTGAGCCCAAGATTAAAGCAACATGCTGAGCTTATATAATATTTACTCCTGCTCTCATAGTATCTCCTAAAACCCAGAAGACCCAAATCTGGGGCTGTCACTGCCTTAAATAGAATTATTAGAGCTTAATTTCCCTGCTTACCTCAGACTGTACTGTGCCACCTTATCATGATGCATTTAATTCTCTCTTATATTCACTGTGTAATAGAGAATCAAAATTAAAGTCACAGGGGTAACAAAAGGGATGGGCATCACACTGGACGCTGATCAGATCTTTTTATTTAACATAGAAAACTGCTGGTGTAAATGATATTGCAGTAAATAGGCTTCCATTTAAAATGCAAGTCGCTGAGAGGAAACCCTGGGAGCCATAAAATACTCTTCCCCTCCTCAAGGTTGTCCAAAGGGAAAAAAAGGACGAGGCTTTCAACCGGGTTGTTATCTTTACGATGCAATTTAATCTGGGATGCCACAAACATGTGGGGCAGGATCGTTAGGAAATAACATCATAAAGTATCAAGAAAGGGCTCAAGAAAACAGGAGAAACTGTTTTGTGGTTTTCTCACCCCGATGCATAGATATGAGGATATTATGTTAACTTGTCCGGTCATGGCCGCGGGAACAGGAACTGCTGTAAGCCCGAGCTGGGCTGAGGCCTGCTCAGGACGCACGTGGGGAGACCAGACGTGTCCCGGACAGGTCATGTGGCCAGACGTCTAATGTGCACCATCTCACTTAAGCCTTGTAATAGACAGCCTTGCAAAGTTAGAAGATGTTATTCCCCTGTTGCAGCTGAGGACGCACAGGTGGAGGGGTGAAATAAATTGCTCAAGGTCATGCACTAGTGAGTGGGTTTGCTACCAAGGCGGACTTCAAAGCCAGTGCTCTTTCTGTGACCCCATGGTCACAGGGAAGGGGGCAATGTCCTCTCTGCGGCTCACTACTCTGCAGCGTTTGCTCTTGTGGGTTGTGGGACCCAAGGGAAAGCAGAAATAGGGATGAAAATCCCGGGATCCGGACGCAAGTCAGGGCTGAGTGTGGCTGGACAGCAGGCAGGGCTGGGAGGAGTGTGGGTCCTGGCAGTCTGCCAGACACAGGTGCGCCTCCTGGATCCCGCCTAGGCTGGGGCAGAGATTTGGCAGAGAGCAGATCTGCGCCCACTTCTGCTCCATGCATCTGGAAAACTAGCATTCTTCCTTCTGGAGGCATCCGTTCAGTCAATCACAGGAGAAGCACGGAGGACGAACTCTGGACTATAGTTTGGGACCGTGAATCCAAATCAGAGAAAAATCAGGTAACAGGTTCTACAATTTAGTTTCTGAGCACTCGAAAAAAAAAAAAGAGATGAGTGCTCAGAGCTGGCAAGAGTTCTCTCAGAAGAAGCCATTTCCCTATATGGTAGTTTCCAGATGAGCCAGCAAGTAATAGTCATGAAGGAGGAATCTTATCCGCACGTGACAAGGTCTCACAATGAGGTGGGCAATGCACCCAGGCCCACCTTGCTGCCAGGAGTCATGCAGGGCTGTGCACTTGCCTCCAAGGTTGAGTCCTGCTGGCCTTGGTGAAGAGGGCCTGAAATCTCAGCAGTCCTGGTGCCGGATGGCAGTCTGGGCTACCCAGGTACAGGTAGCAGACTATCCTAGCCCCTACCAGAGGCATACTGGGAGCCCCTGTGCCAAGGTTCCTTCCATGGCTGAGGCTTCACCTACTAGACATCTGCTGGCTACCTGGTTAAGACTTTGAATGAGTCCCCTTCACCTTAGAGTCCACATTCCAGACTCCAAGGTCAACCCTGGACCCCTTCCCACTTCCGGATAGGCCAGCCACACTTTCTGCTCTCACCAGATCTGGGTTTGAGACCTGCCATTCCTGCGGCCTTGCAGAAGCCTGCTGCGACATCTCTGCAGCACGGGGAGGAGAGAAGAACACCAGCCCTGGGCGCTGAGGCCTGGGTTCAGGCTCTAGCTCCCCAGGCTCGATGCTCAGCTGTGGCATCGACAATCTCACCAAGCCTCAGTTTCCCTGTCTGTAGAGGGAAGGAGAACACTACCCCCTGACCTCTGACCAACCTCTGAGTTCCAGTCCTTGCATGTACACAGTCACCATGGCACAGGACGCCCTCTTACGCTCGGGCTTAAAGCACTCCTTCTCCCCTCCACCTCCCTCTGGTTCCATCGGAGTCACAGGTTCTCAGGAGTAGGACAGGAAGTACCTTCATCTTCATAAAATCCTTCTGTACTCCGAGGTTTGCACATTATAAGGCTCTTCTCTTCTATCTCATGGTCATTTTCCCAAGGTTCTTTATTTCAATGCCCTGACTCAGCTGCCGCTCTGCCGGGCTCTTCCTCTCTGCCCTCTCTAATGGCACATTCCCAGGATCTCCTTCTTCACTAGGGGTTCATGGCCCCCCTCCCCCCTTAGCTTCTATCTACCAATCTGTAAGACCACGGTCGGACTTTGGCCTTCGCACTTGGCACATTGTGACCCTCTCCATCTGCAATCTGGCCACTCCTGCGGTGCAACTTCCAAGTCCACACGGACAACCCAACACGTTGGCTCTCCGTCACCTCATTAGCGAAGTGATCTCTGCACCCCGAAGCCACTCATGGGTGCCTTTATGCACGAGACCCTGTAACCCCCAAGACTGCCACAGTCACTAATCCATTCCTTCAGTTCTTGGCAGCCATGTATTCTACCATATGTGGTGAGACGGGGCATCCACCTTGCTAGGGTCTCCAGGCACTCTTGACCCTGCCCTGCCCACTCCTCTCTCCCCTCTCCTTCTGCACTTCCTTTTGATCACCTGAGATCCCAGAACAGTCCTTTCAAGGATGCTCATGGCAATACCCGAAGCCCCATGCCTCCGCACACCTCCATCACATCCAGCTTGCAGACTCCTTCCCTGGCTGAACCCAGCTACTTCTTGCTCCGTGGTTGTCACAGAGCAACCAATGCCTGCTGGGAAAAGCCGTCCCTGGGGCCTCTTGCATTGCTGACTGGTCACATGCCCTGCACGAAGGTGAGGTTCTGGCCCAGGTGGTCTTCACCACACACCCACCATCTTCCCTCCTCAAGCCTCTGAGGTCCCAGCAACCCTCACTCTCAGCTGGGGACCACGCCACCCATCTTGGAAGACAAGAGAAGACACACAGGGCATCTCTACCTTTGTCCTGTCTGTCTGCCCCCGTTACAAAAGAGCGGCAGCCTAAGGCCAGTTCAACTGGGCTTGGGTTTCTAGTCCCTCCCAATTCACTGGAACAGCACCACAGAGCCTGAAAGTCAGTCAACCGCAGCCTGAATCTGCTGCCCACGGCAGGCATGTCTTCCTTGTCCACAAAATGTAATTATTTTTTATTTTTAATGAGTCAACATTTAATATTTTAGAGCCTTAAAAAAACTTTTAATTCTGATGTAATTTCAGGCTTAAGGAAAAATACCAAGAATATTACAAAGAATTTTGATATACTCTTCACTCAGATTCCCCAATGGTCATATTTACCACATTTGCTTTATCTTACTCTTACTCTCTCTCTTTCTCTCTCTCCACATACACACATACACATATTTTTTTCTGAACCAGACAAATAAATTGCTGACATGATGTCCCTGCGCCCCTAAAGACTTAGCATGTTTCCTTTAAATTTTTTTACTGTTTATTTATTTTCGAGAGAGAGAGTGAGTGAGTGAGAGCAGGGGAGGGGCAGAGAGAGGAGACACAGAATCTAAAGCAGGATCGGCTCTGAGCTATCAGCACAGAGCCCGATGCGGGGCTCGAACCCATGAACGGTGAGATGACGACCTGAGCCGAAGTCGGATACTCAACCAACTGAGCCACCCAGGCACCCCAGCATGTTTCCTTGAAACAAAAACATTCTTTTACATAACTACAATAAAAGAATACAAATCGAGACGTTAACGTCGATACAGTACTGTTAGCTAACTTACAGATGCAATTCATATTTCACCAAATTTCCACTGGTGTCTATTATAGTAATAATCAACCCATGATCTGTAGACTGCATTCAGTTATCCTGTCTCTCGCTCTTCTACCAACTAGAATAGCTCTTCAGTCTGCCCGTCGTGATACTGACATGTTATACAGGCCAATTATTTTGTAGCCTGCCTCTCACTTTAGCTTTGCCTGATGTTTCCTCAGGAGGAGACTGAGGCTGCGCACTTGCAGCGGGAACAACACAGCAGTGATGGTGACGGTGCGCCCTTCTCAGTACATGAGGTCAGGAAACACCCCGTCATTACATCGAGTCCTGCTGACGTCAGCTCTGATCATTTGGTGAAGGTGGTGTCTGCTGGATTTCTCTGCTGTAAAGTTATGATTTTTTCCCTTTCTGATTAGTAAGTCTATTGTCAGGAGTTACTCTGTGGGTATGTAAATATTTCAACCCGCTAGTTTTAGAACCCATTAACGATTCTTGTTTCAGTCAATTATTATGTGGTTGCCAAATGGTGATTTTTTAGCTCTGTCATTCCTTCATTGTTTACTAGTTGGCATTCGACTGTAAGAAAAAGCTTTCTGGTCTCTCCTTTTATCGGTTTGTTCATATAACTAACTTAATAAGTTGATTTATATCAGTTTAGATTAATGGACTGTTACTTTATTCAGTGAGTTATAATCCTTTACTTCCTTATTTATTTTTATGCTCAAATTGTCCTAGATTTTATCAGTGGGAACTCCTTCAAGCTGGCTCCTGTGTGCTTTTGCTATGTCCCCATTATTTGAGCACTTTTATTTTTTGGTTCTGCAAGATATGCCAGGTTCATCTTATATTTTCCCTGCCCCAGCCTCCAAATCAACCATTTTTCCAAAGAACTCTTTTGATACAAAATGGTATTTAGAAACCAAGGTTAGAATGTACTATCGTTCCTGGGGTATAATTATCTCTAGATCCTCTCAGCAGATAGGAATAAGACATAGAAGTATGTGTGTCTGCATACATACTGACAGACACGTCCGTCTTTGTGCCTATCTTTTCTATCCATGAAGTCACACTAATACCTTCATTTCCAAATCACGTCACTAGGGTACTTCTCTGTTCCCTCTGTCTATATTTGGAACTCTGCTGTGTTTGTAACCATGAGAAACCGGATTTCGATGATCCACAAGATAGTCATTGACTTATCACTTAATTCTACGATACAAAGAAAGTAGTTTTGGAATTGCTAGTCCGAGACTCTGGGGAAAAGGAACCTATTTATGAGAGTTGAATGTTTTTGTTTATACTTGAATATTTCGTGTCCCATAGTCTGCAGCAATCAATGATCTCCGACACACGAACATTCATATTTGCAGCTCACCTTATGAAATCAGAAGGTATGGCTGCTCCCCCTTCGGGTGTGCACACATGCTCCCTTCAGGGCTGCCAGTCTGCATGCTCTCTCTGACTTTAACTAGAAATAATCCCTCCTTGCTCCTGCACATTCAAACCCTACTTCACCCGGACCCGGCCATTCCGGCAAGTGTCTCCGGTTCTCCTCTCTCCTTCTCTCCAACTTGGTTGTCAGTGATACTGTGTCAGTAAAAGCGTCTTCACAGAGAATTAACTGCATGCTGCTAGAGCCCACAGATGCCGGCTTTCAGTCTTCATCTCACTTGACTTCCTAGTAGTAGTCGGTGCCGAGGACTCTTGTCTTCCCTTTCCTCTGTGACCAAAACTGCTCTAGTTCCTTCCTCTTCCTCAGCCTCCTGGGCTCCCTTGCAGGCTCATCCTCCTTTGGGGGGCTGCAAAACGCTGCAGCCCCTCAGGGCTTACTCTCCTCTGTAATTCTCCCACTCTTTGATCTCATTTACCCCTGTGACTTGCGAATGTCCTTCAGGCCTGTCTTCTCTGACTCTAATCACCACCTTCCCATAGACGTTCACAGGTCTCTCCACCCAAAACGTCCGAAGCTGAACGTGTCCCTTGCCCAAGTCTGATCCACACCCAAGACTCTTTCGTTTTCGGTGAGTGGCACACTCCCCCGTCAGATCCAATCCGTTATCTGGTCAACTTTACCTTCTAGTAACCTTCCGCATCTGTCACCTTCTCTTCATGGTCTCTTATCAAAAGTACGATTTCAGGGGCACCTGGGTGGCTCAGTCAGTTGAGCGTCCAACTTCGGTTCAGGTCATGATCTTGCAGTTCATGAGTGAAATCATGACCTGAGCCGAAATCAAGAGTCGGAGGCTCAACCGCCTGAGCCACCCAGGTGCCCTGCACATGCACTTTCCCATGCCACGAATGCCCTGCATCCTCTGACCCCAGCCACCCTCACTTTTAACTTAAAAAGTGCCTCATTATTCTTCTCTAGCTCAGCCCTTACATATCCACAGACAACTTTCCCTCATTTCTTACTACGTTGAACTGCCTCACTGTTCACGCTGAGAACATCAACTTCTCGTCAGTCACCTGAGTAATTTTATGTCTGTGGGATTTGATTAATGTCTCTGCCTCCCTGTTATGGACTGAATGCTTGTGACTCCCCGACCCAGTTCATATGTTGAGACTGTACTCCGGATGTGATGGCATTAGGAGGTGGGGCCTCTGTGACTGGGGTTAGATGAGGTCATGGGCAGAGAGCTCCCATGAATGGGATTAGCGCTCTGATAAGGGTCACAGGAGAGCTTGCTTCCTCTCTCTGCCATCCACCCTGTGCAGGTATAATGAGAAGTCGGCCGTCTGTAACCTGGAAGGGCTCTCACCAGAACCCGACCCTGTGGGTCACCCTGATATCAGACTTCAGCCTTTAGAACTATAGAAATAAATGTATTTGGGGCACCTGGGGGGCTTGTCGGTTAAGCAGCCGACTCTTGGTTTGGGATCATGATCTCACGGTACGGTTTGTGGGTTTGGGCTCTGCCTCGGGCTCTGTGCTCATAGCACGGAGACTGCTTGGGATTCTCTCTCTGTCCCTCCCCTGCTTGCGCACATGCACTCTCTCTAAAAATAAACTAAAAATAATGTATCTGGTTTGCTTGCAAACCACCCCATCTATGACATTTTTGCTTATAGCAGCCTGAATGACTCAGGCACTCCCCCAAGAACAAAGGGACCCCTTCTGCTCCCATGTTGTGTCTTCATCTAGCAAGTTCCCAGCACAGGCAGGTACTCAAGAAACATGTGGAATGACTGAGGCAGCACAGTGTGGTGGTTACAGGCACACACAGTGGGGCAGACCGGCTCTCTCGCTTACTGGCTGTGGGACCCTGGGCAGGCGACTCAATCTCTCTGAGCTTTAGCTTGCTCATCATCTGTAAATCAGGGAGAGTGACAACAGCGCCCACCTTGGAGGGCAGTAATGAAGTTAAACGAGTCCATGCAATGCACTTACTACCTGGCAAATAGTAAGGAAGATGTTAAACACGTCAACAGTTGCTAAATGAGTAAGTTTAATTAAACTGAGAGAAACTTTGATTTGGAAAAAGACATACAAGTGACTTGTTATTGAAATATAAGAAATACAGGCCAACAGCCAAATTCTATTGCCTAGAAATAAACCCTCCAAGTAACAGAAAACAGGATTTAAATTTAATTCAACCTCCATTAGTAAGTTTGTGACTACATGTTGGGAAAACAACAACTTACATCTGGGAATACATCCAACATCTCCAAAGAAATGCAGGCTCAGATTCTTAATATATTCAACGAGTGCTGTAGGTATGTCTGAGGGTGCTGACTAGTCATACGTCGGCTGCATAATTTCTGTCAAAAATCAGCAAACTAAGAATAAAAATCTCAAATGAACTTTTTAAAACCAGTCACCCCCACTACTCAAATTCATCCATCAAGCCTCTGAGAGTCTTCTCTGTGAAAGCCCCACACAACATGTGGTACAAAGCAGGAAGTACCTATAGTTAAAGGGCCATACCATAAATACAAATGTCCACCAGCCTCACACATTCATACTAGCCTATATCTTTATGCTCTCAAGTAAAGGAGGGTGAAATAAGAGCTGGCTCACCGTTTTCTCCTTTAGGCTCATGTGACTGTCAAGTGTATTAACAATGAAAATCCGCAGAGCTAAGTTTCATCTAACGGATAATTATTTCATCCTGAAGGGGTGTGTTATCACAGAGCTAGAGACAGAAATTTTGCTATATTGCCTCTGTTGGTTTGTAAGGTTTTTTTTGTTTCAGGAGAAGCGGGAAGAAGGAAACAAAGGAAAGACATTTGCAGCTTGGAGAAGGGACGCTTATGAGAGGGGAAAGAGCTCCAAGCAGAAAGCCGTTAGAGATGCTGTTCATTTCTCCTTAAAGGTACCAAACAAATGCTCTAGCTGGTTTAATCCAATTTATATGCATGCAATATCGAATTACAGTTGTGAGTTGTCTTAGTGAAAATATACCAACAGAAGGGACATTCAGTTTTCTTTGTGGAAAACAGAAAGTCAGCTGTGGGGCCAGCTTTTTATTCAGCTTTAATCGTGAGCTGACTCCGATTGAGGGAAAAGGCACTGTTTAAATATATGTCCCCAGAGAGATGATGGGGGTCGGGTTATGGCTTGGTGCATAGATGTGCTGGCGTTTGGCGGCTGCTGACCATGACTGGGGCTGTGGGTAGGAGGAGATGATGCCTGACTCAACGGAGAAAGGAAATTCACACCACATGCCTCTCATGGTGGCAGGAAAGTTCCCTTCTCCAAGACCTGGGTCCTCCCTGCTCTGTCAGCCCCCTCTCCCTCCCATATGCTGGAATGGGATTCTCTTCTGCTATGTTTACCCATACTGCTTTCTCTATCCATAAGGCCCCCTAAACTGTGTCTCTCACATTCCCCACACCTTGGGTGTCACCTCCTCCAAGAGGCCTCCCCCACCTGCCAGGGGAAATGCCCCTTCTTTGTACTTGGTGCCACAGTCACCAGCTACCATGTGTCTCACTGTCTAAGGGAGGCAGACAGTCCAATCCCACAGAGGTAAGATTCCTCAGGTGACCTAAGCTACTCAGGCATTCCTGTTGGGCAGGGGGTGCAATTTAATCAACTCTATTTCCAGCAACAATGCCTGGTCTGGAGAAGGCGCAGTCAACATCTGTGGGATGTTGAAAGGCGTCAACCCAATGTGTATAACATTCAAAGACACAAGCAGGAGACGCTATTCTGGACTTTCAAAAGTGACCAAGTACTTTCCATAGAAGAATGACTGAGAATAAAGGAAAGAAAGCGCTTGAGGTCATTCATAACCAAGGCCCCTCCACCTACAAATACTCTGATTGATTGAAATAATATATAATATAGATATATAATGTATCCACGAATGATTATCCATGCATTCTGTGGTTACCGTGATCTTGGGAGATCGGGAACACTCTGACACCTCGTGGGACCATGCCAGAGCCTTCCTTCCCATGCAGCAAAAAGAGAGTCTGCAACTACATCAAGGGATGCTCATGTCCCTCCAACAGTACAGATGAAGATACCTGTCTGAAGCGACACATTCTACAATGTAGACCACATACTCTACTCTGATAAGCCTCACAGCAAAGACAACAACCATGAAGCCAGCGGGTATTTCTGAGGAGTCAAGGTTGGCAAGAAAAGCCACTTAGTGGCTAAGAGTCAAACGGATGTTTATATCAAGTCAAGCAGAGGGTATATATCCTGAAAAGAACGTTATTCCACACACTGTTTTAAGATTTATAGGGAAATAAATTTCTTCTTTCTTCTAAGTAGAAATGTTCTTTTTCCCCCCACACACTTGCTTTAGGATAAATTTTGTGAAGTGGAATTGCTAGACCAAGAGTGTATACTTTCTTTCTGAGAGATAAGGACACTTTTTAACACAGCAGCAGTTATTCACCTTAAAAATTAATAATTCTTTAATATATCTACCAACCAGTTGGTCAATCTTCAGATTTTCCCACCTCTTGCATGAATATCATTTTATAGTTAATTTGAATCTGGAGTCAAATAAGGTTCATACATGGTATTGTTTCATATGTGTCTTAAATCTCTTGAATTATACAGTCTCCAATTCTTCTTTCTCGCTGTTTATTTCTTAAAGAAATTGGGTCATATGTCCTACAGAATTTATCACATTTTATATATAACTGAAGCAGCCTTGAAGAATCTTTTTTTTTTTAAGTTTGGTATTTTTTATCGAGGTATAATTGACATACAATAAACCATACATATTGAAAGGGTATAATTTAGTAAGTTTTAACATGTATATGCCCAAGAAGTGAACACAACAATCAAGATATCATCACAGTATCATCCCCCAATGTTTTCCTTGTGCCATTTTGTAATCCTTCCCTCCTGCCCCATACCACCCCCCTACCCCCAACTACTAATCTGTTTACTGTCACTGTAGATTAGTTTGTAGCTTCTAGAAGTTTTACATACAGAATACATAAAGTATGTGCTCTTTTTTGGTCTGGCTTCTTTCAGCATAATTATTTTGAGATTCATCTACGTTTTGGGTTCATTCTTTTTTGTTGCTGAGTACTATTCCACTGTGTGAATAAACCACCATCTGTTTGTTCACAGGTTGATGGAAGCTTGGATTGTTTGCACTTTGGGGCCATCGTGATTAAAGCTGCTCTGAATATTCCTGCATGAGTCTGCATGAGCAGAAGCTTTAATTTCTCTTGGGTAAAAACCCAGGAAGGGAACAGCTGAATCATATGGGAGGTAATCATTTAACTTGTAAGAAATTGTCAAGCTGTTTTCCATAGCCATTGCATATTCAGGTTCCTACCAGCAGTGTCTGAAACTTACAATTTATCCACGTCTTTGACCACAGCTCTAGGCTAACCTTTTCAGTCTTAGCCATTCTGGTATGGAAGAGTGTATCTCTTATTTGTGGTCTTATTTTATATCTCCCTGATTCAGTTAAGCATCTCTCCATGTGCTTATTTGCCATCCCTTTATCTTCTTAGGCGAAGAGTCTGTTCAAATATTTTCCCCATTTTTAATTTTTTTTTAATTACTGAATTAAGTGGACCTTATATATCATGAGTGCAATCTTTGATCCGATATAGACTTTGCAAATCTTTTCTCCTAGTCTATGGCTTGTCTTTTCTTCTTGTAGTGATTTTTTTGAAGAACAGAAACTTTTAATTTTAATAAAGTCTAATTTATACTTTTTTTTTTTACATTTGGATTATGCTTTTTGTGGGGTCTCATCTGAGAAGTCTTTTTTTTTATTAAAAAAATTTTTTTTAACGTTTATTTATTTTTGAGAGACATAGAGACAGAGTATGAGCAGGGGTAGGGCAGAGAGAGAGGGAGATACAGAATCCGAAGCAGGCTCCAGGCTCTGAGCCATCAGCACAGAGCCTGACGCGGGGCTCGAACTCACAGACTCACAGACCGTGAGATCATGACCTGAGCCGAAGTCGGCCGCTTAACCGACTGGGCCACCCAGGTGCCCCTCATCTGAGAAGTCTTAACCTAAGGTCATAAAGATTTTTCTCCTATGTTTTCTTCTAGAAATTTTTATAGTTTTAGGCTTTACACTAAGGTTATGATACATTTTTGAGTTAGTTTTTGCACATGATGTGAGCTATGAATTTAAGTGCCTTTTTTTCTTTTTTGCATATTATAGGTATCCAACTGTTTCAGCACCGTATTTTTTAATTCCTTTAAAATTTATTTTTGAGAGAGGCAGAGTGCAAGTGGGGGAGGGGCAGAGAGAGAGGGAGACACAGAATCTGAAGCAGGGTCCAGGCTCTGAGCTCGACACAGGGCGTGAACTCACATTCTGCAAGATCATGACCTGAGCCGAAGTCGGCATTTAACCAACTGAGCCACCCAGGCGCCCCTCAGCACATTTTTTAAAAAGACTATCCTTTGTCTTCTGCATTGCCTTTACATTTTCTTTTTATTTCCTGCCTTATTGTTTGGTCCAGAACTTCCAGTACTATGTTGAATAGTAGTGGCAAGAATGGAGATCCTTATCTTGTTCCTGTTCTTAAGGGTAAAACATTTAGCTTTTCAACATTAAGATGTTAATTGTAGGTTTTTCACAGATAGTTTTTTTAATTAGGTTTAAGAAATCCCTCTCCATTCCTAATATTGTGTCTTGTATTTGCTTTCTTTTTTAATTTAATATTAGGGGTGGATGTTGGCTTTTGACAACTGTCTTTACTGAGATAATCATATATTTTTTCTTTTAATTTGTTAATGTAATGAGTTATATGAACTGATTTTTAGGTGTTAGACTAAGCATGCATCTGTGGAACAAGCAAGAAATGAGGTTGGTACTGATATATGTATATGTATATGTACTGTTAGATTGTTTAGAAATGTTTAGAATTTTGATCTGTGTTCATGAAGGATATTAGCATATAGCTTTCTTTTCTTGTGATGTCTTTGTTTGGTTTTAATATCAGGATAGTGATGGCCTCACAGATGGAGTTGTGAAGTAGTCTCTCCTCTTTGATTTTCTGGAAGAGATTGTATACAACTAGTATTTATTTCTTCCTTAAATGTTTGGTAGAATTCACCAATGAAATTGTTAATTTATTAATTTATGTATGTATGGTGGGGGACAGTTTTTTTTTTAATTGTGGTAAAATATACATAACAAAATTTGCCATCTTAAACCAGTTTTTACAGTTCAATGATATTAAATACATTCATAATGTACAATTATCACCACTAACCATCTCATAGCTCTTTTCGTCTTGTAAAACTGAAATCTATACCCATTAAATAATATTTCCCCATTTCCCCCTCCTTCAGCCCCTGGCAACCAACATTCTACTTTTTTTTTTTTTTTTGAGTCATTCCATTTTTTTTTAATATTTTATTTTCAAATTGGTTTCCATACAATACCTAGTGTTCATCCCAACAAGTGCCCTCTTTAATGCCCATCACCCACTCTCCCCCCTCCCTCACTCCCCTCACCCTCAGTTTGTTCTTAGTCTTTGAGAGTCCCTTGTTTTGTCTCCCTCCCTCTCTGTGTCTTTTTTTCCTTTCCCCTCTTCCCCTCCCCCATGGTTTTTGCTAAGTCTTTCAAAATCCACCTATGCGTGGAAACATATGGTATCTGTCTTTTTCTGACTGACTTATTTCACTTAACATAATGCCCTCCAGTTCCATCCATTCAACATTCTTTCTATCTCTATGAATTTCACTGCTCTAAGTTTCACATATAAATGTAATCATACTGTATTTGTCTTTTTCTGATTGACTTATTTCACTTAGCATATACGTCCTCAGGAGTCATTCATATTACAGCATATTACAGAATTTCTTTTCTTTTGAGGGTGAATGACAGGCCATTGTATGCATACACCACATTTGCTTATCTATTAATCCATGAATAGACGCTTGGGTTGCTTCCACATTTCAGCTACTGTGAATAATATTGCTATGAACAAGGGTGTACAAATGTCTCTTTGAGACCCTGCTTTCACTTATTTTAGGTATATAGCCAGAAGTGGAATTGCGGGATCATATGGAAATTCTATTTGAACTTTTTTGAGGAGCTGCCATACTGTCTTCTACAATGGCTGTACCATTTTACATTCCTATCAACAGTGCACAAAGGTTCCAACGTTTCCACATCCTCGCCAACAACTGTGTTCTGTTTTGTTTTTTTGTTGTTGTTGATAGTAGCCATCCTAATGGGTGTGAGGTAGAATCTTATTGTAGTTTTAATTTGTATCTCCCTAATGATTAGTAATGTTGAACATCTTATCATGTGCTTCTTTGCCATTTGTAGATATTTGGAAAAATGTCTATTCAACTCCTTTGTCCAGTTTTTAATTGGGTCATTTATTTTCTATTAAGTTTTAGGAGTTCTCTATGTTTCTGGATATTAATCTCTTATTAGATACACAATTTGCAAATATTTTCTCCCATCCTATGGGTTGTTTTTTTTACTCTTGTTAGTGTCTTTTGATGCACAAAATTTTAAGATTTTCGCTAAGTCCAACTGGTCTATTTTTTCTTTGGTTACCTATGCCTTTGGTGTCATATCCAAGAAATCCCTGCCAAAACCATTGTTGTTAAGCTTTTATCCTATGTTTTCTTTTAAGAGTTTTATTCTTTTTCTTATATTTAGGTCTTAGATTCATTTTGAGTTAATTTTTGTATATGGTGTTAGGTAAGGGTCCAACTTCATTCTTTTGCATCTGGATGTCCAGTTTTCCCAGTACCATTTGGTGAAATGACTAACCTTTCACGATTGAATGATCTTGGCACCCTTGTCAAAAATCATTTGACCCTATATGCGAGGGTTCATTTCTGGGCTCTTTATTCTACTCCATTGGTCTATATATTATATATGTCTGTCTTTATGCCAGGACCACCTTGTTTTGATGATCGCAGCACTGTAGTTAAGTTTGAAATCAGGAAGTGTGAGCTCTCTAGTTTTGTTCTTAAAGGTTGTTTTGCTCTTTGGGGTTTCTTGAGATTTCATAAGAATTTTAGGATGGGTTTTTCTATTTCTGCAAAACACATCATTAGGATTTTCGTAGAGAATGCATGGAACTGTAGGTCTCTTTGGAGAGTACTGACTTTTTAACAATAGCTTAAAAATTTTAACCTAAGTTATTTTTAACAATAACTTTTCTCAATCCATTGGTACGGGATGTTTCCATTTATTTATAACTTCTTTCAGCAACTGTGTTGTAGTTTTCATTGTACAAGTCTTTCACCTCCTTGGTTAAGATAATTCCAAAGTATCTTAGTCTTTTTGATGCTATTATAAATGGAATTGTTTTTGTAATTTACCTTTTGTACCGTCCATTGTTAGTGTTATAGATATAATTGAATTTTGTGTGTTGACTTTGTATCCTGCTATATTGCTGAATTCATTTCTTCTAAAGATTGTGGGTATGGATGTGTGTGGGTGTGCGTGTGTGTGGAATTTCTAGGGGTTTCTACAGGTAAGATCATATATGCAAACAGAGATAATTTTACTTTTTCCTTTTCAATTTGGATGTGTTTTATTTCTTTTTCTTGCTTAATTGCTCTGCCTCTAACTTCTAGTACTTTGCTATGATGTAGAAAAATGTAGTTACTGTACCCAGTGTCAGAGAAATTACTGCCTGTGCTCTCTTCTAGAACTTTCACGGTTTTAGCTCTCTCACATTTAGGTCTTTCATTCATTTTGATTTCATTTTTGTTTATGGTATACAAAAGTGGTCTGGTTTCATTCTTTTATATGTAGCTCTCCAGTTTTCCCAACACCATTTGTTGAAGAGACTGTCTTTTTCTTCTTGCATATGCCTGCCTCCTCTGTTGAAGATTAATTGACCATTTAATTTTGGGTTTATATCTGGACTCTCTGTTCCATTGACCTATGTGTTTATTGTTAGTGCCAGTACCATACTATTTTGATTACTACAGTTTTGTACTATGTCTTGGAATCTAGAATTGTGATACCTCCAGTTTTCTTCTTCTTTTTCAAGATTGTTTTGGCAGTTTGGGGTCTTTTGTGGTTTCATACAAATTTTAAGATTGTTTTTTCTACTTCTGTGAAAAATCTAATAGGGATTGCATTTAATGTTCAGATTGCTTTGATAATAAAGACATTTTAACAATATTTGTTTTCCTAACCCATGAGCATGGAATATGTTTCCATTTGTTTATGTTGTCTTCAATTTCTTTCATCAGTGTTTTATAGCTTTCAGAGTACAGGTCTTCATCTCCTTGGTTAAGTTTATTCCTAGCTATTTCATTATTTTTGGTGCATTTGTAAATAGGATTGTTTTCTTAATATCTCTTCTACTTCATTATTGGTGTATAGAAATATAACAGATTTCTGTATATTGATTCAGTACCCTGCGAACTTAGTGAATTCATTTATCAGCTGTAGTTTTTTTGGTGGAAATCTTTAGGGTTTTCTAGATAGAATATTATATCATCTGCAAATAGTGAAAGTTTTACCTCTTCCTTACTAATTTGGATGCCTTTTATTTCTTTTTGTTGTCTGATTACTGTGGCTAGGATTTAGAGTACTATGCTGAATTAAAAGTGGTGGCAGTGGACATTCTTGTATTTTTCTGGATCTTAGGGAAAAAGTTCTTAGCTTTTCACCACTGAATATGATGTCAACTATGGATTTTTCATATAAGGCCTTTATTATATAGAGGTATGTTCCCTCAAAACCTCCTTTGTTGAGGGTTTTTATCATGAATGGATATTGTACTTTGTCAGGTGTTTTTTCCCCCTTCATCCACTGAAAGGATAGGCTTTTTATTCTTTTTCTCGTTGATATGATGTATCACATTGATTGATTTGTGAGTATTGAACCAGCCTTGCATCCCAGAAATAAATCTCACTTGACTGTGGTGAATGTTTTTTTAAATGTATTGTTGAATTCAGTTTGCCAATATTTTGTGGAGGATTTTTGCATCTATGCTCATCAGAGATATTGGCCTGTAATTTTCTCTTTTGATGGTGTCTTTATCTGGTTTTTGTATTAGGGTAATGCTGGCCTCACAGAATGAATTTGGAAGCTTTCCTTCTTTTATTTTTTGGAATAGCTTGAGATGAACAGTTATTAACTCTTCTTCAAATGTTTGGTGGAATTCTCCTGTGAGGTCATCTGGTCCTGGACTTTGCTGGAGCTTTTTTGTTTTGTTTTGTTTTTGTTTTTGTTTTTTTTAATTACTGATTCAATTTCATTGCTAATAAGTGGTCTGTTCAAATTTTCTACTTCTTACTGATTCAGTTTTGGTAGGTTATGTTTCTAGGAATTTATCCATTTTTTCTAAGTTATCCAATTATTTGGCATATAATTTTTCATAATAATCCCTTATAAGAGACAAATATCTTTATTTCTGTGGTGTTATCTTCCTTCCTCCCTTCCTTCCTTCCTCTGGCGAGAGGTTTATCAATTTTGTTGATTTGTTGGAAGAACCAGCTCCTGGTTTCCTTGATCTGTTCTACTGTTTTATTTTTTAGTTTCTATTTTACCAATTTCTCTTGTAATCTATTATTATTATTTCCTTCCTTCTACTGATTTTGGCCTTTCTTTGTTCTTTTTCTAGCTGCTTTAGGTATAAGGTTAGGTTATTTATTTAGTATTTTTCTTGTGTTTTGAGGTAGACCTGTATTGCTATTAATCTTCTCTGTTAGAACAGCTTTTGTTGCACCTTAAGATTTTGGACTATAGGGGCGCCTGGGTGGCTCAGTTGGTTAAGCACCGACTTCGGCTCAGGTCATGATCTCATGTTTGTGGGTTTGAGCCCCGCGTCAGGCTCTGTGCTGACGATTCAGGGCCTGGAATCTGCTTCGGGTTCTTGTCTCCCTCTTTCTCTGCCCCTCCCCTGCTCACAGTCTGTCTCTCTGTCAAAAGTAAATAAACATTAAAAAAAATAGACTTTGGATTATAATGCTTTAATTTTCATTTGTCCATGTCATTTTGATTTCCTCTTTGATTTCTTGGTTGACTCATTCATTGTTTAGCAGCAGGTTATTCAACCTTCATGCGTTTGTGTTCTTTCCAGATTTTTTCTTGTAGTTGATTTCTAGTTTCACAGTGTTGTGGTCCAAAGATGCATGGTATGCCTTCGATATTTTTGAACTTGTTGAGACTTGTTTTATGACCTAATAAGTGACCTACTCTGGAGATTGTTACATGTTCACTGGAAAAAAATGTGTATTCCACAGTTTTAGGATGGAATATTCTAAATATATCTGTTAGATCCATCTGGTCCAATGTGTCATTCACAGCCACTGTTTGCTGATTTTCTGTTGGATGATCTATCCATTGATACAAGTGAGGTGTTAAAGTCCCTTACTATTATTGTTTAACTATCAATTTCTTCCTTTATGTTTGCAAATAGCTGCCTTATGTATTTGGATGCATAAATATTTATAAATGTTCTATCTTCTTGTTGGATTGTCCACTTATTATTCTGTAGTGTCCTTCTCTGTCTCTTGTAATTTTTTTTTTGTTTTAAAGTCTATATTGTCTGACAATAGTATAAGCACTCCTGCTATATTTTGATTATTATTTACATGAAATATCTTTTTCCAACCTTTCATTTTCAGTCTATTTTTGTCTTTGGGTCTAAAGTATCTCTTGTACATAGCATATAGTTGGATCATGTATTTTTTTTCCATCTGCCAATCTCTGTCTTTTGATTGGAGAGTTTAAACCATTTACAGTTAAAGTAATTCCTGATAAGGAGGAACTTCTGTCATAGTGCTATGTGTTTCCTACGTGTTTTATAGCTTTCCCCCCCTTTTCCCTTCATTACTGTCTTCTTTGTGTTTAGTTGACTTTTTGCAGTGGAATGTTTAAATTCCTTCTCATTTCCTTTTGGGTATGTTCTGTAACTATTTTCTTTGTCGTTACCATGGGGATTACACTTGGCATCCAAAAGTTAAAACACTTGAATATAAATTTACACCAGTGTAACTTCAATGGCATACAAAATCTCTGCTCCTTTAAACTTCAGTCCCCACCCTGTTTAGTTGTTGATGTCACAAGTTAACATCTTCATACAGTGTGTGCCCCCAAACATAAACTTACAATTCTTTTAAGTGCATTTGTCTCTTAAATTATATAGAAAACATGATTTGGAATTACAAACCAAAGTTAGAGTAATACTAGCCTTTAGACAAAGGAGTTTTTTTCCTCAAATGGATCAATCTCTCAAATTATGTAGGAAACAAAATGTGCAACTACAAACCACTGTTACAATACCACTAGATTTTATAATTTCCCATGCATTTACCTTTATTGAGATCTTTTATTTCCCCACACAGATTCAAGTTACTGTCTAGTTTCCTTTCACTTCACCTTACAGAACTCCCCGAGCATTTCTTGCAAGGCAGGTGTAACAGTAACAAACTCCTTCCGCTTTTGTTTATCTAGGTATGTCTTAATTTATCCCTCACTTCCCGCTCTCCTGGACTATAATGAAAATTTATTGATTTATAAAGCATTTGGCAAAGAGCAAAGTGCTCTGCTAGTGAGCTGACAATGTTTATCACAGTGTATCAAAGATGAAGAGCTTCCCTTATTTGTCCCAGTTCGTTAGGGCCATGTGATTAGACAGGTTACATTAAGTTAATTTGCCCTCTGGGTTTCTCTCTCTCTCTCTTTTTTTTTTTTTTACAATAACCTCTCATGTTTTACAAGTAGCAAGGCACATAGGTGTGTGTTATAAAATTAAAAAGTTGGTTGTATTTTCCACACAAATACTGGTTGTACAGTATCAATGATTCAAGTGAGAATTTTTATGGGAAACCAAATTTACAAAATAAGGTTAAGTTTACTAAGAACAGAAATTTTTCAGTATTTGACTAACCATTCATCTCAACATTCACATTCTATGTATTTTCTCATGGTCAACAAATTTTTTCAAATGATTTAAGTTATTCCACCATTTAAAGAGCAAAGTCTCAACAATAATTTGAAACCATGGAGTTCCCTTAATGTCACCACTGGCTACCTTGTCCAGAAGTTCTTTTAGCTATTCATTCCTTTGACACATAATAATAGCTCTTAATTCAAAGTTACATTCTTTCTCACAAACAAAATGTAATCGATTTCATGTTCCTTTCCCCCCAGATCTGATTGAAACTTGCAGTGAATTAGTGTTGGATAATTAACTTCTTGTGGGGGGAACCTCTTTCACAGGAATTCCTAATTTGCCCTTTAAAAGTCTCTGTGCTGCTCCTCTTACTCCAGTTGCATCATTTTCTTCTAGCTCTCCTGGATTACTTACTGGATGGCTATAACAAGTATTGGCGAAACAACCTGGAAAGGTAATTTCTGCATTTGATCTCTGTTGTAGCAGGAGCTTACAACAAGCTCAATGCAATAATCCTTTCTTTATGTTTTCATTCAGGTGACAATTCTTTTTGGCCTTGGCCCCAATTTTATTGTCATTTTCATCAATAAGGATACACATCTCTGTCAGGAGTTGAACCTGCTTGTAGAGGTTGTCAGTATCTATCTCCGGCAGTGTTATGACACACCTGATGTCTCACAAAACTCAGGTCCCAGCCCTCTCTCTTACTTTTGAAGGAAAGTTTTGCCAAATATAGGCATGCCAAATATAGGATTCTTGGTTGACACCTATTTTCTTTTAGCACTCTGAATATATCAGCCCACTGCCTCTGATGAGAAATCTGCTGAAAATCGTATTGAGGATCTTTGTATGTGATGATTTGCTCATTGCCCTCAATATTCTCTGTGCTTGCCTTTTGTCAGTTCGATTATAATGGGTCTCAGTGTGCATCTCTTTGCTTTCTTTCTTACTTGGCGTTCACTGAGCTTCTTGGATGTTTATATTTGTGTCTTTTGTCTAATTTGCAAAGTTTTCAGCCATTATTTCTTCAAATATTCTCTCTACTCCTTTATTCCTCTTCTGCTCAGATTCCCACCATGCCTATGTTGATCTATTTGATGGTGTCCCATTGGTCTCTTATACTCCATTTGGTTTCCTTTAATCTTTTTTCTTTTCTTTCCTTTCCTCAGACTTGGTAATTTCCATTGTCCTATCTTTAAGTTTGCTGATTCTTTGTTCTGCCTGCTCAAATCCACCTTTAATCTTTCTAGTGAAATTTTAATTTCAGTTACTGTAATTTTCAGCTCCAGATCATCTTTTAAGTTCCTTTTAGGTTTTCTATCTCTTTGCTGATACTTCCATTTTGTTCATTCATGTTTCTTGACTTTCTTCACATATTCCTTCAGTACTGTGAGCATCTTTAAGACAGTTGCTTTAAAGTCTTTGTCTACTATATCTACCCTCAGGTCAAGGACAGTTTCTATTGATTTATCTTTTTCCTTTGAGTGGGTCATACTATCCTATTTCTTTGTAGGTCTTGTGACTTTTTTGTAGAAAACTGGACATTTGGATCTAATGATGCGGTAACTCTGGAAATCAGATTCTACTCCTTCCCCAAGTTTGTTTTTGCTTTTGTTATTGTTTATTATTTTGCTTTTTAGTTCTTTTAAGCTGTCTTTATGCTGAGGATCAGCCTGAGGTGTAAACTTAAGGTCTTTTCTCAGTCTTTTTCTGGGCATGTGTGATCAATTTTTAATTCCTCCCCACCCCCCCGTACATGCAGTTGTTTTTAATGTCTGGATTCCAAAAAGGAAGAAAGAAAAATAATGGGAGAGGGAAAAGGCACTAGCCCCTTAAATCCCCTGGAAATCCCTTCAACCAGAGGGGGCGAGGTTTGCAACAACTACAAAAGGAAATCAGAGCACAGGTCCCTGATACCTGGGGGATAAGGAGAGTCCTTTTTGCCAACCTTGGCTATCCCAGGCTGCTCCAGGAACATGTACACAGCTGTCTGCATGGGGGGAGGGGGCAGAGGATGGGTAGCTGTTCGTGTGCTAAGCACTGAAACTGATTAAAATTAGCTGCAATTTACCTGCCTCATCTTCCCCTAGATGTTGCAAGCCTTCAACAGCCTTGAGTTCCAAAACAGTTACGTCAGACAGATTCTGTCCGTGCGATTGCTGTTTAGGTGGGGAGACAGGCTGCTGGTGCTCCCTGGTCTGCCGTTTTCCCAGAATCCTCTGTGGGATGGTTTTTAAACCACCAGTGAAATTTAATTGATATGGAGCCATTCAGGTTACCTATTTTTTTCTGTTTAAAAAATCGATTCTTAAATGAGCTTTGATAGTGCGTCTTTCAAGGGATTTGTCTATTCTAATTAAGTTGTCAAATTTATAGGCATAAAGTTATTTATAATATTCCCTTGTCTTTTTCATATTAGTAGAATCTGCAGTTATGTCACCTTATTCCTGATAATGGCAATTTGTGTCTTTTCTCTTCCGCCCCCCACCTCGATAGTCTCTCTTTCTCTCCCCCGCCTTGATAGTCTCTCTAGGGGTTTATCACTTTATGGATATTCTCCAAGAAAGAGCTATTGATTGGTTTTATTAATTTCCTCTAATATATTTCTGTTTTCTATTTTATTGATGTCTGCTCCCATCTTGTTTCCTTTCTTATGCTTGTTTGTGTTTACTTCTCTATTCCTTATTTTTTTTTAATTTTTTAAACATTTATTATTTGTGAGAGAGAGAGAAAAGCATGAGTGGGGGAGGGGCAGCGAGGGGGAGACACAGAATTCAAAGCAGGTTCCAAGCTCTGAGCTATCAGCACAGAGCCCAACGCAGGGCTCAAACCCACAAACTGCAAGCTCATGACCTGAGCCGAAGTCAGACGCGTAACCACCTGAGCCACCCAGGCACCCCATCCTCTATTCCTAACTTCTTAAGGTAGAAGCCAAATCATGGATTTGAGACCTTTCTTATATTTTCTCAATATGGTGTTTAGCACTATAAAAATTCCCCCGAGTACTGCTTTAGTGACATCCCCCAGTTTTTGAAATACTGTTTTCATCTCCATTCAGTTCAAAATATTTTCTAATTTGCATCTGGATTTCTCTTGTGACCACTGGGTTTTTGTAAGTATGTTATTTCGTTTTCATATTTGGGATATTCCAGAGATGTTTCTGTTAGTGATTTCTCATTGAATTCTATTGTGGTTGCAGAATGCACTCTGTATGATTTCAATCCTTTTACATTTATTGAGACATCTTTTATGGCCCAAAATATGTCTATCTTGGTAAATGTTCTCTGTGTCTTAGAAAGGAACATGTATTCTGCTGAATGTTCTATAAATGCCAACTAGGTTGAATTCATAATAATGTTGTTCAAGTCTTCTACATCCTTAATTACTTTTTGTGTACTTTACCAATTAATGAGAATGGAAATATCTGACTGTAATTGCAAATCTATCCATTTTTTCTTACAGTTCTATGTTATTAAGTAAAAAAAATTAGGATTATTATTTCATCTTAAAGAACTGGTCTCTTTATAATTATGGAATCACTTTCTTGATCCCTGGTAATATTCTTTCCTCTGAAATCTTTTTTCTCTCATATTACTATAGCCATTTCAGCTTTCTTTTAAGTAGTGTTAGTTTGGAGTAGTTTTCCACTCTCTTACTTTGAATGTATTTGTGTCTTTATATTTACTGTGTTTCATGTAGGCATGATCTAACTGTAGTTGGGTGTTGCTTATCTTACCCAATCTGACAGCATCTGCTCTTTAGTAGGAGTTGTTAGATTACAATGGACCCTTAGGGGTACCAGTTGAAAATCTACATAAAACTTTTGACTCTCCTCCACCCCAAACTTAACTACTAATAGCCTACTGTTGACCAGAAGCCTTACTGATAACATAAAGATATGTTGTATGTGTTATATACCATATTTTTACAACCAAATAAGCTAGAGGAAAGAAAATCCTAAGAAAATCATAAGAGAAAAATACATTTTCAGAACTGTAGTGTATTCATTGACAAAAGTCTGCATATAAGTGGAACTGCATAATTCAAACCTGTGTTGTTCAAGGGTCGACTGTACTTCTATTTTATGTGATTATTGGTATAGTTAGATTTAAGTCTGTCATTTTATTATTTGCTCTCTATTTCTCCCATCTATTCTTTGGAACCATTCTCTTTTTATTCCTTTCTTCTTTTAAATTAACTGAGTCTATTGTGATTCTATTTTATCTCCTTTGTATGCCTATTAGCTAAACCTTTGCCTTTCTTAGTGCTTGTGTTAGTGTTTATAATAATTAGCCAGCTATCTTTAATTTGTCATAATCTACTTTTAGGTAATATTATACCACTTCATGTATAAGAACCTTACAACAAACTTCTTCTACTTTCCCCTCCCCCTTTTTATTATATTGTCATACTTCTACATGTTATAACCCCATGATATATTCCTATTATTTTTGTTTAAGCAGCCAATTATCTTTTAAATAAATTTAAATAATAAGAGAAAAACGTACTTAACTGCCCACGTGGTTATCGGTGCCCTGTATTCCTTTGTGTACACCCACATTTCCATTTGACATCATTTTCCTTCTGCCTAAAGGATTTGAGCATTTCTTGTACTGAAAGTTTGATGGTGGTGAAATCTTTCAGCTTTTGTGTATCTGAAAATGTCTTTATTTTGCCTTTGTTTCTGAAAGATCTATTTTGGCTGGATATAGGATCCTAGGTTGACAGTTTTTTTCTTTCAGTACTTTAAAGACGTTCTTCCACTAAATTCCCTTTTGCTGAATTCAGTAATGGGAAATCTACTGTCCTCTGTATTTTCATTCTTCTGTGGCTGCCTGGAAGATTTTTTCTTTATTAATGGTTTTGAGAACCTTTACTATCATATACCTCGGTGTTGTTTTCTCATGTTTCTTGTGTTTGGAATTTGTTGGGCTACTTGTAAAACCTGTTTTCATCAAATATGGGAAATTTTCAGTTATTTCTTCAAATATTTTTTTCTGTTCTTCTTCTGTTTTTCTTTCTGGGATTACAATTACAAGTCTTTCAAAATTCTTTTAAGTTACCCAACATTTCATTTATATTCTTTTCTTTTTAGAATTCTTTTTTTTCCTCTTCTGTGTTTCATTTTAGATCATTTCTACTGTTCTATCATTAAGTTCACTAACCTTTTCTTCTGCAATATCTAATCTATTCTTCCTTTCCACTGTATTTCACACCACATACTGTAGTTTTCATCTCTTAATATTTGATTTGAACCCCTTTTTTATTTTCCAGGTCTCTACTTTCGAACATATGGCACATAATTATAGTAACTGTTTAAATGTCGTCTGCTAATTCTAACATCTGTGTGAGTTCTGTTTTGGTTTCGATTCATTGATTTTTGTCCTCATCATGGGTATGAGTACAGACTTTAAATTTTTTGTCACAGAACAGCAGATTGCCCTCCAGAAGCGTTTTATCATCTATCGTATCACCACCAATAGATGAGAGAGTCTGTTTCCCTTCCTATCCTGCCAGCACTGAATTTTGTCAGTCTTTAATCTCTGCCAATCTCAGAGGCTAAAGTATTTACTCCCATGACAGATACTTATTGAGCACCAACTCTGAGCCTAGTGATGGGCAGAGGCAATTCGGTGGTGCTCAAACAGCCAGAGGAGCCGCCCTCATGGACCTTCTAACCTGGTGGTGTTTACCATCTTTTTATTTGTATTTTCAGTGATTATTAGCAACATTGAGCATCTTTTCCCAAGTTTTTCAGTTACTTACATTTCTTCCTTGGTATACTGCTACTAACATTCACTGGATTGTTTGGATTTTTTATTCCTTTGCAAGAGCTCTGTATTTACTAAGGATAGATACCCACTTTCACCTTTTGAATTAAAAATGTTTGTGTTGTAAACAAAGACATTTCCTTTAAAATAAGCTCACAGTACATAACTTCTTTGAAGAGATTATTTGCATGTTACTCAAATACTTTTTGTTCTACATTAAAAATAAGTAGGAATTGATTCTGGTTTAAAAACAATGCCCTTGAGGGCAAATATTTTTGAATACAAAATTATACATATATGAATACATAAAGTATACATAAATACTTTCATATATATCTGACATCAACATATAAATGACTTACATTCTTTAGAAATAATTATGCAGATTCCAAATGCCATTTTACTCTCTTAATAATGAAATGGAAAGCCAAAGAGATGAAACATTTCTAGATTAAATATTCCCAGCTGATTAAATATTTCTGGCAGAGCCTTGCCATCTATATTGGAAATGCCCTATATGCAAGATTGTTAATTTGTAACTGTCTAAGATCTATTCAAAGGAGAAAATGTCAAAATTCCCATTATAGCATGTTTACTTTCCCACTGAAGAGTAGCAAGAGCTCTCAAGCACTCGCACAAGAGTAGCAAGGCACATGCTACCTATTCATCTGGGTGTGCAGATAAATGCTTCCTGGCATCGCCAAAAGGAGTGCCTGGGACACAGTTTCTATAAAGTGCCCAGTGTGTTTAGCCTTCACAGGCAACATGAGGTGGCAGGAGGTCATAGACCCTGAGAGGTGTTCAACTTTATGGCCAGAGATATAATTGTACACATGTCACAGGGCTGAGGGGTGTTAGCTTTCCAAATATGATGGAGGAAATGTATGCACCAGTTATGCTGTGAGTTCATAAACTGAGCAGTTTTAATAATGGTGATAATGACAACCACCAGCAAAGCCCAACGAGGCCCGATCTGCCAGTTCTTCCACTGGGCCTACCCCCCACCCAAGACTGACCTGTTTGGTGTAGGTGGTCTCTGGCCACCTCAAACAAGCGCAGGTGCATGTTGGTGATGGGATTGAAGGAGCCACAGGCCAGGAGCACCACTGGGACTCGGCTCTTCATCTTGTCTGGCACCTCCACACCCACAGCAGTGGCCACCCTGCCTTCATGGGACAAAACTCACGTTAGAGAGCTGGCATTAGAGAGCTGTCCAGATCAGTGTCCCTAAAGCATATACAGGTCATTACATCTCATTTATAAAGGTGACTGAAGGGGCAGTAGTAACATTTATGGAAGGTTTACCATGGGCCAGGACCTGTGCTAAACACTATGTCAAGGTATTTCCATTGTCTCACCAAATCCTTTCGATAGTCATGAGGGGTCAACCTACCCAGCAGAGGGGCCTTAGAAGCTGCAGGACTGGAACCCAGGCAGCCTGACTGCAGAGACCTTGTTCTTCCTGTAACCTCTAAACACTCCCTGGGCTCTGATGGGTCACCTTGGAATCAAAAGGAGGTGTGTAAGACCCCCATAATGTCATCTCTGATAGTCCAAGTGCAACTTAGGTCCCAGAGTAGACGAGTAGTTTTAAAAAAATATATTTAAAAATACTTTCAGATATGCAGAGTTGCAAAACTTGAATAAGGAATTCCTGTACATCTTTTACCCAGATTCCTCAAATGTTATTATCTTATCACATTTGCTTTATGCATCGTTCTCTCTCTCTCTCCACACACACACACACGCGCGCACACACACACACATTTATACTTAAATATTTTTCTAGAATGTTTAGGGGTAAGTTGTAGACATAACACCTCTTTACCTCTAAATACTTCAGTATGTGTTTTCTAAGAACAAGGGCATTATCTTATGTAATTGCAGAGCAATTATTAAAATCAGGAAATTAATATTGTTAAAGGAGTATTATCTATTCTGCAGATCTTTTCTGACTTTACCTATTGTCCTTTCTCTAGGGCCAAAGCAGTTTGAGGGTCCTGCCCACCCTTGTCTCTACACGCTGGGGCTTTCAGGATCCAGGGTGAGGTTCAAGGAAAGCAGAAAACAGCCTGGGCTCCAGGGCACGCTGGCAGACCTGGCTCTCCTGCCTCTGAGATGCGGCCTCCTGGAGTGGTGAAATCCACTGGAGTTAGGCTTTGGGTTGACTCCTAGTTTTGCCTCTTACCGGCTAGGTAACAGAGGACAGATCACAGTCCCTCTCTGAGCTGTGGTTTCCTTATAGGCAAGATGGGGATGACCTTGCTTCCTCTTACAGGGTTGTTGTGAGGATCAGTGAGCTATGTAGGGAAAGTCTGCTGTAGAAGAAGCATTGGATCAATTACTGTGGCTGTGGTCACGATACTGCTCAATAAGGAGAAGGGGGCTGCAGCTGCTGACCATGGCAAGGGAGAAGGAGGAGGAGAAAGGGGGGGCTCACAGTGGTCCTCACCTCCTATACTCACCCAGCACTCCCCCTTGAGTGTGGCCTGGAGCTGTAAGTTGTTTCTACTAAACAAGACAGCAAAAGAGTGGGAGTTCACTTCGGAGAAGTTACAAAAAGACTCTGGCTTCCTTCTTTTGCTTTCTCACTTGCTCACTGTGATGAAGCCAGCTCTCCTGTTGGGAATTGCCTCACGGAGAGACCCGTGGGGCAAGGAACTGAAGTACAACTCTGGGGCCAACAGCCTGTGGGGAATTCAATCCTGTTGACAACCACATTAGTGAAATGGAAGGGGCTCTTTCCCCAATCAAGTCTTCAGATGAGACCACAGGCCTGTCAACACCTTGCCTGCAGCCTTATGAGAGACTCTGAGTCAGAAGACCACCCCCTAAGCTACTTCTATATTCTTGACCCACATAAACTATGAGAATGAATGTGTATTATTTTAACCTGCTAAATTTTGGGTTAATTTGTTAAGCAGCAATAGGTAATTAATACGGTAATCAACAGGAAAAATGCATTCACTTCTTTCTTTTCTTCCTTGCTGTGGTGGTTTTGGCTCTAATTCTGCAGCTCCAAGGGTAACATGGGGTGTTCTTAGTCACTGGAACCTGGAACCCTCTTTGTATCTAAGGAAGCTATTTTAATCTGGCCTTTGTTGTCTGCTTCTTCATATCCAGTGTAGCTGCCTACTGTTAGACTTTTTGTCATGCAAGAAACAGATAACCTCTATTTGTTTAAGTCGCTAAAGTTAGGTTTCTGGGACTTGTAGTCAAAAGCTACAAATGCTGGGACTTTCATCCAACCACTAACTGCCTCACACTTTACACTCTAGTGATAATGAACTACTGGTCAGTGGTTTCTTTGTGAGCTCTTCATGGCTTCCTGCTTCTACCTTTTGTACATGTTATTTCAGTTTCCTCCAACTGGAAGACCCCCAGCACGTTCCAATCTGTTAAGATTCAACGCAGTGACTTCCATCACTATTTCCTGACTTCCCGCTATGCCTGTATCAGGGATGCATTTGGCTACAAGTCCCAGAAGCCTAACTTCAGTGGCTTAAACAAACAGAGGTTATTTGTTTCTCACATGACAAGTCTAAGGAGGCAGCTGCCATTAGGTCACTGGCTCAACAATGACCAGCAATTCTCTCAGCTTTTCCCTCATGGTCACAAGATTGCTACTGTAGCTACAGCCATCATGAATACGATCAAGGCAAGAAGGAGCAAAGGGCTACACTAGCCTGGGTGTCCCTCTTAATAAAAAACAAAAGAGCTTTCTCAGAACCACCCTGTAGATTTTGCTTCTCATCGGCCAGAACTAGATCACATGGCCCCTCTACTCTAGCTACCAGAGAGGCTGGAAAAGCAAGTATTTAGCTTTACAGCCTCTCCAGTGGGAAGCAGAAAGGAAAGGGGAATTGGAAATGGAATCAGCTAATTGACAGCATCTGCCACAGAGTGGAACAGAGGGACCCAACTGCCATGGAGCTGTGTAGAAGGCTGCCACTATGACTTTTCTGACCGCTGATCGGTGGCCGACCTTCAGTAGATCATATACCACATTCTATAAGGAAAACCTGCTTTTGGGTCTTTCCTACCCACCAGACCATAAGCCCATTGAAGAGGACTAAGGGTGTTTTCCTCATTTCCAGATCCCAGCTTCAAGCACAGTGGCTGGCCCAGAGTAGGGCTCAGTGAAGACTGAAAACGGCTGGCTCCAGCCTGGACCCATGTCCTGGTGGGAGGAAGGCCCAATGCACTTCCTAATGCCGAGAAGTTGTTCTGGAAGTATTCCGAGCTATAGCATCCAGATTTAAAAAAACAAACAAAACAACTCTCAACCTAGGCAGGCTATGGTTTCTTGAAGCTTCCTTTAAGGCAGCAGGAACATCCCCTACTGTGGGAGAAGAAAGCAGTCTGCAAACTACTGCTGCTTGCTTCTTCCCAGGGAAGTTGGATGGTTTAATGAGATATTATTTGCAGAGTGTGCCGAGTTATTCACAAGAGCAGCCCCATGATGAGTGTGTCTGAAGAGGCTGGCTGTTGTTCACAACTATTATGAAGCCTTTCAAAGTTCTGTTTCATTTTGACAAAATATAACTTTTTAGAGCCATTGAAACATGTAACTGCAACATCTCAGATAACCTGGGGTTTTGATCCGGTGTTTTCAAAAGTTCCCAGAAATGATAAATTAGATCATTTGTTTGAATGGTGGCATCAACAGCAATGAAGTGTGATGGGGGAAAAAGAATCGATGCCATTTAATAAGTATGTCTGTCTTTTCTTTCCTTGCCAGCAGCCCACTGAGCCACACTAGTCCAAAGTGAGTCAGTGTGTCCAAGCCACCGCTGAGATGAGAGGGGCAGCGAGTGCACATTCCCAGGCTCGGGAGTGAGGTCAGGGCTCTTGCGTCACTTGTATTCTCCAAGTTGCCTCAACGACCCACCCTGCCAAGCCCAAACCCGGAGAAATATAATGACAGCATTGAAACGGCCTCACTCCAGGGGCCACCAGGAGAATAGACCAGGCTCCGATTTGAGTGCAGGTCTCATCGGACGTGAGGCCAGATACATGCCATGGAAGTGACTCATCTGCCCTGTCATTCGGTAACATCTAGTGAGACAAAGCAAGTGTGGGAGTCTTCTGCTATTGGGAAAGGCCTCTCATCAATAAGCATTTAATGGGGGGCCGCAGAGTGAGCAGTAATTGCTGCTGAAGGATTTAACAAGTTGAGAAGGAGGCATACGTGGCCTTCTTGGAATTTAGCATTAAACTGGAGACGCGAGGCAAACAGATTCCAGCTCTGGCCCCCCGCTCCCTCTCCAGATCACCACCGCTCCCTCTCCAGATCACCACCTATCACGTTACAGTCACCCAGAGAGTATCTCACCCCGCTCTTCAAATCCAGCATGCTCCTCCCTTTTCGTTTCTGCAAATGTGGTTCTGACTACCTGAAATGCCTTCCTCACCCCTATCTCAAGGTTTTCTCCTTGGAATGTTTACCCAACTGCCCCCCCTCCGTGCCAAATGTACCCCCCATGACACATTTTAGCACTTTCTTCTTCCAGCCACCACAGAACTACCATTGCTTCATGTCCATGTCGCTCTCCCCCAAGCAGAAGGTGAACTCCTACAGGGTGGTTTCTTAAGCATCTTGGTCCCCTCAACCCCTGCACTGGGCCTGAAGCACGGGTGCTCAGGAAATGTGTAGAAGAAATGAAGGAATGAGCGACTGTCTCCAACCAAGTGTCGTCCTTTGCAGACAGCTACCTCATCCCTTCAGTTCTGTCTCAAACGGTCAAAGGACTGGGCCTTTCACAGATAGAAACTGACCTTTCTGGCTTTCAAGAGGCACTTAAGGCCCCTTGCCAAGGTCCCCGTCCACTTCAGACCGAAATCAAACAAGAGCCTCCTGCCTGCTGGGCCGGCTTCAATGTCAGGATCCCACCAACAGCGACATACTGATTTTGTGCACACTGACACCAAGGTCACCCCCCTGCTCTGGAGAAGTGGAGGTCACCAGTTGCTGCTTGGACAGGCAAAGGAGTTTGCAGAAGTGATCAAATTAAGGATCATGAAATGGGAGGTTAGCCTGGACTATCCAAGTGGGCCCAATTTTATCACGAGGGTCCTAACCAGGAGGAGGAAGGGGGGTCAGGTACAGAAAGATGGAAGAGCCAAAGGAACAATCCAGAGGGAAGATACTAGGCTGCTTTGAAAGAGGAAGGAGCCAGGAACCAGGCAGTGTAAGTGGCCTCTAGAAGTTGGAATTGCCAAGGAAAGAGATCTCCCCTAGGGCCTTCAGAAGGAATGCAGGCCAGCCGACACTGTGGTTTCAGACTTCCAGCATCCAGAACCGGAGGAAAAGAAAATGTGTTGTTTCAAATGAGTAATTCACGGCAATTTGTTTTAGCAGCCATCGGAAATGAACACACTCACCCATGCGGGGGCAGAGTCTCTATAGTGACTTTCCAGCTGGGGCAAGAAAGGTAAAGGAATTGAACCAGCGACAAGAATATTGAAGAGTGTGTCGGGCAGAGGGACCAGCATGGCCAAGGCCCAGAAATCGCCCCCTCACCTAGGGTGGTGATGAATTGAAAGCACATCGATGTGGCTGTGTGTGGGGGGGGACTCAAGATGGAGGTGCAGTGGGTATGGGGATCCTGCAGGCCCCTAGGGGGTCTCTGGAGACTTGATTTCATTCCACTGGCAATGAGGAGCCTCTGAAGGAGTTTTATCAGGGGTGTGACTGACTCCTGTCTCTGGTTCAGAGAGAGCTCCGGTGCCCCCAGGATAGTGCATCAGGAAGCCCCAAGGTGGCCACTTCCAGGACCTGCTGCCGGGGAAGGGCAGGCATTCCCCAGCTTCCCCGAAGACGGCCTTTCCTGCTGCCTACATTTCACTTCAATCACCCGGTAATGCAATGCTGGCCGATGCCCCGCATGCACCAAATTCTAACTAAGTGTGTACCCTTCGGCCCATTTGTCACAGGCCGTCGCAGAGACACAGAACGGAAAGGCGAGCCAAGAAGGTTAAGTGCCGTCACTGCAGATGTAATGTGCTAACGCGCATCGCGCGGGAGCCACTCAATTTACCTTTCCCTGCGGTGAGCGCCTCTAACAGGACCTGGCCCGGGAAAGTGGCTGAAAACATCCCTGTTTATTATAGACATAAAGCAGATGGCTTCGGGCAGAATGGAAATGGATTCTACAAACATCTTTCATTACACAGGCCTCTTGACCGGACTCCTCGTCTTAAAGAAAACAAGAGATACGGTTTGTATTTCTGGGGGTGACGAGCACATTTTTTAGGAGCTAGGGAAATCATTTCCATCTGCACGAGTATGGCAACTTCTCCGGGGCAATCAACCTTCACGCGAACTCCGGGCACTTTTTCTTTTCAACTTTGCCGGATTCACCCGCTGTTGCTATGGGCACACGGTGCTGCTAGGAACAAAAGCAAAAGCAAGCCTTTTTCGTCAGTGTGAGGATCCTCCGCTCGCCACCTCTTGGTGGAACACACATGCCGATTAAGCATTTGTCCTAATTATGAGATCTCCAGGAAAGCAGGCAGCCTGGCTCTTCAGTTTTGAGAACTTTCAAAAGATTTGAAGGAGCACGAGGAATGGAACGCGGTCTCTTGCAACCCCACACTCAGGCCCCGGGATGAATTTCATTTGCTGCAGGAAGGTGGAACGGAGTCACAGCTCCTGGGTTTCCTGAGTGAAAGCCTAGGCATCGCGCTAAAACTTTCCACACGTCAGTGCTGATTCTTTCAACATGCTTGGAAGGAGAGGGTCTGTGCTTGCACTCCGGCGAAGCGCCTAATCGACTTCTCCAAGCCTCAGTGAGCCACATGGAAGATGGAGATAAATCAGACACCCCGCCGGGCCATCATGGCGGTTCCCAGCGTTAGCCAATCTAGCGCAGGCCCTGGCCCGTAGGGCGTTCTCCAGAAACATTAGCTCCGCTTTCCTTTCGTTATGTTCAAAGCAGAATGCACCGTCCCCACATCCACCTCCACCTACCTGCTCACCAGTCTTGCAGTCACCTGTGATCAAAACCTGGCAGTCCTTAGGACTACGTTAGCACCCACCCCCCTGTTAGACATCTCTTGCAGACCAGCCTGGCCTGGGAGATGTTCCCACAGACGAGCGCTCGCGAGAAAGGCCGCCCCCACACCCCATTGCCGGAATCTTCCACCTAGCTCCAACTGCAACAACTCAGCTCTGAGCATCACTTGTCCCTGGAGTTAAGACTTGATAGTGAGAAACGTATAGTTTAATGTCCTGCTGATAGAACATCTGGTGATGATGAAGAATTGTGCCCCGAATCACACTGACTTGCCACTCTGGAACAGAGAAGTAGAAGGAGGGGGCCGAAGATGAGAAGTGCCTGGCATCTCCCTGTGAGGAGTGCGAAGTAGCAGATCATGAAAATCACAAGTGACCGGCGACTGCACTAGTGCCTTAGAGGTAAATGGGTAAACAGAACCTGGCCCTTGTCCTCAAGAAGGTTACAGTCTGGCAGGAAGAACAAACCACGAGGGCCCCAGGTAGGACAGAGTCTTCCAATAACCTCTCAATATCCATTTCCGCCTTCCTCTTCAGTAACACAATCTCTAGTGACCTGCCAGCTAAAGACACGTTCCCCAGTCTCTGCGGCAGGGTACGGCCATGTGCCTAAGGTCTGGCCAAAGATCTATGAACAGAAGTGTTGCATGATACTTCCAGAACCCTCCTGAAATGGGGACGGGCCGCCCTTCTCTTCTACACTCCTGCTGTCTAGAATGTGATGGCTAGCGTATGGTATCTATGCTGGACCAACTCCAGTTGGACAGAGGATAAGCCAAGAGAAAGCTAGGACCTTAATGACCCTGGAGCTACCATACCAGCCCCAGACTGCCCACCTTCAGGTTTCTTTCACCTGAGGGAGAAATAATCTTCTGAGCCGCCATGATTTTCTATTTTTCTATTATACACAGTGAAATTCATTCTAATTGATACACTGATTCCTAATGAATGTTTATGAAACTAATATATAAAGAAATGAAAACTGCGTAAACTTTTAGAAGTTTCTACTGCCCCAGTGAAACCTATTTTACATGCAGAACTCAAATGGATGTTGTTTGAAAGGGAAGATACACCTAAGGAAAAAAAAAATCTACCATAACTTAATTTTTTCTATGAATTTTTCATGGGAGGAAAAATCCTTACTCAGGACTCTAGAAGGCTGAAATGTGCGGCGGTAAGTCTGCTTTTCTGTAGATCACAAAACCCAGTCTGTCCTATCTCCTTCCCCCAAAACCAGATTCATTATGGTGTGTTGTTACACTCTGCTTTGAGTGGGCATTTGCCATATGGCTTGGCAGTTTAATGGCTTTCTGATACTTGACAAAAATGAAGCACAATCATTTTGCAAGGAGTCTGCGTTCCTAGATGGGTCTTTTCCAAATAACAGCTGTGCCTCAAAATGGAGTTTCTCAAATTGCAATTTGTGGACACAATACTCAAACATTTACAAGTGAGCAAAACCTCAAATCACTTGGGCTATTTCCAGGCTTCTGAGTTTATGAAGTTTTTAGCAACATTATGAGTATGCAGCTGTCAACAAACTCACGCCAAAGTCTCTGAACCAGTAGAACCGGGCAGGCAGCAGAGATGTCCTACTTAGCAGCGGGACATGTGCCGCCGACCACAAGCCCTCGTGAGAGAATGAATATGAGGGAGGTAAGCTTCACCCTAAAGCCCGCAGACCGAATCCCTGTGCCTTTCTCTCTGCTCCCTACCACACTGTACAGATGACACCAAATCTACAGCTCTAGCCCTGACCTTGCTGATGGGCCCCTACAGGTCCACGGATGTCCACCTGGCCCTGGCTTAATAACAAACCAGACAAGCATGGATGCAAAGCCCACTAGCAAGCACTTCCTAACTGAGCGACCTTGAGCGTATGAGTCAGGAGAGTCCAGGTGAGGTACATTAACAATCCCCAAATCTCAGGAGCTTAAAACCGCAAAGGCCTGTTTCATGTTCCTGTTAACATGCGCATTCTGTGTGCTTGGGGCTCTGTTCTGGATCCTCTTTTTTCCTCAGTCCAGGACTCAAGCCAATGGAGCAGTCTGACTGAATATGGTCAGTCTGTAGCAGAGGAAAATAAAGGGCTCCAGAAGGTCTCTCACCAGCAACTGTATTGTATGCTTGGCCTCAAACTGGCGTTGTCCCTTCCAACAACCCCACCCAACCTCAGTGAGTTAGAAAATACAATCTGACTCCAGCTCTCCAACTTCAGGACAGAGATATATTTGGTGAAGAGCCTTGTGCCTACTACAGTGAGTTAATCCACCACTCTGAGCCTCAGTGACCCATATGGAAAATGGATATATCCCACGTACCTCCTCAGATTGTTATAATGGTTAATCAGAGTTGACCCATGTGGAGCACTTAGAAGAGTTCCTAGCCCGTAGGAGGTTCTCCAGAAATACCAGCTCCTTTCCTTGCCTTCAAAACAGAATTCTCCATCTCCCACACCTGCTTCTGGCTTCCCACACCCCTTGTCTGAAAAAGATTCCACCATTTTCCTAGTCACTTTCAACCAAACCTGCTAGTTAGCTATATGACCTCTCTTTATCCTTCATCATGTCTCCCAGTACAATGAACCTCCAAGTATGACCAATATTCCCCATGTGAGGCCTTTGCTTTCCATCACTACTGAGACCCATCCTACTATAGGATTTTATTATCTTTTTGAATCAGTTAGGATTTTTGAAACTTGCTAAGAGAAACAAGCTCTGGTCATCCTAGTTCCCCTCGCCACCAAAGGCAAAGCAGTAAAGGAACATGGAATTATCAGAAGGCCACCAGGCCATCACATAGAGTAATGGAGGGACTGAACATGAGGTCTCAAGATGGACAAGGAACCAGGGCAGTGCCACGGTCTCAGTCTGAACAGAGTCCCCTGGTACAGACATGGTCAGTGAGGCTCACACTAGTGCATGATGTTGTTCCCAGAGAGGGGCCGTTGATGTGGGCCAGATAGACCCTACCCCACCCCCAGTAATAGCCTCCATACTTGGTGACAGAAACTCTGCAATCAGCTCGCCCCACCAATTTGGCCCCAATCCAATCTTTTCTCAGTATGCTAAACAGATCACCTAGCCCTAAAGTTTGGGTTAAGTCACTCAAACTACTGTGATAAACTATCAAGTGTCTACCAAGCACCGTATAAAACCTGGGCCTTTAATGCCAAGCTAGCGATAAAATCTGCAGTAATTTGTTCTCCATTGGCATTCAGTTGTTCAGTCATGTCCTTCATCTGGCATTAGAACTTTGGAGATTTTAGCCCCACTCCGCCTCTCCAGATGGTCTCCCAACCACCCTCTCTATTCCATACATGGGCTCCATGTCCTCTCCAAGCTGAGACCAACTGCTGTTCTCTGAGGTGTCTTCTGAGTGTTCCTGCTGCTGGGGATTCTGTTGAAGCCACTTTCTAGAGCTAGGTGGTCTCTTTCATGCCAGCTCTCCCACAGAGCTTCTGAGAGCGCACCTAGAAGTCACTGTTTCATCCTCTGACCTCTTAAAGGTGACACTCTCTCTATATTATTGAGTCCCCACTCTCTAATTGCCAAAAGACTGTAAATCCCTGAGGGCAGGGGTCCCATGGGATGTAACACAGAGTGGAGTGCAAATTAAGGAATATTCACCTTATTCACTGGGGGACAAGGTACAAGTGAAAAGGAGATCAAAATGAGAGTCAGAGAGCCCTGGTCACCTCCTGGCATGGTCTAGGTTGAAGCACTTCCATTCTTGCTTCCAGTACCCAACACTTCCTGGCTTGCTTTACTCCATATGCAAATTTCTGTCTCCCTACCAAGGGTGTCAGCTCCCTTGGGGACTCGAATTTTGCTCTTATTCCATAAATAGTGTCTGCCACCTTGGCTGGGCTCCACCCGGGGTCCTGATTTGCACCTCAGAGGTGTCGTTTGACTCCTCTGTCCATTCCCTGCCAAACCCTGGGTATATGTCCAGGGCCCTGCTCCAGTCCAGCAGTGGGCGATGAGCCACAGTTAGCACTGAGAGAAGCAGTCTCACACCCTCTACAGCCCTGGAGATTCCTTGCTTGGCAGGAAATGCAGAGCTGTGCATAATGATGGCAGAGGATGGCACCACGGCCCTTCTAGTGCTCAAAGAACAAAACTGGCAGCCATCCGGGCTCTTCTCTCTCCCTCGCTTTGACGGCCTGTCAATTCCACCTTTGTAACATCTTTATTATCCATCCCTCTCTCAAACTCCACAGTCCTTGCCTTCGATTGGGGCTCATTATTTCTCAACTGGACCTGAGTGAACTCTTAACTGTCCCCAGCGTCACCTCCTCTGCCCATCTCTGCTCAGCTGCCCAAGGGATCTTTTAAAATGCGTCCCCTACCAACCGATCGCATTGTAGGTAATGAAATTCCTTAGCAGTCACCAATGGCCCTTTACAATCTGGTCGTGACCTCTTTCGTCATCCTCATCGCTTCCAACACCCTCCCCGTGTCTGCTCTATCTAATACTTCCATTCCATCCTAAGCCTGCTTGGATGGACTTTTAGGACCAGCCCTAAAGTCAAACACAAAAATTCTAACAAAGAAAGCAACTTGGTTTAGCTTGCTTGTTCATCACTAAAGATGAAAACAAGCTGCCACTGCCATCAAGTTCCTCAGGGCAACAGGAGGTGACAGGAAGATCCCCAAATGCCTGGAAAGGTGGAAAGCTGGCCAGCCGAGGTCTGGTGAACCACAGCAGGGGAGACACAGGCAAGAGTCTTGCTGCTTAAGAACAGGCGTTCATTTGGGAATGTCACTGGGCACAACACAACCTAGTCCAGAGCAATCCTTTCCCATTTCATGTAATAGAATTTCCTCCAGAAATTATAAGCCAAGCAGCTCATCTTCCCTTCTTTATTGAGCTATAAGCAGACTGCCACAGTCATGAGCAGATAACTGCAAATCTGGGCAGTGATCTATGAAATCAGAACCAACCTGAGTGTGGAGATGTGATTAATTAAAATTTTTAACCAAGTTCATCCCACATATATTTAATGTTATGCATAAGTGCTTTTGTGTTGGCTGGAAATTAGGCCCAAAGAGCGGGCAGTTCACAGACACACCACAGACCCTGTGATTCTTAAACAGACAAACCTTATTTTGTTTCTTCCCTCAGTTACTGCTTCAGAATCCCCTGGGAAGCCTGGCAAGTCCTTACCAAAGCCCATGCATTTCTTGTGCACATGGATATGTGCACTCAAACAGTGAAGGGCATCAGGGACTTCTGGCCTTGAACTGAGGGTATCTGTGCTTGTATTTGGGGGAACCTCTGGAATGGAAGAGGCCTGGCATTTACAAGCTCTGCGACCTTGAACAAGCCCTTTAGTCTTCTAAAAAATGAGGACAGCCCAAGCTCATCCATGGAGGCCGTGAAGATGAACTAAAGAGAGACCCATTAGGACTCCACCGCCTACATTGCTTTCAGAGGAGGAGGAAACTTTCCCATCACAGAGTTAGGGAACAGGAGCCATAGGTGCCAACCCTGTGTAAAGACACCACTGTCCATGACAGATGCTACCTGTTCCTGCAAGAACAGTCCAAATGAAGCCACTATTTGTGCTCGTCCATCCCTGCACAGTATGGAATCAGGGATTTCTGGCTGACTCAGGCCTGGGCTAGGGCAGTTGAAGAAGCCCACCAGGTCATACACAACACTCCAGCTGACCTGCACCAGGCTCCCTCCCACAAGTCAAGACTTGTTGATTTATTTTACTAAGTATGAATTAAAACACCAACAAAGAGGTTAATTTGCTTTTATGACTTGTGAAAAAGTAATGGATTTATCTGGTACACACTTTGCCTCATAGCGCTTGCTATAGGCCCTTGTAATACATGGTGATCCGTGAGTATGCATGCCATGAGCATGGGGGCTGGAGCACAGAGGCTGCCCAGTGGTCCAGACAAGGAGGGTCCTGGCCCCAGGGCGACAGGCAGATTCCCAGGGTCTCCAGGTCAATGGCAGAACTAGAATCTAGTCAGGGCAGGAGAAGTAAAGAGCGCTTCATGCCCAGAAGTGGGAGGTAAAACCAGATGCAGACACCTGGAGGTATCAACTCTAAAACTGAGAGAGTAAAGCTTTATCCCACAGGCTTCTCGCTGTGTGAATTCTCTTACATATGTTGGCCTCACTAAATCAATAAAATAATAATTTAAGCGTGAAATATAGCCAAAAAAGAAAAGATTTAAGCTCACTGTCTTCTGGGAGCAGATGTTCCAGAGGGAGTGGGACGTGGCAGCCCGGCGACGCCCCTTTCTCCTTACCAAGAAACTTGATTTTGTTCAGCTTCGTGGACAAGGGGCAGAGATCCAGATGGGAACCGAAGCACCACACCCACCACGGCTGGCCACCTCCTTTGCCTGTGATTGGTCAGGCATGAGCACGTGACCCAGCCCTGGCCAATAAGCTATAAGAGGAAGTGCCTGGAGGCCTATGGGAAAATTCTTCAAAGTCCAAGGACAAGCGGGTCCTTTTTCCACAGCATCTGGTTGGGGCTGCCACAGCCCTCTGGTGACCATGAAGGCCTAGGGAACTGCAGAGGTGAAGGGCAACCCCGAGACTTGGGCTCATTAAGTTGCTGCAAAAAGCTGGTACGGCCTCTCTCTGGACTTTATAATGTGGGCTGCTAAAACCTCTTCACTGTCGCAGCTGCTGCTGGTCATTCATTCAGTTGCTTGTGTCCTCAAACATCCAAACAGATGCACCTCAGGAGGCTTCAGTTCTTCCCCTCACAGTGTGTGCACCTTTGTGGGCCCAGTGTGAGCCCAGTGTGTAAAGACAGGTGCTTTCTACAGAACGTGGCCCCTAAAGGCAAGGCAGCTACTTCACCTGGGTTGCAGCTGAAGAGAGACCGCGTCTGCGTTGGAAGACCTCTCGCTCTGTGGGTCCTGGGGAAAGATGCTATGTTGAACTCCAGTGTGGGGCTATACTGGGAATCTTCCAGGGACTGTTTTGAAGAAATGTGAGTTTTGAGCGACACTGTGACCTCAGAATCTAACCTCGGGGGAAGCTACCTCCAAAGCCTCTTAACAGACCCCTGTCAGCTGCGTTCACTATCCCCACAGGCACCAACTGAAAGGACCTTTCTGAGGGCAGCTTTGTATCTCAGGGGACTCTTACACCCTTAGTGGCTCCTTGCTCCTCTCCACAGGTGGGGACAGCTGTGCCGTTCCTGCTTCAGTGCTGGCTGCTTGCCTACCTGTGCCTGTGGTCCAGCACGGCCTGGTGACTTGAAGAAGCTGAACATACCCATGCTGCCATCTCTGTTTTGTTCCTGCTGGTCTCTGCCTAGAATGCCCTCTCTACCCATTCCTACTGATTAAACTTTGTTTCCCCAGCACTCAGCACACATTAGGCCAATCGTAGAGGGTCTCCTCAACTCAATAACGACAAAAACAAATATCCCAATTAAAAAACGGGCAAAGGACTTGAGTAGACATTTGTCTAGAGAAGATACACAAATGACCAGCAAACACATGAAAAGATTCTGCCCAACATCACTAATCGCTGAGGAAATGCAAATTAAAACCACCATGAGATACCACCTCACATACATTACAATGACTATTATCCAAAAAATAGTAAGTGTTGGCGAGGATGTGGAGAATTTGGAACCTTTGCGCACTATTGGTGGGAATGTAAAATGGTGCAGCCGCTGTGAAAAACAGTACAGAGGGTCCTCCAAAGATTAAAAACAGAATTACTGTACAATCCAGCAATTCTACTTCTGAGTATACACCCAAAAGAATTGAAAGCAGCCACATGAACAGATACTTGTATGTCAATGTTCATAGCAGCATTATTCACAGTAACCCAAAGGTGTAAGCAACCCAAGTGTCCACAGATGACTGGATAAATAAAATATCTGTGTATGTATGTGTGTATATATATATATGTGTGTATATATATATATATATAATGTATATATACATTACATTGGTTTTGATGTGTATATATATGTATGCATCTGTATTATGCAGGCATATATATATATATATATATAATACACATAAAATGGGATATTATTCAGTCTTCAAAAGGAAACAAAATCTGACATACGTTACATGAGGACATTATGCTCAGTGAAGCACCGTATGATTCCATACGTACCTGACTACCACCTAGAGTAGTCAAATTCAGGGGCGCCTGGGTGGCTCAGTCGGTTAAGCGTCCGACTTCGGCTCAGGTCATGATCTCACGGTTTACCAGTTCAAGCCGCACATCAGGCTCAGTGCTGACAGCTCAGAGCCTAAAGCCTGCTTCAAATTCTGTCTCCCTTTCTCTCTCTCTCTCTGCCCCTCCCCTGTTCGTGCTGTTTCTCTCTCTCAAAAATAAACAAACACTAAAAAATATACATATACATATTTTAGAGTAGTCAAATTCATAGAGACAGAAAGTATAATGATGGTTGCTAGGGGCTTAGAGGAGAGGGAATGGGGAGTTGTGTAGTGGGTATAGCTTCAGTTTTGCAACATGAAATGTTGCCAAACAGTATGAATGTACCTAACACTACTGAACTAAATACTTAAAAATGGTTAGGACGGTAAATTTTATGTTATCTGTAACTTACCACAATTACAATTTTAAAATAAAAGGTCTCCTTTGCTAAGCCTTCTCCGGTGCCAGACTCTGACTGCACTGCACTGCTCATCAATCTGCCTTGACTCCTTGTTTTCTGTTCTCTCAGGATTGTTTTGAGACATACCCAGTTGCCTAAACCAAAAGAATTACAGAGAAATAGAGCCAGAGCCCTGACTGAGCTGCTTCTAAAGTTTATACTCTCTAGGGCATTACAGGAACCAATAAATCCCCTTTTTAACATTAAGCCAGTTTGAGTTGGTATCCTGTTACTTGCAACCGACATCAACCTAACTGAGACTTCACTTGACTTATCAGAACACTAAGAACAAAAGACACTAAAGATTTCTAGGGAATGAACAAAAGAAAGTTCATAGATGAAAGGCTGAAAACAAGATGGCATCTAAACTCTCCTTTGCAACATTAGATGCAAAAGACAATGAGCGATGTGTGCATACTTCTGAGAAAAGAGGGCTTTGAATCTGGAATTCTCTATCTGGTTAGATAATTAAGTATGGGGATAGAAGAAATACATTTTTATATATGAATGGACTTAAAGTTTACCTCTTGGGTACTCTTTCTTAAGTAGCTCTTTGGGGGGGGGTGTTCCAGCAAAACAAGGAAGGAAAACCAATAAAAGTAGAAGACAGGGGTCCAACCGAGGAGGATGGTGAAGCTAGGGTGAGAGCTGAACAGAGTGGAGAGAACTGGGCAAGATAGGAAAGTGCAGGTCTTTGTGAAAAAAGAAAGGAGAGGCAAGAGAGGCTGGGTCAAATGGGGCTATGATGAGAGCAGTTCTCTCTCAACTAGAACCACCCTCCTCCCAAAAATCCAAGTAAAAACACAAAGCTTTCTTATGTGGTCCAAAAATAATGTAAATTAAAATGTGATCTAATTTTAAGCTCTTTATGGAATCTGAGAAAAGAAAATACATTTGACCCTGGTAGTAGGAGTTTCCCTATGAGTGGTCCAGGGCTACTTGACTCTGGAGTGACTATTTACGTGGTCGTAAGGATTTAAATCCTATGGTAAATGGTATTCAGATTTTAGAGCCAATCTAGTGAAAAGGCAAAGAAAGCTTAACCATGATGTAGAATAGAAAGATAATGTTCACCTCTTGGCAATGTAAGAATACAGCTACCAAAGGGAAGTGGTTGAGGAAAGAACCATGAGAAGAAGGGGGAGAAGCACCAGGGTTTTCCTCTTACTTTATGGAAAGTCTAGGCACTGATGAGTTTATCACCACCACCATCAACACAAAAACAGATTTGGTTGTATCACATATGGGGAAAATGGTACTTTAAACAAGCCAGGGCATAAACCTCTCTCTTATAAAAGCTTGGGAAGGTAGGCAGGTTACGGATAGAACATGCCTTCCATCTACCCTCAAGATTGTCTCATGGTCACATGATGGCTGCTGCAGCTCCAGCCATCATATCTGTGTTTCAAGTAAGAAGAAAGAAGGGCAAAAGAGGCCCACCTGCTGAGTCAGTGGCCTTATAAAGAACTTTTGAGAAGCACCACCCAACAACTTCTGCTTATATCTTACTGTCCAGAACCCAGTGACGTGGCCACTCCTATCCAAAGAATAAAACTGACTAAATCCTAAACTGAAAAGTATAGTTTTTTTGGATGGCACATTGCTGCTCTCAACAAAACTGGGTTTATAAAGAAGGGAGGAATGGATATTGGGTAAGTCACCATCTGTGACTCAAGAGAAAGAAGCATATTTTTTAAAGTAAAAAGGTAACCAACAAAAGAATAAAAAAGTAGCAAAGTCATCGAAAATGAGAAGAAGGAAGAAGAGTGCAGACTGTAAATGAGTTTAGTCAATCTTTCATTATGGGACTCAGTGGCTATCTTTTCTGGATACAATTTAGAGCTGTGCATCTAGCCCACAAAATCATTTAAAAAACCAAAGAAGCTATCTTTGGGAAGTAGGCAAGGAGGTAGGGAGGGAGCTATAACTTTATATTAAAAGCCCTTCTGAATTCGTTGAATTTTTACAAAGTCAGGTGCATGTATTATTTTGATGAGAAAAACAACAGTGTTTAGTCTCATCTTTTGGGAAACGGAGCCTCACTCTATTTCCTTTCCCCCTCAGCAACCTGGGTCAGTGCTGGGCACTTTGGTACGTTTTTAAGCTCCCCTCACTGGCTTAGAAAGTGACAAAAATCAGCCATATTCAAGGCTCTTTATCTCACTTCTTTCAAGGGATTTGTTACTTTTTAAACTCTAGCCGTTGACATCTAAGATTCTCAAGAAGATGGACTGGACGAGCAGACACATCACTTCTTCTGCTTCCGGTGGGGAAGGGCCGCCCCCGCACCACCCTCTGTTCGAACCCAGGCAGCCAACATCTCCCCATGTGCGTTCTCCCGTGTGCTATAGACCGCTGTGCAGGGAGGTGCATGCTATACCTGCCCGGTCCACACTCTCGAACCGCTGCCCTAATGCCTCTATAATACGTTAACAGGCAGCGGCCAAAGGGAGTTCTGCTGAAATAGGCAGTCGTTTGGGCCATTTTGGACAGAATCCTGGAATGCACACGATAATGCTGAGCGATGCAGTTTAATTTACGAGCATGCAGGTCTGCTGTGAAATTGGGAAATGGAAGTGTAAGACATTAGCATTCACACGGCCAGGGCAGGGCCAAGTCCAAAACTGTAATATGCCTTTCACAGGGAGGACTGGAGAGTCCGAAAGAGCAGCCAAGCTCCGTCCATTAAATGTGTGCTCACGAACCTCGCCCTTGGATTTTAACGCCCCCAACCACCTGTGCTTCTTCAGGCCTTGTGCCCTTAATATCGCCCAACACCCTGCCTAGTTTTTAACAATGGTAGAACACTTGCCCGCCCCTCTTCTGGACTGATTTAAAACATGAATTTCACGGTCTGGATATGGTTTGATCTGCAGGGGGGGATGATAGAGCAGACAGCTTCTCAACTTCCTTGTAGCAAGGGCATGCAAACTATTATACAGTGAAATATTTCCAAATTACAAAGAGAAGACAGGCATGTTTGTAACTGAACTCACGGCAGCTGTACATGCGGCTCAAGCCATGTATCCTCCAGTTAAAGGACCTCGTGACTCAGACATGTTGTCTGAGCCTGACTTTCTAACCCATTTGTCAGTGCACAGAACGAAATAACATCTATTCCCGCCTTCTTATGAATGAAAACACACCCTTCTAAAGAGTCCACAGGAAACATCAAGGGTGCTCCAGTCATTAAAGTATGTTGGAAAACAGGTTGGAAATCCCATTCCAACAGGCTGGATAATGTCCTCCAAAGAAGTCAGCCCCTAATCCCTGCAACCTGCAGACGTTACCTTAGTTGGGAAAAGGTCTTTGCAGCTGTGATTAAGGATCTTGAGGTGGGGAGATTATCCTGGATTCTCCAGTGGGCGCCGAGGGCCGTCCCATGGATCTTCTGAGGGAAGGAAAGGGAGACTTGAGCACCCACAGACGAGGCCCTGCGGAGACGGAGCAGAGAGATACCTGGAGATGCCGGCCTTGAAGACTGGATGGATGCAGCCACAGGCCAAGGAAGCCAGCAGCCCCCAGAAGCTGGAAGAGGCAAGGAACACATCCCCCCCAAAATGGATTCTCTCGGAAGGGAATGTAGCCTCGCAGACACCTGGACTTGGGGCTGTGAAGCTGGTTTCTGATTCCTGTGAGAGAATAGATTTCTGCTGTTTTAACCCACCAAGTGTGTGGTAATTTGGTACGGCAGCCCTAGAAAATTCACACACCCACACTAAGGGGCCAGAGGAGAGGGTTTCAGTTTTTGTGAAAAAACATCCCAAACACTCTTTCTTGTAATGATATTGAGCAGACTTCAACATCCTGCCTCCAGCTAGTGGGGCAGGAGAGTGCTGGAACTCAGGCCAGTCAGGTCCACAAAGCACAGGCTAAGAAAAGCAGGAGCCTCGCTCCCGGGTCCCTGGGGACAGCTCTAGGCCATGTTCCTTCCTGAAGCAAGGTGCTAAGTACATGAGGAAAACCTATCTAGTTGTTCAAGCAAAAGTGTGAGTTGGTAAGTGTGAAGCGGGTACCGAGGATTTAAGAGATTTCCAATAAATTAACCTGACAGCTCAGACAGGGCTGCGTGGGTCTGTGTACGTGTCAGGGAGTACATCTTTAAACAAACGCAATGTAATTATTAATAAACATGGCCAGATGCCTGCAAGCATATGTTACAAGGCTGTTCTCTGAGGGTTTCTGTAATAGTGAAAAATTAGAGACCCAAATGTCTACCAACAGGGGAATGGTTAAGTCTCATATGATTACTATGCTGCTACTAAAGAGTAACCTAATTCTACATACACTGACATCGGAGGTTATGAATGAGTAAACATTGGGTAGGAAAAAAAAGAGGCAAGTCACAGATAGTATTGCAGTCTTATCTCACTTTGGTTAAACAAAGCTATCTATGTTACTGTAATACACAGAAATACTATGGAATAGAACCATTTCTGTATGTGTTGTGTATCCACCTGATGGGGACACTGCAGACAGTAAGTTATTACCTCTGAGGAAAGGGGAGGGTTGTTGGGGGGGCGGCAGGTGGAATGGCCAGAGGGGACATATTATTTCATACGAATGAGCTTCCTCCCTAAGCGTGTACTTCTTTTGTGGTCTTAAGAAAGAAGCGATGGACGTGTAACAGTGATACTCTACAAGAACCTTGTCTAGTGTAGTGTCGGGTAAATAGTGGGGGCCCTCAGGAAGTGCGTGTCTGAGGGGCACTGTGCAGCAGGTGGTCTTTAGGGACCGGCTGGGGCTTCTAGAAGCTGCCTGGAAGCTGGCTAATGTTGCAGGGCTGGAGGCAAAAACCTTGGCTTTTATACCAGGCTCCCTAGTGGTGCTGCCGAGTTTTTATTGAAAGAAAGAAAGAAAAAAGGAAGGGAGGAAGGGAGGAAGGAAGGCACAGGCAGTAGATCAAAGTTCCAGGCAAGTGTGTCTTTTGTCTCTTCCACAGGAGTGGAGCCAAGCCACTGTTCACCAACTCAGTGGTTTACAACAAAGCCAAGGAAAATCTGTCGTTTGAACACTTTCTCAGAGAAATTTTGCACCAGGCTGTTTCTAGAGGTTTTCACACTCTGTGGAAGGCAGTTTTCTCACCAGGTGAGCATGCTTGCTATTGAGCACAGCCCTTCCTGCGTTGGTCAGCCGTCCAGCAAGATGGGAGGCCCTACGCCTTGAAAAAGGACCCTCGTAGTCTCCCTCCTCAGAAGACACCCCAAAGTACACCCCAGTTACCCTTCATTACATACGAAGGCACATCAAGAGTCTCCCAGTTACCTGTCCATTGGAAATGCTCTTTTGGGTTAATATACAGTCAGGCTGACCAATTATGTACCAAAAACGTGTTGATACAGCCAGGCAAATTATGCATCGGTCTCACACTATTCAAGTCGGGGGTACTGAAGAGATGAATGCGAGTGTGTCTCAGGACCCCAGAGCAAAGATGAACATTCCAGACAAGAAATGACAAGCACAATTCTCTTTTGGACAAAAGCAGGGGTGTGGGTCACCTCTATCTCAAACACATGCTACAGGAGCACGAAGCTTTGAAGGTGACAGGTCTCTACACACACTTGTTAAGTGATGGCTCCTAGTGAAATTACTGCTTTCGGTGGAATGAAAGGAACCAATCCTCTTTCTCCTCCACATAGCATCAAGTGTTTGTTTTTCAAGGTATGTTTCTCCAAGATCTGCCACCGTATCTTTAAAAGTCATAACATTTTATGATTCCTTATTACAAATTTCAAGAAAGATCGTCATCTCCCATATTTTAAAGAAATCTTCACAAAAACAAAGACCGTAAGCTGGAGTTTTCCTTAAGCAGGGGGAATGCTGTATCTAGACGGCTTATCCTTAATCAAAATATTGAACTCCATTGGTTTTGTGCTTCTATTTGCAGAATGCTGACATCTGTTCAACCCCCTCATTTTTAGAACCGAGGAACGGAGGACTGGAGAGGTGAAGCTGTTTACTCAATGTCACACAGGAAGGTAATAACAGAGCTAGAATCAGAGCTTGGGCTGAGACTTCTATCACCAGGTGACACTGCCTTATAATTCAAGCTGTTTGGTTATGGAGATTTTAAAGTTTTATCCAAGGAGTGGATCATGACATACAAGCCCCGTCGCTAGGCCTAATGAGACAGGCACCGTGGGACAAGTACGGGGGAAGCCGAAGATAATAAATTCAGAGAAATAAGGCTGGAAAGGACCTGGAGTGATTCTCTTACTCCCACTTCCCTTCCTTGAGGCGGAAGTCGCTGACATCATTCCAGGGGAGAAGTATCTTATTTCTAAAAGCCTTCAGGGAAGATTTCATAAGTTCAGCTTACAGAAAGGAATATCTGATTTTCTCTCAATAGCAAGATCCAAGAAGTCATCGTAGAAAACCACCGCACACTCTTTTACATAAAAGAAACATAAAATGCTGGGAGCGCCTGGGTGGCTCAGTCAGCTGAGCGTCAGACTCTTGATTTCAGCTCAGGTCATGATCCCAGGGTTATGAGATCAAGCCCCATGTCGAGCTCTGTGCTGAGCGTGGAGGCTCCCTGGGATTCTCTCTCTCTACCCCTCTGCCCCTCTCCCCAGCTTGTGCATGCTCTCTAAAAAAATAATAATAATAAATATAAAAACAAAAAAACAAAACAAAAACATAAAACGCTCCTCACCCCAATACCTCAGAAGGGGTTATTTAAAATCACCTTCCAAGTTGGTCCTGCTTGAACATTTCTATAGTGAAAGGAAAACATTTTGGAAACTAAGAAGAGCATGGAGATGTCATGAAACTTTGACTAGGATTTTTGTAGGAATTGTTAAGAATGCAGGAGACTCACTCGGGCCTGGCTGCATGAAGAACTTGGACAGAAATGAGAATATACAGAGGCCCGCAAAGCACAGAACATCTGTCAGGTGAAAGCTTCTGAGTTAGAGACCATATAATGGCTCCTACTGTATGACTGTCACTTCTAAGTTTTGTAAAAAAGTCCCACTTTTTGGCAAAGCAGTTTTTATGGCAAGTCTTAGATCAAGAAAGTACGTTTCTAAGTCATGTGAAGGGGAATGAAAATAAAAGCAAAACAGATGAAAAACTCCGCCAAGGATTCCACATATATTCCCGCAAAACGATCCGAAAGCCAGAGGTTATCCTGAGAGGAGGATGTCCGCCTAACACCCGCGACATTAAGGGACGGAACGCTGATAACGTGTGGCACTTCATCTGAAGACCATACTGCTGACCTACTGCCAACAGCTTTCAACTGCTTTGTGATCAGTGACTACAGGATTCTGGGCTCCTGAGAATCAAGCGGCACACCTCAAAGGCAGCCGCTGGAGGCGAGGTGGCCCCAGTGTGTGGCGCAGTGCGGTGCAGGCTGTCTGGGGGGCCGTGTGGGGAGCCGGCAGGTCCGAGGGCAGCGAACACCAAAATCCTGGGCTTAGGGTCTCAGGCTCTGGGCAAGGACGCAAAATGGCCACCCTTAATTTCGCTCCCCACCAAGCATCCCCTGAATGGCCTGTCAAAGCTTCTCCCAGCCATGCCTCCGTGCTCCTGTTCCAGGCATTTCTCCTCTGCTGTTCCAAAGCAAGTGTTTCTCTGAAGGCCCCCAGCCCCATCCCTCCCTGGGTGTTCAGGAATCACCCACTCAGGGACCGATGGCCTGGGGGGCCCACATCCTCCATCCCTCACAGAAGAGTGTGTCTGGAGCCCACTCCTGGGTCTAGGTCCAGCCCTCACCTTCCACCCAGCGCCGGGCCAGAGAGGGAAAGGTCTAGACGGTCCTCACCTGGAGCTCTGAAAGCCCAGGCTGGAGGCAATGCCTGGAGGAGCCGTGCCTGGGGAGGACTGGCACCACGGGCTCTACTCCAGCCATCCAGTGCCCAGCCCAGGCGTGGGGCCAGAGGAGACCCAGCAGCATCTGGGCCCAGAGGCGGCCCGCGGCTGCCGCAAGAGCCCCCTGGGTCAACAGCCGTAACCCCCACAGAATGCAGGGGGACTCAGAAGGGATGCTAAGTGGCTCTGAGTGCAGGAGCCAGGGAAAGCACTGGGGCAGGACAGCTGTCACTAACCGTTTATGGGAGCACAGTTGCGAGATCCTTTACACATATTATTTCGGTCAGATGCGGTGATTCCCCCTTTGCAGATGAGGAGATGGGGGCTGGAAAAGCGAACTAATTTGTTCAGGGTTACATAGCAAGGAGGAGCGAGCTGGAATCTGACCCACACCACAGGCTCTCAAGCTGTCCCACCCGGGTGTGCACAAGGTGACAATGACACTTCTCGTTTCTGCGAGGGACTGTGAGCACGAGCGTGGGGGGGTGGCACAACTCGGATTCCCAGGTCCCCAACCGTACAATGTGAAAGCGGGACTGCAAAATTCTGAAAACCAAATTAAATTCACTCGAATTCTGAAAGCAAAAGCGAACCCATGCCCAGCAGCCTCTTTTCGTAGGAGAGGGGATCGAGATCCAATAAATCTCTAGCCCTTCCCGCCCTTGAAAGAGGCAGGGAATCACTGTGGAATGAAATGCATCTTTGCTTCTCCAAGAGCAAACAAACGGCCTTGGCTGGAACTCCAGAAGTCCGCAAACAAACACAAAGAAAAACCCAAGCCTGATGCGCCTAACCCATGGCATGCATGCGTTCACTCAAGAGAGGATTAAAAAGAATTCAAAGTACAAAATGAGTTTCATGATAAGCAGTTTTCTCCTATTTTACTGAAACAATAGAGGTGTTAAAGGAACAGATGTTTTGGGGGGGGGGGAGAAATGCCAGGCGTGCCAGTTTAAGGAATCACTGCTTCATAAACATCACCTTACTGGTGTTACCCTGTGTCTGTTCCATTTTATAAAACTACTTAACGCTTGGGTTAAAAGGCTCCTAAGTGATGATCCTGTAAATAAAATGAGACTTAGGGATGCGTTTAAAAAAATGGTGACGCGAAAATTTTCACACCTTCCAATGAGTCATGGAATAACGCAAAAAGCAACTGATATTGTTAAAAACCTCATAATAAAAAAAAAACCTGTTTAATTAAAAAATAGTAGAAAAGCATAAAATGTTCATTGGAGTTGAAGCCATTACTTTCAGAGCAATCAAACAGATCATTTCCCAGTGGTTCCTTGGTTACCGTTTTCCTGAATCAGAATCCCGGGTGCAAGAAGGAAAGGTTGAATTTGAGAGCCGGAAACCCTTTCTCCTTCTGGGTCCGCACCCACGGGACAGCGATCTTCTCAGCCCGCCCTCTGCCTCCACTCCCTTCCTCACCTCCACTCGCTGAGGTGAGTTTCTGGCCTCTGTCCGGGGCCTGGCACACCGGCACCCCCGTTTACCACCTCCTTATGGTTTCTCCACAAGAGTGGCTCCTCACCCCATATCATCAGCTGTGTCGACGACCCCATGGGGTGAAAACCCCGTGGCTTGGCCGCCGTCCCAAGCACCCAAGCATCTCCCTGGTTGGCTTTTCCTCCTCGATCCCTGAAACCAAATGCTTGTTCCTAGCATGTACGCAGAAGGTGCTTAATAAAGCCTTGCTGAATAAATGATGCAGGTATCTGGGCAGGAGCCACTTGCTTCCTTCCCTTCCTTGGAGCTCTTCTCTCCACCTGGAATGCCCCCATGCCCTCAGTTTATCCATATCACCTTCTCCAATTTTCCATAAATGAACAGAACCATCATCCAGTCCGTTGTGTGGTAGTGATTCTGGCTCCCTTTACAGAAAGGGAGCCCTAAAATTCCTGTATCACTGAATCCTATACCCTCCACTCGCTCTTTCTCTGCCCTCCCTTCTTCTCCATCCCCTCTGTAATGCCTGGCTCTGGCCTTCCTCCCATCAAAGGGGCCACGTCCTCCCAGCGGTGTCCAGATTCCCACTCCCTGGTCCAGCCTCTCCCGAACACACACCTGAGCTCCTCCCTCCTCTGCTCCCCTCTGTCCTCAGGCTAGAGCCCAAGCAGTTGACAAGGCAGCGATGTGGCCTCAGAAGCCTCGGCTCCTAGCGGTCAGTCCCTAGCCCGACCCCAGCAGCCACCTGGCACCCAGCTGCCACAGAAGCCCTCTTGACCAACCCTGGCTGGCTGGTGGAGCAGACAGCAACGGTCCAAGCAGGGAATTATCGAAAAATGTCTAAGTGAGCTTTAACTTTAAATTAAACTTATACAAGGAAGTGATTGATGCAGGGCTGCGGCTGTTTTGGGGACAGGGATTGTCTTTCACGAACCCCATTCGTCGGTGACAATTTCCCATTCCAGGTTCTTTTAGATGGAGAAGGCTCCTGAAGACGCACAGGAAGAACACGGGGAGGGAATTGATCTTGACTTTCGGATTCCCCTGCCCCTGCCACCACCAACCCTAGAATCCAGTTCTTTCCTCAACACCCTGCCTGGTGGGGGTGGAGGTGGGGGAGGAGCCATTCTTACCTTTTCAAGTCTCTTCAAAGCATTCAGTTCATTCTTCAAAAAAAACAAAACAAAACCTATTCTTTTATAAGTATAATCCATCGGTTTTATTATTCAATGTCTAATAAGAGTTATGTACACTTATTAGGTACAACGCGCACAAACACATTTGGGAAGAAACGCAGCTGACCGGTCAGTGCAGCATGCGCACCCGGTCTGCGGTCAGGTGCGGAGGTGCGCAGGTGAGCGCAAGACTGCGCATGCCTACCGTCCCCACCGACTCCAGGCTGGGAGAGCCCGGTCGGCTCCATACGTCTATAACCCCGATCCCTGTGTCTAGCACAGGACGCGAGTATAATCTGGCCTTGGGAAACGGTGAGTGGAGAAACGAGCTCCTCACGGACCAGCCTCTCCGCAGCTCCAGACACTCCTCTAGCAAGTCCAGGCTGCCAGATACCCCCCTCCTTACTTGGACTCGCTGCCTACCCATCACACAGTCGCCAACATGTCCTAACTCAGACCCAGACGCAGAGGACCAGGGGCACTCTCCAGTCCAGCCTCACGGTTCTCAGGTCAGGAAGACGGAGACAAGCTAAGCGATCTGGTCAAGGGCACGTGTGGCCAGCACTTTTGCAACCTCCCAGTTCGGACTCCTTTCCTCTTTTGTCCCTGAGTCCCTTGAGCTGGCAGAATACACAGCACACACAGAGTCCCCTGATGGCACAGCCAGAGGCCAAGGATGGCTGTGGAACATCCCTACCCGAGTGTCTTATAGGGGAGACCCTTAGGGTAGGAATCACACCTACTCCCTTCTCCTCCATGGCTTGGGGCGTGAGAGGCACCTGATTAGCTTAAAAGCAAGCCTTCAGCAAGTTAACCTGCAGATAAGAATAAAGTCAACTCCAAATCGGCAGGCTAATTTAAATGTAAACCTTTCACTCCTACTGACCCATGGTGTCTGGAACTGATTCAGAATAAGTGCGGTGATGAGAAACCCAGCGGCTGGCAGACGTGCCCACTCACTAGGCAGAGAGAGCTGGACTCCGGGTTACAGAGCGAGGGCGTAAATGGAAATAAACTTGCTTCCCGGGCTCACAGACATTTCATTAAATAGACTGACCTCCTTTTCATGCTGAAAGCAATTGTATGGCCTTCAGTACTTCCAATTTCATCACAGAAATAAGATGCAAAGCAGTGAACACACTGCTGTCCTCACTATGGTAGAGTCACGTGGAATGTAAGACAGAGGCAAAACCATGATGTCTCCCGGGCCAGTTTTGCTTTTGACTTGAAAATTGGGCAGGGCTACCTCATGACCCATCCCTTAGTTCATCAGAAAAGTGAACATGAACAGAGAGGATCCAAATATTCCAGTTGGCTGGGGAACGTATTACGGGATTTATTTTATCAACTATGGGATAACTGTGCTTTTTATTTTTATTTAAAAAAATATTTTAACGTTTATTCACTTTTGAGAGACAGACAGAGTGTGAGCAGGGGAGGAGTGGAGAGAGAGGGAGGCACAGAATCTGAAGCAGGCTCCAGGCTGTCAGCACAGAGCCCGACGTGGGGCTCGAACCCACGAACCGTGAGACCATGACCTGAGCCAAAGTGGAACACTTAACTGACGGAGCCACCGAGGCGTCCCAACTGTGCTTTTTAAAGACAAACTTTGAAACTGGTCCAAAGTCCACTGCCATCAATAATCCCTTCATTCAGCAGACATCGGTCAGCACCTACTATGTGTCAGACAATATGCCAGGCACCAAGGAAACAGCAGGATAAGCCACCTTCTACCTAGAGGGCTCACCTGTCTTTGTGGAGGACAGACAGGCTAACCAGTTCACAACCCAGTGTGGTAAGAACTGGCATCGATGAAAACAGAGGGGGCCCTCCAGCCCAGCCAGGCTAGAGGAAGCAGGCAACAGGAGTATGGAAAGGTTTCAGGAAGAAGTAACAGATGTTTGGGGCTTCAAAGGATGAATAGGAGTTAGGCAGGGAAATGGGTTGGGGAGACTTAACATTTGCAAAGCCTGAGAATATATATGGAGGCTCCCGGGGCATGCTGGGGCTGTAAGAGGGTCAACAGAGTAACCAAGGTTGGGGGGTATGACAAGGTTCTCCACCACCAGGTTGCCAAGGGCCTTGTATTCTATGTTGATGCGATCAAACTTGATCCCGATGGTGGTGGCTGGAAGGCCCTACGTGATGTTACAAAGTGGAGTGGTCGATCCCAAGGGGGTACCTCTGGGTCCCCTGAACAGCACTCAGACACATCTTCCTTTATGTGCTGCTCTTGAGGCAACAGAACTTAAAAGCCTCATTAGCAGGCAGGTCTCCAACCACCAACTAAGCCTCCTCCCCTTCCACAAGGCCCTCTTTGAGGCCACAGCTACTTTCAACTGCATTCTAATTTCAAAGAAGTGACCAACATATGCTCTTGTTTCCATTTACAAGGTTTTGATTATCAGTCTGCCATTGTAGCTGCAAATCACCCATTTTCTATTATAATTATTTTTACTTCTCTCGATGAAGAAGGAAAAGAAGCACTTTTCAATTACTAAAGTGCCTGAGCCACAGAGGGAGGGAAGAATTAAGCACAATGCCGCATCTTTTGCCAACGGCAGTATGACAGCAAGAGTTTGAAAAGTGAAATGCCAGCCTGCGGGCTGTGTTAGACCAAGCCTTCGGATAGGCACATTTGCTCGCCAGGATCAGTTTACCTAAAGCTGCGGCAAGCCAAGGAAGAGCTCAGCCGCAAGGGCGCTCAGGCACGACGCCTTGAGGACAACAGGCTCTAGGGAGTCTCCACACTCTTGGGCACTAACACTTGCTTCTTCTGCCTCAAGGAGGAAGTTTTCGAAGATGGGGTTGTCCCTAGTCAAATACACCCAAGTAACTACAAGAGTTACATTCTATGGTTGGAATTCCACAAGGATCCAGCCACGCAAACTGGCCTCACAGACCCCTCTCCTAAACCAGATACAGCAAAGAGCCATGTCTGGCTGTCTTTCTGTCCTGGCCAGGGCTGGCTGCGATGGGGGTGAGGAAGAGCCTTGGGAATGTATGGGAGGCAATGAATTCAGGTCACTAACTGACGTGAACAGGATGCTAGCATGCGGAGTTGCATGCCTACTGGCAGCTTAATGTCCCATTTAATTGGCATGTAACGTTAATTGACAGAGTAGCATGTAAATGAGAACGTGACCGTGGCTTTGTAGTTTTGAAGGTGCTGTTGGTGACTTTTAAAAGCACAGCTTGGATGAGCTGAAGAGTTTTATACCGGGATGATTTGCTCACCAAGAAACCATGCCAGGGGTGCCTGGGTGGCTCAGTCGGTTAAGCGTCCGACTTCGACTCAGGTCATGATCTCATGGTTCCTCAGTTCGAGCACCAAGTCAGGCTCTGTGCTGACAGCTCAGAGCCTGGAGCCTGCTTCGGATTCTATGTCTCCCTCTCTCTTTTGCTCCTCCCCTGCTCACGCTCTGTCTCTGTCTCTCAAAATGAAAGGATGAGGGAGGGAGGGAGGGAGGGAAGGAAGGAAGGAAGGAAGGAAGGAAGGAAGGAAGGAAGGAAGGAAGGAAGGAACTGCCAATCATCCAAATTCCTAACATCTTCCTTGTGTAACTGTGCTCAGTCCTGGGGACGGGCTTATGGAGGACACTGTTCTCAAGGCACTCACTCTAGGCTGGGGGGGGGGGGGGGTGGAAATCAGGTATGGAAAAAAAAAAAGCAGCTACTTAAATGTTCAAAATGCCATTTGTGGTCAAAGCAAAAACTCTCATTGCAGCTGTGGAAGTTCTGAATATCGCTCTCTGTCCACATTTTAAACCCTTGTGGATGACAATAATAAATCACTATCACAGTAAATCAATAATAATAGTAACAGTGAAAATAGCTAAAAGTTACTGTAGCAGGCACTTTTTATGCACTGGGCACTTTTTAGGTCTACTAACTTCTATTTTGGCAGCACATATACTGTGCCTGTTACTACAATGTCTTTTGTGTTATCTTTAATCTTTGCAAACACGGTGCAGAGAACTATTATCCCTTTGTTTCTGACCGAGACACTGTAGCCTGGGGCTCTGAAGCTCAGGACTTGGCCAAAGAGGCGGTACTAGGAAAAAAGGAGCCAGGGCAAGCTCCTGTCTGATCTCGAAGGCCAGGTCATTTCACTCCCCACTACCTTTAAGGTGCAGATACTCAGAGGGGCTCAGACCACTCTTCCATGCTCGCCCCAGACTCTTTGGTATTCAAGACGAGCTCATTTCACTTTTGCAGGAAACAACAGATGTAATCAGCATATTAACCATCCTTTAGACATCAATCATAAATTCTTCCCTCAAGAGTAAATTGCTCTCCTCTTCTCGGTGTATCTCAAGATCCTTGCATGAGTAAGGACAGGTAAGAGCAGATTAAAGTGCAGGTACTTGTCCCTCAATAGCAAAGGCAAGGGGCTTCCACTCAAAGTTGAGCAGAGGTGCATCACAGGGGAGTGTGCCGTGTGCGCAGTGGGGAGTAGGCCGTGGCTGCTGCGGGTGTGGATTGCAGGGGCTATAGACGGTGTCGTGGGGGCTTGTGGTGGGGAAACCACCGTGGAGATAGGTCTACGCTCTGTCTCAAGGGGACGTGTGCTGGGATGTGGGGGGTAGGGGGAGTCGAGCGTAGGTGATAGAGGGGCTGTGATCCATGGTGTGTGGTGGAAATCATGTTGTGGGGATGTTTCCGGGGGATTATGCTGTCGGGGTATATTGTGGGATGGGCCATGAGGGTATACTCTGGGGGTCTGCTGTGAGGGTGTGACCTGGGGGTGGTCTTAGAGTTGTGCTGTAGGATGTACAGTGGCGGGGGGTGGGGGGACTTGTGGAACTGTGTCATGGGTGTGTTGGGGGTGGGGAGGACCCAGCAGGTCCCTGGTCAGTGCTGTGGGGCACCCTAGAGAGCCCACTACCAGGCCTAAGAAGGCTTCCCTTGCCTGAGTCCCATGACAGCAAGCTCATGCCCCAACACCCTGGTTCCCCCCTCCCTCACCCTGGCCACACCTGGGCTCAGGATATCCATCCAGTGGGCTACTGGGGCAACATGTCCTGGAGTTCTGCTGGTTGGAGAAGCCGCTCTTCCTCACTCACTCATACCACCCTTTCTGTGGCAGGGTCCAGGTATGGTTTGCAGATCACATCTAACACAGCCTCTGCACAGCCCCTCCCAGGGCTCACCGCCAAGACGAGTCCCCCTGGGGACCCCCCAGGTCACAGCATGGGTGAAGGAAGGAAGGGCCCTTGGCTTTCTCCTCTTGCGGCAGGCGCAGCGCCGGGGAGCCACAGCCCTCTCCCAGCGCAGCCGCCTCTCTGAAGGACCCCGTCCTTCCCTCCTGGCTCACCCCTCCGATCCTCCGGCCCATCTGTCTTTGGCAGGAGTCTCCTTGGCAAGACTCACCAGAGTGGCAAATGCTGGCGAGCTCCGGCACACGGGTGGAACACTTGTTTGCTGTTCCGAATGTATACGCCAATTCCTCCCCAATCCTTAATATGAAAATTTTGAAACATACTGCAAAGTTGAGAGAATTTTAAAATGAACACGGATACCGTCCACCTAGATTCTACCATTAATATTTTATAATGCTTGCTTTGTTATATACCTGCCCATCTATCCGCCTTATTTTTCTGATGCCTTTCAAAGTAAGACGCAGACGGCAGTGCACTACCCCCTAAACACTTCAGTACGCGTATCATTAACTGGAGTTCATTATGTGTTCAGTGTTCTTTTTCCTTTTTGAACATATAATAAAATACACACATCTTGAAGGTGACCATTCAATGCATTTTTGACAAACACATGCACCCATGTAACATCGAGCCTTATAAAGTTACAGAACATCCCATCACCCTAGAAAGCCCTCTTCTCCTGTCCCTTCCCACTCAGTCTCCTGGTCGCACATCCCCCAAGCAACCACAATTCTGAATTTTCCCGCCATGGATCAATTTGCTTATTTTAGAACTCTAGGGCATCATACGTGTCTAGTCTCATCCATGTTGAGCTTTTGTTCAACATAATGTCTGAGAGATTCACACAGGTGGTTGTGTGCCATAGTAGTTTGTTCCCTTTCATTGCTGAGTAGTGTTCTATTCTTGGAATGGCTATACCATAGTTAATCTATTCTCCTGTGGATTGATTCTTTTCTTAGAGGCAAAGATATCACCTAACGGAGATTGCTGGGTTATGAAGTCACTCGTGCTTCCATTCTGACTTGTTTCTCTTGTGGGCAGAAGAGCAGACGTGCTCAGAGGTAGCATAACCCTGACCCGTGAGAGAGGATGAAGGACAGAAATAATACATTCCATCACCATTGTTTGTGACAAACGTAAAAGTACAGTTCTAGAACAGAGACTCCCCAAATGTGACGGGATATAAGACGCGTGAGGATAGAAGTTGACATGTTTTTACAGGTATGTCCTGAATCTGGCCTGTGAGACTAGTTTTCCTACATGAAGGGGATAGATAGCTTGCTTTTTAAAAGAATTTATTTACAGAAAAAAACCTCATTTAAAGAAGTGTTAAATATACAAGGAGTAAAGATATGGAAAAAGTCATGAAACTTGTATGGAGATGATGGAGGTGTGGGAAACAGTCCCTAGAGCTGTGCAGTCAGTCCCGGAAGCACATTAATATCACCGGGGAGTTTTTAAAACCACCACACCTGGGTTGCACCTCCAGAGTCTCTTATATGATTGGCCAAGGCGTATCCAGGCGTCGGTAGGTTTAAAAAGCTCCCCAGAGAATGCTATTGTGCAGCTGGGATGAAAAGAAGGTCTGGAGAACAGCGGTTCTCCAAGTGTGGTCCCCGGGCTGGCAGGATCAATGTCACCTGGACACCTATCAGACATGCAAATACTTAGGCCCCACTTCAGACCTACTGGATCAGAAATGGTGCAGGGCCCAGCAATCTGGGGCTTCACAAGCCCTCCAGGTAGGCATGATGCAGCTCTGGTTCGAGAACCACAGCTCAAGGGGCGGGTGTAACAAGCCCTAAAAACAGCCCTCACCTAGCTCTCAAGACTGACGTCTGTGCCATCATGGTACCAATCCAGCCAAGGTTAGCCAGCTCTGCCTGATCTAGAGCCCAGGAAGCCCTTTTCCTCGAGACTCGGAGGTGGGGGTGGGGGTGGGGGTGGGGGTGGTGATGGCCAGGTGGTGAGCAGCTGTTGACCAATCACCAAGGCGATGACATCCTGGGGTCCACTGTGTCTTAACCTCAATTAATCCACAAGCCAGTTAATCAGCCCCCAGAAAATCCAGTGTTGACTATAATTTTATTTTCATGATTTTTGATTACCACTGACCTCCTTCCACTCCATTACCCTTGTTAATTGAGAATTGACTATGCAGTTAAAATGAATGTTTCCTCCACTAACAGAGCTGTACCAGATTCATCTTAAAGTCCCTCGCAGCTCAAAACATGTGATGAGTCTACAGATATATTGATCTGATACAATTCATTTCACCAAGAATTTATGAAATTACCACGCAGAGGTCACCTGTTATGCGTTCATATGTCTAAAGGCTTACAGGAAAGAAATCGAGTTTTAGCTGAAGAATAACACTGTATAGAGAGAGCCAAACCAGTACTTGGCCCAGACCGGCTTACCAGTTAGCCGTGATGTCTGTATTAAAAGATGCTCAACACAGTGCTATAGATTTGGCAAAGTCCTTGGAAACGCTGAGAAGATAAGGTAAGAGCAAGCACTCTGGGGGCTGTTTGTCTTCACTGGCTGGCTACTTTGATAAGGAAAAATGCAAAGGAAGCGGAGGCTAACAGGAGATCGGGGACCCTGATTATCTATTCCAATGCTAAGTTTGAAAAATGAAGCTTCATGTAAAACCCAAAAGATTACAGAATTTGCCAAAGGAAATGTCCCAGGGAATCTGCAGCAACAATGGAATTCCTAATAAGTAGTGTGTACCGAGGAGATGTTTGACAAAACACCACGGTCCTTTTCTCGTATCATCACACAGCAAAGGAGTAATGCCACCATGAAGGAAAAGTCAGCTTGCCTATGCAAGGACAGTCACCCACTGCAGGGAGCCCTTCAGTGACCAGGCATTCAAGAAGACTCGGCTGGCTGTCTCTTAGTGACTGGAGTCAGGACTATGAACAGCTCGACAAAAGCAACTGCACAACCGGAGGGCCAGAGCCAGACCCCTGATAGGACTTTCTCTCCACGCCGGCTTCTCCTCTGAGGACTGTCCCTACCCGGTTCTGTCACGCCCCTCTACCTTGGCTCCCGAGCTCGTCCCTGCCACTGTGGTCATTTATCTGTGGGTCTCCGGAATGTAGAGCTGTGTCTAATTCAGCTTAAGACTGAGTACATCCTAAGGGCTCTGTGAATGATTTTTATTAAAAAAAAAAAAAAAGCAGCACTTTTTTTTTTTATACAAAATTACCACATACAGAGAAGTCGAGGAAATAGCATAATGAACTGCCACACGGAGGTCTCCCAACGGCCGTTAACACATTTCCCTGTTTCTTTCATCTTTTTCCCCCTGGAAGTCTATTAAGGTCCATTACGAAAACCATGACATTTCACCTCTACGTATTTCAAAAATACAGGACACTTTAAAAATAGGGGAGTTTCTTATTTATCCATAATATCATGATCACTCCTGACAAAATTAACAATAATTAACAAAAATTGCTCAATATCACGTAACACCAGTCCGAATGTCAGTGTATGCCTTCCGAGGAAAAGAAAAGATGGATCGGTCGGAGGTGACCCCGAGAGCAGGTGTGAGGGCCCCAGAGGGCCCAGGAGGCAAATGTGCGTCACTCTCATCCCACCCGGGGGCTCCACCATTCCCAGAGGTGCGGGAGGGCATGGAAGGCATTCCCTGGAGTGGGGCCTCCTGGAGACTCGGGGGACCTTGCTCCCACAGGCCACCGCATCCAAACACTCCCAAGCTCTGTCCAGTCAGCCTGTGGGTGGGCAGTCTCTCTCCTCCCACCCCGTGACCAATTTTGCCCAGGAGGCTGGATCTGGGGTCAAATGAATCTAGCCCATAGTTCCAGCTCTGTCACTGACAAGCGATTTGACCTTGAGCAAGTGGCCTAACTTCCTGGAGCCTCTGTCTGCTCTTCTGTAATATGGGAAATAAGGCCTGCCTCAGAGGGTGGTCATGAAGACTGAATGAGACCGACCGTGGCACAGGCTCTGTCAGAGAGCGTCTAGCACACTGCCTGGGCCACGGCACGCTCAAGCGAGTTCAGCTGCCGACACCGGGGCAGCCTAAGGCATTAGGGTATGTGAGGACCAGACCAAGAAAGGCCCACATCCTACCAGATCTGAGGCAGGGCTTCCCCTGATGGAAGAGGTCATAGGGTCAGCCCTTTCCTAGCTCCCGCTCCCTCAATGTAGGATGGTACCGCCAGATAGTGCTGAAGAACTGGAGGAGGAAGGTCTGTGGACGGTTGGAGTAGAATCCCCGGTGAGGGGGACTTGGCCACCTACTGGGTCATCTGGTGTCTCCTACTGACCTAATAGCCGTGAACCTCATCTCAGAGGTACCAACCTTGGTTCTTCAGAGACACCTACCATCAGCTATTCCCCCTCTATCTTGTAATAATGATCACCACGCCCAGCACCACCACTACCACCGTCCGCCATCAACATTACTGTTCATCAAGCATCTATCACATTCCCGGAGATCTGCTGGGTAATTTTCAAACTTTATCTCCCTGACTCCACGCAGCAATTTTTTGGAGACAGGTATGACTAACTCCCTTTGGAGATGTAGTCATTTCCTGGTGCTGCTGTAACAACTTACCCCAAACTGAGTGGCTTAACACAACATGCATTTATTATTTTACAGTTCTGGAGGTCAAAAGTCCAAAGGGGTCTCACTAGCAAAAATCAAGGTGTCAGCAGGGCTGAACTCCTTTCTGGAGCTCTAGAGAAGAGTCCACTTCTTACCTTTCGCAGCCTTCAGAAGCTGTCACATTCCCTAGCTCGTGTCCCCTGCCATCTTCAAAGTCATCCATGGCTGGCCTAGTTGTTTCTCAGTGCATCAGTCTAACTCTCCTGCCCTCCACTTTCACTTATGAGAACATTTATGACTACATCAATCCTATCCAGATAATCCAAGATAATGGTAAGGTCAGCGGGTCAACAACCTTAATTTTATCTGCAACCTTAATTCCCCCATGCCATGTAATCTATCTTATTCACAGGTTCCAGAGATTAATTACGATATGGACTTTTTGGAAGGCCATTATTCTGTCCATCATCACAGGTGAGGAGACTGAAGCACAGAGAAGTAATGGGGCTTACTTGAGGTCACACAGCTATTAAGTGGTACTAGACTGAGGAGTGAGATTATGGAAACTCCAAGCTAGCTCTGCTCTTGCTACTTTGCTGTGTGACCTTGGACAAGTCACTTAACTCCTCTGGCCTGTTTCCTCACCTATGAAATGAAAAGGCTATCTACACATGAAGATTTCTTCTAGCAGCCAGTCTATAACCACCTGGTGATCTGGGCCTTCCCCTAACGATGAACATGGATCATAAGGTTGAGGAACCCATGAACCTTCTTCACCTGGTCTTTCCACACTGACCAAGACTCAAGCACTGACCATGAAAGGGAGAGACGCTGACTTGGTCAGGGCATGGACATCCTTTTCTCTCCTGGATGGAATTTTCTAAGGCTTTTGCCCTGGGAACCATGGAGACATGGCAGACTTAAGGGCACCTTACTGACTTACACCAAACCCCTCTCCCAGCACACCACACAATAGCTGACCTTCAGTCAACTATTGTGTTTTCCCTCCAATTCCCAGCTTAGAGGGAAATAAAGACTAAAGTTTCTTTGTACAATGAAAAGAAAACCAGGGAGTCAGAAAATCAGATAGTAAACATAAACGGACGTACAGTATTGTTTGTTGGGAGTGCCCAAACCAGGGTAGAAAAAAAACCCTTTTTTTAAAAAACAAATGTTTATTTATTTCGAGAGAGTGAGAGTGTGTGCGTGAGAGGGGGAGGGGCAGAGAGAGAGGACAGAGAATCCCAAGCAGGCTCCACACTGTCAGCAAGGAACCTGATGCAGGGTTCGATCTCACAAATCCTGAGATCGTGACCTGAGCCGAAATCGAGAGTCAGACACTTAACCAACTGAACTGCTCAGGTGCCCCTCTTGTCTTGTTTTTTAATGCGATTTTTATTACAGAAATCTTCAAACATTTACAAAGTAGAGAGATTAGGACAGTGAAACTTTTCTTGACTCCTAGACGTACGACCTCCAATTCAGGTATTCTTCGCAGGCTGAAATTCTAACTCTGAATCACCATCTGCAGCGGGCAGCTCCGTGGGCTGGTCCCGCATCCCTTTGTTTCGAAACCTGCTCTCCTACCACTCTTTTGGATTCTGGAAAGTCTATCAAGATGGTGAGAAAACTAACATCCTGGAAAAGCGACTGGCCCAGGAGACAAATGGCCAAATCAGAGCCCCTTTGCAATATGGAATTGGAGTAAAGTGTCTTCTTCTGAAATCAGGGGCTAGAAACTCCACATAAGCCTGGAGTGGTCATCATCCCTACCTTGGAGAGGAAAGCCAATACCGAGGTAGGAAGAGCTGAAAGAGAGGGTGAGATTCCTAATGCCATCCTCTGAGCACCTGGATCCAGCTGTGCCTGATACCCTGAAACTTTTCTATTATCACCATATTCCTAGTTTTGCTTAACCTAGTTTGAATGAAATTTCTATTCCTTACCAAAAATCCTAAACATACACCACACAGAGAGCTTTCTTTTAAGCCACAGCACAACTGTCAATCTTTCTTGTGGAGGGTCAAGTTTAGTCTTTAATTTAACAGAAACAGTGTGTATTCCTCAAGGAATACATGTGCTAACAGAAACAGAAAAAGTATGTGATTTAAGAATATTTCCTCAAGAAGGGAAGAATTCTGTTTTGCTAGATTTCTACAGGACGGCAACTCATCAATGATATCTTAGTACTATATGATGACCACCACCCACGCTTTTCCCCAGCGACCCCTGCTGGTGCTGGTTTTGGATAAGACGAGCTGTCGGAGAGTGGCTCTGGGCTGACCTGTGGGGACTGCCTGCACTTGGGCCTGAACCCACGAGACCAGGCGGAACAGAACGGGACCTGATTCCTGTTTTGGTGACAGGCTGAAGTGAACTAGGAGATATGGCCCCAAGTGAAATCAGAGGAGGGGAAACACAGAGCACCCCAAAACCTATACTTAGTCAACTATCCCTGCTCTTCCTCCTTTCCCCCTCTTCAGTACAGGCTACGTCTGCGCAGTGTGGACACAGAGCTCCCTGTGCTAGGCAGTGTAGAAATGAGCTACGGTGGCCACGGTCCATGAGAGGAGGCAGGGGAAATGCCATGATGGGATGAGAGGTGAGGTATATAGGAGGAGGATGCATGTAATCGCCCATAGCTCTCAAGGAAGGCTTCCAGTACATTCTTTGACATTAAGGATGGCATATTCACTGTGGTAGTGTCTGGACTTCCTGGTGCCTACCCATAGAGTACTAATTAAGTAAACTAAGGTAAAGGCACAGGATAGAATACTCTGCATCTCTCTCTATATATCTCTGTGTGTGTGTGTGTGTGTGTGTGTGTGTGTGTGTGTGTGTGTGAGCGCGCGCGTGCGCGAGAGAGAGAGAGAGAGAGAGAGAGAGAGAAGGGAAGGAAGGAGAACAAGAGAACCCTCTATGTACTGATAAGGAAATCTCTCCCAGATATATTGTTAAGGAAAAAGAAAGCAAAGCACAGAACAGAAACATAAAAATACCTATAAACTCTGAAAGAATATAAAGAACATAGCAGTGTGGTTGTCTAGGGGGAGGCAGGCGTAGGGATGAGAAAGAATATTTTCACGGTATACATTTACACTTAGGTTTTCTGAACTTCCCAATCATGTAAACATGTCACCTACTCAAAAAAAAAAAATAAAACAAAACAGAAAGCTGTGACATTGCAGGTAGTTCTCAAAGGAATAGTCGGCCATGTGTGGGGACCATGGCAGAATGTATTTTCCAGCAGAGCCTTCACGTGACACGCCTTCCATCAAGAGATGGGTCTATGTTCCACCCCTTGAAGCTGGGCACGATGGTAAAGAAGGCAAAAGCGATGCTATGAGACTGCTGAGGGTGGTCCCTTGGGATGACTTTCTTAGAACCCGGCTGCCATGCTGTGAGGAACCCAGGCTACATCATGTTCCAGACGACGGCTACCATCGAACTGCCACTGAATGAGAGACCCAGAGCAAGCCCTGCCTAGCTGAGTCCAGTGGCCCCCCGGAACTGTGAGAGATGCTCATTAAATGACCATTTTCTTTGAAACCCCTAAGTTTTGAGGAGTAGCTCTTGGTTTGTGCCCTTGTCTTACACTTCACTTTCCAAGCTGGAAGTTTTCTGATAAACTTAAAACAGTTTACCTGTGACCCCAAGGAGGTAGCAGAAACAACCTGAGAGGGGCAAGTGTTTGGCTGGCCTTGTGAAAACAGGAATCATCTAGTACAAGTGAAAGATGGTGACTCTAGATGCCAATGGGAGTCACGAGAGGCACCACTGGACAGGCTGAAGGTCTGGGCAGAGCGGGTGTATGGAGACAAGGATGCAAGACGCATCTATGTAAAGGGGATAGTTAAAAACCAGGGGCTTGGATGAAATCGTCCAGGTGGAGTGTACAGACAAGCAGAGGCCAAGGGAAGAACCTTTGGGCTGCCCACCTGAAAATGCCAGCAGAGGAAAGACAGTGGGTAGAGAAATCAAAGAAGAAATAATCAGGCAGGAAGGAGGAAAATCCAAGAAAGAAGAGTTCAAGAGCTGAGCATGGTCAGAGGCATCAATGTTGTACAGAAGATACGTACAGGGAAAGCCCAGAAGACTTGGCAACATGGCGGTCACTGGTAACTTCTGGCAGAGCAGTCTTCTCAAAGTGGTAGGAAAAAAAATTAAAAATCTCAATGCATTCTCATTAATACAAATTACTTCAACCAAACTTTATGAGACCAAATAGCAAATAATTTGGGGCTCCCTGCTCTATCTTCTGAGAAACATGAAAGGGCGGAAAAGGAAGAAAGGAAAAACATCAAATGCACATGGTAGAAGGGAAAAAGCAAGGGAGACTACCATTGATGAACTGAGCAACCACCATCCGCATGACAGAGCCATGAATAAAAAGGCACAAGGTGATCAAACCAACTGCCTCTTGCATTCTTTTTTTTATTTCTTTCTTTTTTTGTAGAGGGTCTATGAAAGATTCCTTGGTTGACCATCCCAAGCAATGTCAAGGATGAGTAAAAAGGTGTGCAAGAGCACAGGGAGTTCACAGGCTTTACCCAGTGAGCCCAAACGGATGGACTGCCATGGCTGCGGGGAGCACTTGACAGGACTGCAGGGGCTGCGGGGAGCACTTTGTGGAGGAGCACGGAGGAGGATGCAGGAGTGATGTCTGCCAGGCACACAGGACGCAGGAACAGGGCATAAACACCGAGGATTCGCCATCTCATTCTTTGCAGAATGCACAGTGAGCCACAGCTTCAAGGGAAATGGCCTCATTCTTCTAGAACATTGGAATCCTGAATCTTTTCCACACAAATTCTAAAATGCCCATAACTCAGAGCAAAGGGTTTAGCCACTAAGCCCTACTGAGCTTGCTACAGGAACTATTTTAAATCACGTCTTGGAGTAAGGCCTTCATTTGGAGTGATAAATATTCCAGTGGAGTTAGTAATGATAAGTGCATGGAAAATGTTTCTAGAATCTGTATTATGACCCCAAATCTCTGCCACTATTCCTCCTCCGTGCATAGAAGAAACAAAAAAAAAGCATATTAAATGGATTGAGACCCACAAAACTATAGAGTGCATTAAGTTGAAATGTCAGCACAACCATTTTGTACGCCTCAATTGTGAATAGATATTTTGATGAAGAGCTTACTAAATCTTTAATTGGAGATAGAATGTTTCTACATAAAGGCAATGACTACAAAACATTTATCATACTGCCTAACGCCATCGCTACAGAAATTCTCTCCCATCCTTTGGTATTAGTGTCAGTATGGCGAATCCAGTATTAATATTAAAACATGGCACTGGATATAATCGTGGGTTGACAAATGAGTTTAAATGTTGTCTCCCAATGAATTTTTCCTTTAAGATCATCTTAATGCACTTGAGAAATAACAGAAAACAGTCAAGGCACAACGGAGGTGGAAACGTTGCCACGCTACAGATCAATCTTATGACACACTCAAGCCCTCTTTTCAAATGTTGGAGCTCACACTGTACAGCTGTGAACACTAGCGTTCTGCCACTTAAATCAAATATTAATAGGCTATCCCAGCTCACGGGGAAAGATATGGTAATATTTTTCTTGTTTAAAGATTTCTTTCCACAATTTTTCACAGACTTTTGGGGTTTTGCTTGCTTCTTAATGCAGTCTTCGATTTAGTATAAGAGGGTCTCTGATTTAGCACAGAATTATGAATTCGGTTATGTTCAATTTAGGACACTGGTAATGTTCGAGGCACTCAAGGAAAAATGTCACGGCAGACGCCGTCAGTGCTGTGCTCTGAGCATTCGGGCCTCACTGTTCTAGGGCACACCAGCTTGACTTCCACATGCTAGCACTTGCATCCCTTTGCCCTGGCGTTGTGCCTGGGGACTGGAAGCTGCCAGAACTCCTGGAGACTTAACTCCATGTAAGGAGCAACGCTCAATCAATGATGGACAGCAATGGCGGTATATTCTCAGCCCCCAAGCCCCACAAGAAGCTAACCCTGGGACGGGTGCTTCCCGCTGGCTGCCAGAGATTCCCAGCAGATGTAAACTCTAGTGGTCCACACTGGTGACCTGCTCAGTGATGTGTTCTCTGGCTCATTTCCCTATTTCCTGCTAGTGCTTCGGGAGATCTCCTCCCAAATCAATCACTAGGCTCAAACTCTTGTCTCAAATAAAGACATGTGTTATGACGTCCCAATGTATGGCCGATTGAATGAGTCTGAGAACTGCTGCTTTAGGACATCGCTGGCCACACACTAGGCCCTTGCCAGCACCACGGAGAGAGGATACATGGGTTTAGGGCCAACACAGGGAGAGTAGATGATAAGACTATAAAACCTAGTCCCAGGGGCACCCGGGTGGCTCAGTGGGTTAAGCATCTGACTCTTAGTTTTGACTCAGGTCATGATCTCATAGTTTGTGAGTTTGAGCCCCCCATGGCTCTGTGCTGACAATCCCAATCCCTGCTTGGGATTCTCTCTCTCCCCCTCTCTCTCTGCACCTCCCCCACTTGCTTGTGCTCTCTCATAATAAATAAATTAAAACTTAAAAAAAAAAAAAAAGAAAAGCACAACAACCTAGTCCCAGAAGAACTAGAGAACCAAGGCCTGAGCAGGACAAGAAATCACAGTGACATAGGGCAGCTCCAGACAAGGGCTGACCTAGGAAGTGTGTGTGTGTGTGTGTGTGTGTGTGTGTGTGTGTGTGTGTGTTGTGGACAGAGGTTGCTGAAACTTTACCAACAAGGTCCTCAAGGGTTGCAAACCCAAATTCCCTATCCCCACCCCACCATTGAGGACCAGGTGGGGAACGAGGATGAGGGAGGCAAGCAGAAGGATATGAAGTTACAAGTCAGGGAGGGGCAGTAGCCTTCTTCACCTTAAACACCCTGAGAATCTGAATCTACAAGCCACAGTGAGCATATCTGCAGGCCATTTCGATAGTGGGCCCAGAGTATGTCCTTTGACCAGAGACATGGAGGCAGGGAGCCAACTCTGGCTTGAGAAATTATTGATTGAAAGATTTAATCAAGATAAGGCCATAAATGTAGTGCCCTTAAAACTGCAAACAACATAAAGACCATTATTTAACTTGGCTTGTTTAAGGATTTTTTTTTAAAGGAGAGTAAAAGTACAACACAGGAAGTTTGAAATGTGAAAAAAAGTTACTCATAGTCCCACTGTTGTAATGCAATTCCTGTTCCCTTTCGGGCATCCCTTGCAGACTGTTTTTCTGAATTACTTAATACAATGGCATTCTGTTCGCTGAGCACGTAACGACTTCCCAAGTTACTAATCTTCATAGTTCTAAATACTGCGTAATATTCCATCAACCTAATTTTTGGTAATTTGACTATACCCTCCTATATTATATATTCGGATCACTTCTAAAATTTTTTTTTCTTGTTTATTTTTGAGAGAGAGAGAGAGAAAGCATGTAAGCACTCCAGTGGGGGAGGGGCAGAGAGAGAGGGAGACACAGAATCTGAAGCAGGCTCCAGGCTCTGAGCTGTCAGCACAGAGCCCGACGCAGGGCTCCAACTCTCGAACTGCGAGATCGTGACCTGAGCCGAAGTTGGACACTTAACCGATTGAGCCACCCAGGCACCCCTTGGGTCACTTCTAAGTTTTCGCCATTATAAATAACGATGCATCTTTATACGGCGGCTTTTTTTCACTTTTCAAATTATTTTTTTTTAATTTTTTTTAACGTTTATTTATTTTTGAGAGACATAGAGACAGAGCATGAACAGGAGAAGGGCAGAGAGAGAGGCAGACACAGAATCTGAAGCAGGCTCCAGGCTCCGAGCCATCAGCACAGAGCCTGATGCGGGGCTCGAACTCATGAACTATGAGATCATGTCCTGAGCCGAAGCCGGCCGCTCAACCGACTGAGCCACCCAGGTGCCCCTCAAATTATTTTTTTAAGACAGAATCCCCGAGGAAGCCGAAGGATTGGTAGCATTTCAGAGACACCTGAAACAGGTCGCCCCCCCCACCTTTATCATCTACAGCCCTGATTACTTCCGAAATACAGAGCGGGGGAAACACTGGCGTCCTTTTTCTCACACATACAAAAATCAAGACAAGCTTGACCAACAGCATTATAAAAATTCCAGAGAAGACCAGAGGGAGAAGTATAATGCAAAGCAGTCTTTGATACCATGCCTAGGGTCTGTGTAGTAAACACCTACTTCCGATCTCTAAAACGAACATTCGCAAGTGGATAAGAATTCCAGTTTAGACTCCCACACACAAATTCATGCAACAGGCATTCTGCCCTAATGAGTACCTGCTTACAAGAGAGACATTTAGCCTTTGAAAGCTCGCTCTTTACCTGGCCTGCTGTGATCCCCTTCCTGACCCTGCCATTCACTCTCTCCCACAGGCAACTTACTAGGCCCAAATTCGGCTGAGTCCCACACCTGTTTTCATTGTTCTTTTCCCTCTTCAATTGCAAAAGCTTTTCAGCGAGCAGACTGCTGATAGCAGAGCTGCTGATGGCTGTGGTTAGGGTGTAATCAGGCTGAACTGCGTTGGTCTGGTCGGTCTTGCCCCACACCCTTCTCTGTCAAACACTGCGCCGAGGTGGGAAGGACCAGAATCAAGGCACTAAACCCTTACACATCTGTCTTTAATAACGTTAATGTTAACTCTGCTTCTGCAAGTCAGTTCCAACCCACTTCCCTGGGCTGTGTCCTGCCTTAATGGTTCACTTTTAGAGGAGGAAGCAAGGGAGGGGGACAGATGGAAGGGGAAAGGCAGGAAGATTGGCTCTAATTTAAAACCATCTTAGGAGCTCTGAAAAGGTCCACGTTGACTGATAGACACATTTACTCCCCAGAACCTTTTTTCATAAGTACTTACCACGTAACATGCACTTCCGAGGGGAATAAACACCGTCACTGTGTGCCATCCTTATGGGAGGGAGATTTCCAGAGCCACTTCTTTTCTCCATTGCTCAGGGCCACAAGATTACAATCCTATTAAAGCTGTGCCCTGAGAATACGGCAGTCACACCCACCCCACCAAGACTGGCCTTCTCAATTTCTGCACAGCAGGGCGACTTTCCTTCCTTTGCTTCGGGGGAAGGTAGCAGCTCATCTCTCATAACAAGGTCCACATCTGAGACTGGTGGGGATCGAAGACATATTTTGTCCTCAGCTCTGGCCAAACAAATAAATTAAGTCTCTAATAATATTCAGTCCTGAAGACAGAATGTTTCCTGGGGCTGTTTGGGTCGTGTCTTATTTGAAACCAGCCTTTTAGTGTTATTTTCTCCTTGCTCTCATTGGAGCTGAATGGGACTGAACGCAGGCAAGGTGTCCCTCCGGAGGACCACTGGTTCCTCTTGAGCGACCGCGATGGGACTCCCACTTGATAACATCTATGCTGGAACCTTAGCCTGTGTGCCCAGGGGTATCAAGAAAGGAGAAAACAGGCTTTCAGATAGACCCTGGCACTCAGAAGGGAGAAGGCTCCAGGGCCCACCCCCCAGATTTACCCTCAGTGAGCCAGATGCCTGATCGCTGCCACCACCCAGTAGATGTGAGGCTAACTGGTGCACCCAATGAGACAACATCCAAGGAGGGGCTCTGCAAACTCTGAAGGGTTAAGTAAGTTGAAAATTAGCATTCTTCTCCCATGTCGAAGCTAAAGCGCAATTACTTTTTTTTTAGGTTTATTTATTTTTGAGAAGTGGGGAAGGGGGCAGAGAGAGACAGAATCCCAAGCAGGCTCTACTGTCAGTATAGAGCCCAACACCGGCCTCGAACTCGTGAGATCATGACCTGAGCCGAACCAAGAGTTAGTTGGACGCTCAACCAACCGCACCACCCCTGGCGTCCTGCAATTACTTTCTAACGTACACATTCTTACAAGATTACTGGCAGCATAAAACACCGTTTACCAGAATTCATAGAAAAATACCATCCAATGGTCTTCAAAGGTATACAAATAAATGAGCATGAGCCTCCAACCAACATTTATGGCCGTACGTCATATTGATAATGACTTTATTTCTGTACCCATTCCACCTTTTCACATTCTCGTGGCGTGCCAGGCTTCTCCTTCACGAGTCGCTCCAGTTTATACCATGACATTGTGTGTGTTTCCATGCTTAATTCTGTCTTTCTTTGCAACCTGTCTCACGATGTCTATGGGCCACATGAGGGTTGAGACTGTGTCACTTTGGCTTGGCATTCTAATCCCCACGACGCCGCCTGAAGGATTTATAGAAGGAAGAAAGGAAGGCAGGGAGGGAGGACAAGGAGCCAGGCGTGGTGGTGGGCACCAGGTACACTTGGTCCAATAGCTGAGGAAGTGCTCATAGCCCAGTGCGGGGCAAGTCCAAGTCAGCTGCAGAAGGGCATGGCCGGCACGGGTGCCCACCGGGACTGTGGGAAGGAAAGGCCAATTCAGAAGGGCTTCCTTGCAACAGGCTGTGCTGTAGGGATTCTGGCTTTAGGGGCAGTTCTGGTCAGAGGCAGGGACAGCAGGAAGGCATGGAGATGCAGATCAGACCCTACGCTGCACAGGAGGCCAGGCCCAGAGATGGCACTCCTAGGGGGAAGGAACAGACAGCTCTCCCCTCATCCAAGGCACCTTCACCCAAAACCCATCCCTGAGAACCTTAGACTTCCCCAGATTCATACTAGCAACAGAATGAATGCCTTTCTGTTCCTATTTCCCAGATTGCTGCTATGGACCTATGTGTACTCGAGAGAGACAATGAAGAGAGAACTGTAAGTCCACTGTGGTTTGTTAATCACCACCACGCAGAGCCGCGTGGCTGAAACAGCGGGGTAGGAGCTGCCGTCCCGAGGCCGGTCCTGCAAAATGGGATCCTTCTGTCTTCAACAGGGAACTATGATAAACGACCAAAGACAGACACTGGTCAGGACAAACCACTTCATTTAAGAGCTTCGACAGCCCAAAGTGGTTTAACATAGAGGCAGGGAAGATTTATCTGGATGATAAAATACTTGAACTTGAAAGGCACATAAATTATAATTTTGCAGGGTTTTTTCCTTTTAAGAGTTCATGCAGTCAAAGGCTTTAAGTAATGAACAAAATGCACATAAAGTTGACTTCATTTCACACACGTTGTCTGGTTAGTGTCTGCAGAGAGTCTTTGCTTCTAGATGGGACTGAGTTCAGAGCTAATAACACCCACCTGTGTCGGTGGCCTTGTGTTTCCACATCACAGGGGACATCATTTGGAGGATAAATAGAAAACTAATAACAGCAACGATAGTGACTGAGCGCTCACTCACCACACCACGGTCTGTGCACGGAGAACTGCACTTCATATACTTATATACGAGCATTACTTCCTACTCATAACGGCCCTGTGAGTTAGGTACTATCGAAAGAGGACTTCGATTACTTCCCTTTTGACCTCAAGCTTTCTAATTAAGTTCTTCTCTCCAACTTAACTCTTAACTAGGCAAAAGGGTGCAGGAAAGCATCCCCTGATGGGAACCAAGGCTACACTACCCCCTCAAGCAATAAGGAATGCCCTGAGCCAGCAAGACTCCATGTGACTGAGCCCAGGACAAAGATGGACTTGACCCTAACTGCCCACCTGCATACTCCCACCCACCTTTATCCCACATTTTTCTTATATAAACCTGAAAGTACTTTTGGCACTTGGGCAACAATCTTTAAGACGCTAGTCTGCTGTCTTCCCGGTGGTGACGTCCCTGAAATAAATTTCCTTCCTTGCGTCACCACCACTTCTCTCTCTGCCTTTGGATTTTGTCAACAGTGAGTGGTCCAGCCCGGTCTGTATGGGGCCCTTGGAGCCAGGTGTTCTTGCATCCCTGTGCCCTGGCTACACAGTGGTTCCCATTTTCCGGATGTAAAAACTGAGCTTTAGAGAGCTTCTGTGATGCACATGAGGTCACGCAAGCAACTTAATCGGACTCAAAAGCCGCAGTGTTCACCACCACACTGCATGTACACGAACATAAGTACATGGCCTTTAACAAGTACTTGAAAACATTAGCTATTTTGCCTTATCTCCATACTCTTTTTTTTTTTTAAACAACATACTTTAACAGAGAATTTTGCCTTGTGGGTTTATGTTCATTCGTTCATCCATTCACCATTCATCCTGGGCCCTGTACTCTGCTGGATGCAAGACTTACGGGATTGGATTCCCCAGCCTCTAGACCCGTCTCAGGCAGTTACCATACCCATATGAAGGGCAGGGCAGGGTCGGGCAGGGACAGCCCCACACAGGGGACCCATTAGGAGCTGTGGGTCAGAGACACAACCCGAACAGGACAATTTTAGATCTTTTTCACTCTGGTCCCCACCCCCTCCCTTAACCCATAACTTCCGCTGCGGTGTTTCTTTGGCCAGAGTCTTCAAAGACCTCAAACTCACCAGGCCTCGGGATAGAATGGCTCCCCAAGGGGCCTTTTATCATGCAGAACACTCCCTTCTCCAGTCCCAACTGAAGCTTTCCGGGAGAACCAGTGCCACAGATAACACAGCTCCTTGGTTAATCACGCAGCACAGACCCTCAGGGCCACCCCCTCGCCCCCTCCCCCAGCCTCCTTTCACCAATTTTTCCCCAAATAAGGAATAACAGCAGCAGCAGTAGTAACTTCCTACGTGTCAGGCACTGCTCTATGTACTTTGGGTATACTCTCTCATGAAATCCCATAATAATCCTCTGCTCTGTGCACTGTTACTCTTGCTATTTTAGTTCTTTTGGGGGAAGAGGAAGGGAGTTAATATTTCTTCGGGGCCACCTGTACGCCGAACACTGTTAAGTTTCCACGATCAGATAAGTGTCCTGCCCAGGGCTGGTCACAGAGCTGAGATGCAAGGAATACGAACCTGAACCCAGGTCTGCGACAGCCTGGCCTAGTGTTTCCCTTCCCTTCTCTGCAGCTGGCGCTGCTGCAGTTTGCAAGAGAAACAGAGTGGCTGCACAAAGACTGCCCTCTCTCCCTCTTCCTCCAGTAACCCTTCTGTTAACATCTGTCCTGTTTGTATTACCGCCACCCACAAACGGCGCCAGACTCCTCTCTCAACTGCGTCCCCCCACGCCCTGGACCTCCCAGCCAGTTTTCCGGGAGCAAATCCTCAAGTCTACACCAACAGTGTAAACAGAGCCAAAGAAGAAACTGGGATCATTCAAGCCAATAAACACACCAAGAGGCTGACAGGTGTTTCCTGAAGTGGCCAACCCCCTCTTAAAACCCTGGGGTTTCAAGATCTAGGGGCTCCTCAGCTAGGGACCAGAGGGTTTCTCTGGGGAGTTTTTTGGCCAGTTGTCAGGAGTATCACCACCAATGAGAGTGAGCATGAAACTGCTCTGTGAGAGTGTGAGCCTTATGTTCTGGGGGCTCATGGAACTGGCAATAACAGGTGAGGCTTTGTGAGAAATGGTTACCTGGCCAGAGCAGAGGGGCGCTCCCCACCAAGGCCAGAGGGTCAGAAGCCCTCCTCCGGGCTCCCAGAGCACTGAGCCCGCCAGGCTGAAACTCGGTTTACCTCACCTGGCCCTCCTACAGGAGCTCCAGGAGGGCAGGCAGGAGGCGGATTTCTCACTGAACTCTCAGAAGCAGTAATAAGTGAGTACTAGTAAATGTTTCCAGAATAAATCAGCAAACATGGCATTAGAGAAAAGGCCGTTTGAGAGATTCTACTCAGACTAAGGAACAGGACTCCAGAAGAGGGCAAGTGAGTTTGCTCAGAGGCCAGAACTCTCTTTAGTCCAGATCAGCATCCTGCTCCATCCAGAAACGCTTTCAAATTTACTTCACTTACTCACACCTGGGAACACCACTCAGTCATGTAAATTCAATGCCCTGTCTTCGGCGGGTAGACACCCCATACTATACAGCAGAAAGTTCAGGAGCTGGCTTCCCCCCAGCTCTCTGTAGGGGGGCCCCCACAGACCTTCCTTTCCTCAAACAAGCCACTGTTCTCTCCTAACACAATGTGTCTGCTCTGTTGTTTTCCACCCTGGAATTGACTCAAGCTGAAGTCTGCGCTCCAGCAACCTCCCCAGATGGGGACCGCCGGTTAAACCCTCTCCGGCACCCTGCACTTCCTATCTTCACAGCTCTTACGCTGGTCGTTCCCACTACACTGTGAGCTCCACCGCAGCGGACACCACGTTCGTTCGCCCACCTCTACATGCGCAGCAACTGGCCCAGTGGGGGGCACTCGGTGGCACACGGTAGTCTCTGCAGGCTGCCAGAGTGGGGAAGGTGGTCTCCGAACTCGTGTCTGCCGGGCTCGGGTCAGAGCCAAATGGTTCTAGGGGTTAGAATGACCACGCTGCGGCGAGAATGGGCGGCGCGCGGGTGACGGGGTAGTCGTTCTGCCGTCCCTCCCACCAACGACTGCAGCCGGGCTCCGCACCCCGCCGCCACCTGTAGCCACCGCGCCCAGGCGTGGGCCGGCGCCTGCAAGGGCAAAAACGGGCTGGTGGCGCTTACCTGCGCGTGGGGCTCCGCAGAGGCACTCTGTGGGCCTCGGGAGACTGCCAAGGACTGGGGTATACGGCTTGGCCCGCCCGCGGCCCTGCACCAGAGGACCGCGCGGGACGGCACCTGGGCTCGCTGCGCAACGCCCTCTGCGGCCTAGGTGCTTGACTGAGAGCCGAGCTGGGCCCGGCCCGCCCCCACGCGGGGGTGGGGCGGGTCTATGGCGAACTTGACCCCGTGCTCCCGGGGCACCCCCGCCGTGGGCGGAGTCAGAGGTAAACTTAGCTCTGCGCCCCGCCCCGTCGGTGGGGGCGGTCTCTAAGGGGAGGAGGCACTGCGTCCCGCCCCTTCGCTCCAGGCCCCGCCCTCCCGCCCCACGCCAATACCCATCCGGCTCTCACCCAGTAGCCCTTTTGTGTTGTGTGCCCCTTTGCTTTTTATTTTCCTCTTTTGTATTCCGTTTTATTTCTTATTTTTATTTCTGTATTTTTAAAAGATAGAATTAAAAAATATATCGAAGTAATGCATGAACACTCTTTACAAAACAAAGTTACCTAACGTTTTTATAATGAAAGCAACAAGCCTTTTTCCCTTGCTCCCCACACATAGCCCTCAATATCAGTTCCTCCGTTTAGTTCTGGTGGTCACCCCCTTGTCGCTAAAAAAATAAAAAAAATAAGCTTACATAGCGATTTCTTGATTTATCTATTGACTTTCTGCCATGTTAGATGAGGATTTACTCTCTTACTCTGCCCCTGCTTCCCTGCTCCTGACAAATTTACACCTCTATTCTTAAGTCCTGCCCTGTTGAGCTCTGAGACCTCAAGACAGGAGTAAAGGAACGCTTTCTGGAACCTGCAGCTAATACAATTGTGGGGGCAGAGAAAAAGGAGGGCTATTTTAGACAGCTCTGTAGAATTAAGGCTTGCAAATGACCATTTATTTGGAAAGAGCAAAATCCTGAGACTTTGGAAATTCAGGTCTCTATCCCCTGAGACCTTCTTAGATAATTTACTTGGTGAATTTACTTCCCCAATGTGGCCCGTCTTTCCCTGCCCACGCAGAAACCTCCATAAATCCCAGCCTTCTCAAGGGTCAGGAGGTGAAGGTCAAGATTCATCAATTTCTGCCAACAGGATTTCTTAATGGAGTGAACTGGTGTGTGCAAAAAAGAGACGTCAAGGATGATGTCAAGATTTTGTGATTTCTGCACAGCTTTTCCTAGCATCAGTGACAAGTTCTTAACCTTAAAATGGAGAGCGTTTTATAAAGCTGGCTCTGGGCCTCTGCCCCGTCACCAGATCCTTACAGTGCTCCCTGGAGGTTGGCTGGACCTGCCCACTGTCCCCACTTTAGGAAAGCTCATACTTAACCCTCTTGTATCAATGCAGGAGGCACACAGCTAGCTCCCAGCAAGTGGCGAGGTAAAGGGTCTGGTACCACTTCCTCTCTCAGATGGAAAATAAATATCCACACCCTCCCAACATCCCTTCTCTCCTCAGAGAGTTCAACCCTTCCCCTTCCTCTACTCTGCCTTCCTTCTCTTCTGCTCACTCTCCTTTCCTTCCCGTGTCCAGCTCCTGAGGGTCAGGGACTTAGGAGTAACTGACTACGGTGTGAAATACGGCTCCACAACACCTTGGGTGACCTTGGGCAAAATCCCTTTTCCAATTCAAGCTTGTTTTCTTCTCTGAAATTGGAGGTAACAATCTCTACCACACTGAGCTTTAGGGGAGGATTAAGTGGCTTAATATCCATGTATACAAGATTTTTTTTTTCACTTTTTAAAACTGTTTTTTAACTCACATTTTTTATTAAAATCAAATTTATTGAATCTTAAAATTAATCATTCTTTTCTTTTTATTGCTTCTGGATTTCGTGTCATACTTAGAAGATCATTTTTTCCCAGTCTAAGATTAAAATAAAAAAAAGTCAAGTATAATTACCTTTGTAATTCTCTTGTGTTCTCTTAGTCATGACTCTGTTTGTCTCCTAGCAGAGTAGGAGGCTCGTGAGAAAGGTTGGGCACTTCTAAGAATTTGTGTGTGGCATGTTGGTACCATAGGTTGAATTAAAATGAAGGGCTCAGTTGGGGTGGGGTGCCTGGCTGGCTCAGTCGGTAGGGCACGCAACTCTTGATCTCAATTTCTTGAGTTTAAGTCTCACGTTGGGTGCAGAGATTCCTTAAAAAGAAAAAATTAAAACCAAGGGCTAAGTCATGCTGAGCCAGGGTCCTGACCCTGGACACAAACAGCAAGAGGGACATGAGACACGAGGCAGTGACTTCCCTATGGAAGGGACTCTTCTTTCCCTGGGGTAGAGAAGACTAAGGCTCCTCTAGGAGGAAGTCTGCCTTCTGCGCACAAAATAGTGTCTCTCAGTGGTAGGAAGCAAGAATAAGAACCTCACATAATAGCCACACTTATCCTAACCCAAGTAAGGGAGGGGTAGGGGTTGAGAAATCATTCTGGAAAGACAACTAGCTCTTAATATTTTAGAAGGGGGAATACATATCAAGATGAGAGTCATGTCCTTTGTTTGAGGGCATGAAGTGCTACTGGATTATGGCTTTAATGGGAATAAAATTTTTGGTAACTTTCATCTCTCCTGAATCCTATCACCATGATGGCTCAGGCGGGAGGAGGATTTCACATAGAGCGTGTCTCAGTTTGGGTCCCTTGGAAGCAGATCCTGAGACAAGGATTCAAGTGCAAGCAGCCAGTTTGGGAGATCCAGGGAACACCAGCAGAAGAATGGAGGATGAAGAATGGAGAGAAGGAAAGGCAGGATGCATTGTTAAGCCAGCTACTAGAACAGGTGACTGGAGCTTAATCCTGTGGGAGAACTCTAGAAGTTGTTAAACAACATGCCTCAGAATTATCCCACCCTCCTCAAAAAAATGAAAATAGAACTACCCTGTGACCCAGCAATAACACTGCTAGGAATCTACCCAAGAGACACAGGAGTGCTGATGCACAGGGGCACGTGTACCCCGATGTTCATAGCAGCACTTTTGACAATAGCCAAATCATGGAAAGAGACTAAGTGTCCATCAACTGATGAATGGATAAAGAAGATGTGGTTTATATATACAATGGAATACTACATGGCAATGAGAAAGAATGAAATCTGGCCATGTGTGGCAACATGGATGGAACTGGAGGATATTATGCTGAATGAAATAAGTCAGTCAGAGAAAGACAGATACCATATGTTTCCACACATAGGTGGATTTTGAGAGACTTAGCATAAAGCCATTGGGGAGGGGAAGAGGGGAAAGAAAAAAGCCACAGAGAGGGAGGGAGACAAAACATAAGAGACTCTTGGATACTAGGAACAAACTGAGGATTGAGGGGGGTATGGGAGGGGGGAGAGTGGGTGACGGGCACTGAGGAGGGCACGGGTTGGGATGAGCACTGGGTGTTGTATGGAAACCAATTTGACAATAAAAAGTTTAAAAAAAAAGAATTATCCCACTCAAGCAGAGGCTGTAAGTGGGAGGTCTCTAAAGGGAAAAAAAACTACAATGGACACATGAGCTCATTTTTGAACATTTTTCAAACTATTTCCAGGCATAAATATGTGATTACCCAGTGAGATCAAGCTGTAACACTGTCTGCGTTTTCCTTCTATCACCTAATGCTGTTGTGACAAAGTTTCAGTAGGAGCATTTTGGGCAGTAATCAATGACAGAAGGCTGAGACTCAGTGTCTCAGGCCTAGAAGTATGTCCTGAGGACATTCTGGAAAATCTGCTCTTGGACAGATTATGATAGGACTTTACCTGAGTCAGCCTCTGCGTTTAGATGAGCCCAAAACCTTGACTTCTGAGCTCTCCTGAGAAAGGGCACACTTTGAGTAAAAGTAACATGTAAAAAAAGAGACTGGTGGGCCTTTAAAATCACCAAAGACGGCAAACTTTTCAATCATGGTAAGTACTTCAGAAGATGGGTGTTTTCTCACAAGCAGTGAATAGATAATGCCAATGCCAAGTCTTTCTTATGTGGCCTCTCAAGCAGGATTCCATGAGAAAACTGGAACCAACCCAGCTTCATCAGTCATACTTACTATTGAACGAAAGTGATCCTTTTAAAACATGAAACGGTTCCCAATATGCCTCTGGCTCAGAAGCCCTCAGTGGCTTCCACCACAATTAGGATCAAATCCCAAGTCCCTCTCAATGGCCTCTAAGAACCTCCAGAGATCTGGCCCAACAAGCTCTTCCTGACGTTGTCTCCTGACGATGACCACTGGGCATTCCTCACCTCTGGTCTCCTCGGCTTTGCTGTTGTTGCTAGAACACTCTGGGTCTGTTTGCACCCCAGAGTTACTGCACTGCTGTTCTCACTGGCTGAAATGCTATCCTCCCCCGACTCTTTAGGTAACTTGCCCAATTCATCAGTTTTCTAATAGACCACTACCTAACGAACACTGCATTCTGCCCCATACATACCACTTACTAGCTGTCATGGGAATATATTTTTATTTATTATTTGCATGATAAATAACTATGAGGTCTAAAAAGAGCTGAGTCTTTATTATATTTTGTTCCCTGGTGTATCCCCACACTTAGAACAAACAGTGCCTGCTGCCTGGTAGGTATTTAATAAATATTTTCTGGATAAATCAACCAATTGAATTGAGCGAATGAAAAATATAAACAAAATCGGTAAATACATAGTTCAAAAGTTTTCTAGAATGCGGACTTTCTACTAATCCAGACTGCATTCTTCTCAAAGAATTGTTGGAGTGGAGAGAGAAAAAATAAAATGAAGTGGTAGAGAGGCATTATATAATCAGACTCATAATTACAGGTGAGTATTGAATTGAGGACCTATGCTATTTTGTCTTTGACCTGATGTCTGTGTTAAATATTTAACAAAAGGCTAGCTTGAAAGGCTACATACTCATTTAAAAGTAGTAAGAAGGAAAAGGTTCTCCTAGTTATTTTAATAATTCAGAATGGTGTTCTGTGACTTCTGTTGGCATTTGAAGGCCCACGATGGTAACTGCTTACCTGAAAATAGAGGCCTTGATCAAATATTTAAGATCTCACTTATTTTCATTTTCTGCATATTTTTTATGCCTGCGTCTCACTTCTTTTTACCCATTCTGCAGCTGCACAATTCACGCACTAAAGCTAATAGAAATGTTTCATGGATTATTAAATGCAGCTAAGCAATGAGCTTTTGCTAGAACATAAGGCCAAACTGGGGCCACTTTCCTGTTCTAACAAACTAATTTTTCCTTGAAAGTGCAGCCTATGAATTTACAGAGGCCTCTCCCCTATATTCCGAAACTTTTTAAGGCAGTTGCACATCTGCTGCAAAGAGATTTTGAAGTGGAAAACAAAGACAGCTTTTACAGTAGTGCGGTTAAGCAGTCTTAGAATCAAGAACAGTGGAAGTCATAGAATTAATGAGTGGACCCTTGAAATTACGGCAAGGTGACACTAAATGGTGTCTGTTTGCTAATGGAAACATTGCACTCTGGTGCCACCAGCAGTGGACTGGGCTTTTGGGTTAGTGTCTACGAGGCTTAATTACCTAAAGAATGTTCCAGTACCAGCACCCCAATGCTGTAAGTTATCTTTTTCTAATGGAGCTTTTATATTCTACCCCTGTAGCTAAAACTCTAATTCAGGCTTTGATGTCTGTCTGGGCCCACTTGATACAAAGAAGTCCTCTGAAGAAGGTCAAAGTCATAATACGTTGTTCACAATGGAAAGCACTTTGGGAATACTCCTCATTTTTCGATGAGGAGAGAGTGCCCAAAGAGGTTAAGTGATTTTCTCAAGACCACACACAGCTGGTCAGAGATGGGGCTGGAGTATCAGTCAGATTTTTTGTTGCTGTTGTAAGCAACAGAAACAGTCTCTGCTAACTGAGCAGAGGCAGCTTATTGGGAGGATTGGCCCTTCAGAATGTACAGGAAGGTTGAGGACCCAGGCTGAGAAAGGGATGGGAAGAAAGCAGTTCCGAGAAGCATGAAAGTGAAAACCCTAGGTATTATCTCTAAACAGAAACGGTCTAGTCAGAATGCCACTGCAGGGATAGGTGATTACATCCTGGCCACTTCATGTGTGATTCAAAGCCCTGGGAGAGACCATCCGATTGGCCAAGGTGAGGCTGTGCTCCCCTAGCTGTCCTGCGGAAGGTGCCTGCAAACCCTTTTGACTTTGGATATTGAGAGGAAGTGCCTGACTTTACTCTCACTAAGACTCTCCTAGTAGAAAATGGCAAATCCTCAAAATGAACCCCAAAGATGTTGTTAGGAGGAATTCAGGGATTCACGGAGCCAGGATACAACGAAACTCCTATTTAGTTTAGAGTGGTAGACTCCTGTGCAGCTAGAGATGGCCATGGGAACCAACATAGGTTTGCTTGGGATTAACAGGAAGGAAGGTTTTGCTCTCAGAACACAGGAGTTCCTCATCCCTTTCGTCTTCCTTTTTCTGTCTTTGAATGTGGATATAAGCCTGGGGGCCAAGCAGCCATCTTAGGTGTATGAGGTGACAAGCATGAACTCCAAAGTTGCTTGCTAAGGATGGCTGAGTGGATAGATACAGGGAGTTCAATGTGCTAAATACACCACAGAGCTGCTGTCCCAGCTCTGAACTGACTACATAAAGACTTCTTATTTTGTAAGAAAATTAAAAACCAGGCCACTATACTTGGGTATCAATAATGTACAGACTTGCATCGTCTGATAATACAAATTGGTCCTAGAACTCTCAATTTCCTATGTAATGCCATTACTGTTCTGTTCTGCTTACAAGGACAGGATTCCTACCTTCAAGGAGCTTATGGCTGAAGTGAGGCTAACATAACACTCTTTAGCAAGGAAAGAGCAAGAACCTGTGACGTATAATACATTCTGAACAGTAAGAAATAGATGACCATGGCAAGGACAGTTCTAAGGCCAGCCCTTCTGCCCAGTCCACTTCATCCTCCTGTCCCAGGGTTCTGACTGGACTACCATTCTCTTCTGCGTCTTCACCTTCGCCTCTTCTCTGTTCCTTCCTCTTCGCTTGTAAGGAGACTGAAGTCTCTCTCATCACCAACGGCATCTCTAACAGCTAATCTCTTTGCCTTCTCTTCTATTCAAACTTCTTGGCGGAGCAATCTGTCCACACCTTCTCTTCTCCCATTTAATCCTCAACCCAGAGCATCTAGTTATTGTCCCTGCCTCCACAATGAAATTGCTCTACTGATTTCTAATTCCTGTTGGTAAACCTTTGTCCTCATTTGATTGGCCGTGTGTGCTGCCTTTGATAACACCAGCCGCTGCCTTCATAGATCTCCTCCTTTGGCTCTGTGACTTCCCTCACCTTCTCCTGGTTCTCTTCTTTCCTCTTAGAATGTGCATACTGTCTTATAGGATCTGCCAATCAAGGCATCAGACCATACTCTAGCTATTGGGAGGACCTCTCCTTAGAAACTGAAACAGGAGCAGAGAAACTCACACACTAAAAATGGAGGCATTCTCCTGTTTTCATGGCGGTGCCCTTGGGAGTTGTTGAAGAGCTCCTGCCACCCAGTGTCCCAGAGCTGCCAGGTTTCTGTCTGCCCCCTGCTCGGTTCTTCGGCTTCTCTGTGGCCTACCCACAACTCTTGTCTTTTATGTTATCCAGAGTTAGTTTCTGTTGCTGGTGCCCAAGGAGGCCTGAGTGATGGTCTATGCTCAGATCTCTAAACACACACGTTCAAAGAAGGCCATGGGCCTGGTTTGCATCTGTGTCCTTGGGGAGCTCACTCTTCAAGGCTCAAATTGAATATCGTTCCTCCTCCATGCAGCCCTTCCAGATCCATGTTCTTGCAGTCAAACCATGCGTTGCTCCCTCTACTTTACTGTCTGGCACAGCCCTTGACCTCCAGTGGTCCCTTGGGACCTAGAGCACTCGATGGCCCTTTCAGAGTCAACTCCAGTGCTCACCTTCAGAGTAGCCTGTCCAGGGCCAGCCTGCCCAGCTGGGGTATGTCCTGGCCTTCCTCACTAAACTAGTGTCTCCTAAATGGTGCTGACTCCTCTGCGGTAAGAGCTTTACAGATGACAGGACTCCTTATGACATACTCAGCCTTTAACTTTGATCTGTCATCAATAGAAGGACCTGGCAAGAAACCCTCAGACTACAGAGCTCCCAGCATGGGAGGAGCCTGTTCATTCCCTCTTCCCTCCCGCATTCCACCTGCCCTTCTATGCCCGTTTGGTTTTCCACGCAGCAGACACTGAGATGGAATTAAAGGTGCCAAAGGTTTACAGGGGGAGGGACACCCATGAACAAGAAGGGCCAAAAGCAGGATTGGACAGGACAGCCAGCAGAACATGACACCCACCAGACAGTCTTTGCAGCCTCGAGCAGTTCTGGAGCTCAGATTGCCCGCTAGAGTTCTCTGTTGGGTAGAAATGGCCAGACATTGGCTGGGGTCTACCCTGCGAAGAGCTGCACCTTGCCTTGGAGACTGGAGCAGACCCTGAAGAAGCTAAGAGCTAGAGGCTGCCCGGAAGCCATGCCCCTCTCACCAGGGGAGCAGGTCTTCCTGAGCATCCGGTCTGCCACACCTTCCACCCCGACCAGTATTTGTCTACGGGAGTTCATGGAATAGCCTACGTGCCCACATGGCTCATGGCTCTGTGCCAAAGTTTTTGGCAAAGTGAGGCAGGGGTGAGCTCTATCTGTAGCAGCGGAGAGGTTTGTCCGTATCCCAGACCCTGAAATAATATCTAGAACTGAAACGTTACCAAGGAATTCTTGTTCCCTAGTATCAAAAGCTCAGCTGGAAATCTTGGCTCTGTGTCCTTCCCTCCCCTGCTGGGTCCTACCCTGTCCCCTTGCCCATTCCTCCACTGTATGCTGTGCAGGCTGTTAATATCTGAACAGTGCTTTGCTCAGAGGCCTCACTGGCTGAATGAGTGAAGGAATGAATGAATTACAGACTGTGTGAAGGACAGAATGATCTGATGAAAGGATCCAAGAATGATGAAACAGCCTGAGAAAAGAGCAAATTGAGTAAAGATACTTCGGCAACAGAACTACCACTTGAGTCGCTTAGGGGTGAGAGGATCATGTCCAGCCTGCAGGGATTCTTTGAAAGAATCACTTGACTATTTCAGCCAGTGGCGGAGGCAGTGTCTCTGCTCCCTCCTATTCCCCAGCGACGACAGCTATTCTCTTTACTCTGAGTCTTCAGCTTTTTGGCTATGGCACCATTCTTCCCTTGAAGGCAGCTCTGCTAAATGCACGGAGTGCGCAGATTGTGAAGGCTGTGTGGCTCCCTGGATCTCAGACCAAAGGTGGTAATTGGCTGCACTACCCCTGAGCCTTCCTTCCATCCGTCTTTATTGCTTCACACTCTGCCCAGATGGCACCTGTGCCTCGAGCCTCCAGTTGGTCAGAGCTCAGTGGCCCTCAAGGGGAGGAGAGCAGTCTGACTGCTCCCTTCCACATGGTCCTGTAATGACTTAGAGCCATGCACTAATTGGCCTGCCTCTCCTTGGGCAGTTCCAGAGACTATAATTGGGACTGATTCCAACAGCCTGCCCCATCAGGAGGGCGTGCTGCAGGAATACATCCTAGAGGAGGAGATCATTTTCCCGACATCGTTTTCAGAAAGGGCAAGTGGAACTTCACACTTTGCTTTTCAAGACTCCTATTATTTCCGTCTAAGAGGAAGAGGTATGAAACACATTAGTAAGTGCCTGTGCCATTTTCATGTCCTGAGTTAATCAGCTTAGACTAACTCTGCCGTGGTAACAACCTCACATCTCACTGGTTTACAAAAACAAAGGTCTATTTCTTGTTCAAGCTGCATGTCCACTATAGGTCAAGTACAGCTCTGTTCCTCTTCCTGTTTACACACGGACCTTCTTGGGGACACTGCCTTGTGACAGAAGGGAGAGAGACATGGAAAACCATCAGCTGGCTTTCACTACTTTTCTGCAGAAGTAGCATGGCCTTTGCATCCATGTTTTGTTAAGCCAAGCAAGTTATGTGCCATTTCCAAGTTCAACAGGTTCCAGATGTATAGTTCTCCCACAGGCTACAGACCTGAGGGAAGAAAGTAGAATCCTCCCCAAGGGAAGGCTAATACTGTGAATCATAACGTACAGCACCGGTTGCATTTACAGCGAAGAGGCAGGTGAGGCAGCTCAGATGATCTAGTGAGCTTTCAGGGGTGCCAAAGGCTCTGCACCGCCAGGCGAAGTAGTTGATGGACCTTTGCAAGCAGCATGATTTAGTGACTGAGGGCCTAAGTTCTAGTTTGATTTCTACCTCTGCTTGTGTGACCTTGAGAAAATTACCTAACCTTTCTGAACCTCTAAATGGGCTATTAATATCTACCTCTTAAGGTTGTTGTGAGGCTTAAATAAGGTATTTGGCAAGTGCATAATACATCGGAGATTTTATTGAGATAAAGTAGTTTGTGCTTGCCTGGGACAATTTGGAAAACTCAGAAAAAGAGAAAGAAACAGATAACACTAAAGCGTTTCTTGCCACCCAAAAACAGCCAGTGTTAAAATTTTGGCAAAATTCCTTCAAAAGAAGGAATGCTCTTTTTAAATGCTCTTTTTAAAGCTGCAGCTGTTTCTGCATTTGGGTGCAAGGACAAGGAAGACATTTGTTGGGGAAGACACCTTAATGGGTTTATTAAGCTCCCCTCCCTTGCTTTCTCTGGTCTGGATGGGAAACATTGCAAGAAAAGTTTTCTGAATTCTCTGCATACTAAGGAAACAGAAGTTTTTTAGTCCTCTGTTGAAAGCAGAGAGGAAGGGAGGTTCCAGTTTTGAGGCTCCGGAAATTGGAAAAGGAAGGGTGTGAAGACAGTGGGAAGCCTAAGGTTATTTGAGACAGAGATACACATAGGAAGAAAATGAGGGATCCCCAGTAAGGTCAAAGAGGGATGGAATGGAGACCTAGAAGGACACAAATGAGAGCCAGAAAGGAACTGGAACACCCCACAGGCAGAGTGTGAAACCCAGTGACACCAGCTTCAGCCTGCCTCTTCAGTGACACGAAGCCAGGCTGATTTTGCTTGTTGGGGCTGGCATGTCCTAGCAGAACTTCAGAGACTGAAGCCCAATTTTTAGCTTTGAGCATTTACTCACCCCCTGCTGCAGCCGACCCTTCCTGTCCTCAAACCTTTAGGGCAACCGTCTGTTTCACAAAAACAGCCTGATGTCGCTGGAGCCTTGGGGAATGCAGGAGAGGGGTCCTTGTCTCGAGAGGGATAAAGGGGCTTAGGGAGAGAGCAGGGCACAGGGGAGGTGGGCCAAGATCTCTTAAGTGGATTGACATCTGAGCCAAGAGAAGGGTTTGGAATAAGAAGGGACGACCCCTAGAAAAAGGAAATCTCCTTTTCCCAGAGGGTCCTCGAAATCTCAACGAGGAGGATTTGGATTCCTGTGTTTCTGTAAGACTGAGGTTTGAGTTATATTTAGATATTTTAAAAATCGGTTCATCTATACATATTAAATCTCAAAGGTAGTCAAATATGATAGCTTTATACTGAGAAATATATACTTACCATAGTTGAAATCCTACTGTTCACATACGTATATCCTGTTTTTTCTCCTAAGCATTATACTTCAAACATTTTCTCACATAGTTAAAACCTCTCCGTAAACATCACTTACTTTTCAGCAGCCAATATGTTACCCTCCCTGGACCTCCTACCAGCTCCTCTGGCCCATCCGCTTTGTTTTATGAATTCTCCTCAGCTGAGCTAGAGGAGGGGCCTCTGACAAGGTCCTTATTGGGCTCAATTATGGAAAACATGGCCCGAGTCACGAGATAAATGATTGTCGTGTCCCTCCCGCCTGTTACAGGAGCCATCACGAAGATGCTTCCAGAGTGCGGGCCCACTTCTGTTATTTGCCATTGTGGTTAATGAAAAGATGAAATTGGAGCCTATGAGCACAACATGTAGGCAGCACCATAATTAGCCCTTTGGAAGGTGAAAGATCCACTTTAAAATAAAAGAAAATAGCTTTACTCCCACAATGAAATGGCTGCAATTTTCCAGCTAATGCAGAACTCACAGTATTTCTGTAATTCTCTCCCCTAAGTCTTCTATTCATTATAATTTCTCCCATTCTTTTTCTCTCTTTTTCCTCTCTCCTTTTTTTTTTTTACTCCTAAACAAATTCTATTTGGTACAAAGAAAGCTAAATAATATTATTTGCAAACAGGAGGAAAAAGCTCTTATTCACATGACAAATGCATTTTATTTTGAAAGGGAAGAAATAAAAGGCCAAATAATTAAATCCTTAGCCTAGCAGAGCTGTAGTTTTCTAAAAATCACCCAAATCTACACAGGTGACACTTAGCCTTGTTTCTTCTTCATGGAAGGACAGGCGCCCTGAGGAGGAAATGTAGTTTCCTGGGAGATGACTGACACCTGTGGCAAGTCACAGGCTGAAACCACGAGGGTGGTGGGGCCGCACAGCTTGGGCTCTGCCCCAGACCAGACCTCAAATCTATCACCTTGCCTCTCCCTGCCTCAGTTTCCTCACCTGTGAAATGCCTAAAGCCCCCTGTCTTGCAGCTTACCGTCAAAATGGGAAAGTGCCCAGCCCAGTGCCTGAGTGATGGTCAGGGCTCAACAACACTCCTTACTCCGTTTACCCTTGGCCATTGGCTGAATGAACACGTAACTCAGACTCAGAGAGCCTGAGGCGAGGGTGACTCGCTCACTGGCTTCAGAAGACTTAGGGCTCCAGGAGTCTAGACTGTGGCCAAAGCAAAAAGCTTTTGAATTTCTCAAAGCAGCACTGAGGAGCTTTGTAGCAGTCTAGTAAGATAGGTGCTGTTTCTCTGTGTTACGCTTAAGGAGACAGAGACTCAGCAACTTGCCCAAGGCTATGCACTTGTAAGTGGCAGAGACAAGACTCACACCTACTTCTAGCTGATGCCAGAGCCTATGCCCTTTCTCGGCACTTTTTCTCAGATCCTGCTCTACTTCTACTGTGCACTAATTTTTCGTCTGCAAAATGGGCGTGTTTCTTGTGAAAGTGGTCAAGTGCCTGGTCTTTGTTATCAGACAGGCCGGAATTCAAGCTTCAGACCTCCCGACTCCCAGCTGTTCGACTTGGGCAAGGAACCTAACATCCCTGGGCTCCAACTGTAAAAACCTGAATAGAATCTATCTCAGAGAGGCTGTGAACATAAATGAGACCATGCTTGTAAAGCAAGTGTGTGCCATGCCTGGCATCTTGTAAGCATCCAGTGAAATAATAGCTTTGGTGCTATCTCCCCCTTTGTTGTTGCGAAGATTCATTGAGGTCACAGACATGAAAGACCTTCTGACTTGGGAAGCCTAGATCCACATTGGCCCTTACAACGAATGTCATTGCAGCAACCATGCCCTTCCTGGTAATCATGGCCCTTATAACATGGTATGAGAAAACTACCCCTACACCTCTTAATGCTCTTGTCTCTGAACTAGCCCCAGACCAGAAGGAAAAGTTACCATATGAAAATGTTTGCATGAGGCTCAGCAGCCAGTGCAGAGGCTTAAGCAACAATCTCTTCCCTGATTAGTTTCACTGCAGAGCCTAGTCAAACAGAGTCCCGCTCCCTCAGCACAGACAGTGCTGAGACCTGTCAGGGGCAGGGGGAGGGGGAGCGGCTGATCTGTGATTAAAAATTCACTGCGGATCATCAGCCAACAAATCGTGCCCTTCGGGAAGACTAAAAATTGACTGCGGTGTCAATTTACTGCCCCAGCCTGGGAATCTGTGCCCTGATCTGGGGATAGAGAGATCAGTGTCATTGCCAGCGTTGAGAGTCGGGTGGTAGTGGAGATCAGACTAGGTAGGGCTGGAGAGGTGCGTGCAGACCTATGGGGGCGGGGATTCTTCCTCCTTCCTTCCTTCCTTCCTTCCCACAAATAATTTTTCAAAGTTCCAGTTAGTAAACATACAGTGTATTACTAGTTTCAGGTGTGCAGCAGAGACCCAACACTTGCATACATTCCCCCCCCCCTCCCCGTGCTCATTACAAGTGCACTCCTTAATCCCCATCACCTATTTCACCCCTCCCTCCATCCACCTCCCCTCTGGGAACTATTAGTTCCACAAATAATTCTTGAGTCCCGACTGAACCAGGTTGTGGTCTAGGTTCTGAGCTAGGGAATGAATCTGATCCAAGCTGGCCCTAAGGGGTACAAAGAGGTAAGGGACAATGACACTCATCAGTCAGCCATGATGAAAGTAAGCACAGGTGCCGTGGGAGCCCAGAGGGGAGCTCAGCCTTGGTGGTGGGAGGGGCGTTGGGGGGAGATGTCTAGGGAAACCTTCCAGAACAAATGACATCTGAGCTGAGCTTTGAGGAGTGTTAGGGGTAGACAGGGGTAGAATTTAGAAAAGCCTAGGCAATGACCTGGTGACATTTGGGGCTACAGATAATTCAGCATGAGTGGAAGAAGTGGCAGAATAAGGAGATCAAGAGTGGAAAAGGTGAAGCCAAAGAGGCTGGCTAGGGCTGGCCAGCACCCAAAAACCCAGGCTGCAGTGAGAGGAACGAGTCAGGCCCGTGGCACGTGGCATGTCTGATAATAACCTTAAATCCTAATTCTGCTACACAGTTGTGTTGCTGTGGGTCGGTTTCTCATGCTCAAGGCTCAGTTTCTCATCTATGTGAATGTGAATTCTAACATCTACCTCTTAGGGGTAAATCTCCCAGGCAGCGTCTGGCCCATTTGGACACTTAGCAAATGGTACCTCTTTCTTTTCCCCAAGTGTGAGCATTGGGGAGATCGTGGGACAGGAAAACAGCGGGCAAGTGCCTGCCCAGTAACCCTTTCCTCCCTGGTAGAATCATCTATTGCCAAGCCCTTTGAAACTCACACTGTAGCTGGAGCCAAAGAAACTGTAATCTCCCAGTGGGCTCCAGGGTGTAGCCTTTCTGTTGGGGTGTGAGGTTGCAGGGGGGCCCCTCTGTGTTTATGCAGCCTAGAGGCAGTAACAGTCATCAGCCAAAATGGTGCATGTGCCACGTGGTTGAGGTCCTTGCCTTAGGAAGAATGGATGTTTACAGGCTGACTGAATGTATATGGGTTTTATTTACATCTCCTCACTAGAACAAAAGATCTTCAAAGGGCCAAACAGGGTGCACTGTAGCACCCAGCAGGCCCTGGCAGTAGGTGTTGGGCATGCCCCCAGCAATACTTTCCCCACCGAGTACTGTGGGAAGCCCAGATCACAGGTCCAGGAGGTCATTCTGGGAAGTAGGTCTTCCCATTGTCCCCCAGTGTGCTGCTCCCCATTGCCCCCCCCCCAGAGAGGACGGGAGGCTTGGCTAAGCATGCGGAGGGGTTGTTCCATCTTCTCAGAAGGGCTCCTTTCCACATTCTGGGTGGCTCTGTGTCATCTTGTCATAGTACCGAGGCCTGGGGCAGACAGGTGGTGGGATGGGGCTTCCTAGGGCCCCCAGAGGCCACATCATGCCGCTCTGGCTCCTAATGCGCTGAAGGCGAGCTTTACTCTCTCATGCTTCCAACCGCTTCTGCTCCTCTTGAGGGAGCCCACCTGAACTCTCCTGGCCTCCATCTCATTTTTCATAGCAAGGTTTCCAGCTGCACCTGTGCTGGGACTTTGCGTACTCTAGAAGCACTACCTCCAGACTGATGCCATATCAGAACGTGCTCCCTGTCCCAAGCCTGGGCCCATCATTGCCCTTCGGAGGTGACTGCTTGCCTGGGTGAGCACAGCCCTCTGCAAGGTGATGGGATGCCCTGAAGGGGTGCTTGTCGCCTCACCCGGCCACCACGAGGAGGCACAGATGGCCAGCCTGCTCTGCGCCGTTGGGCAGTACTCGTCTTTCCATTCAGTTCTGATCGTGGGAGGGAAAGACCATGCTCTGTATTTATATTTTATTATTCCCTTAAGGTTAATCACATTGCTGTGCACACACTAGGGACTGAATGAAGGAATTCATGGCAAAAGAGATCGGAAGTCTTTAGTCATTAAGGACACAATCACATGTTGCATTCCTACTCCCTGGTTAAATGCCAGAAGGCCTGCGTTCCTAGCCCAGTTCCACCACTGGCTGTGCGACCTTCCACAAGTTGTTAACCTCTCTGGGTCTCAGTTTCCATAGCTGTAATTTTGAGATAATGGCTTTACACGATTGTTGGATTAAATAATGTAATAGGTACAAACACAACAGAGCCTACATTTTAGTAAGTGCTACATAAGTTTGTTATTAAAGCTAAAAAAATATTGGGTGTTCATTTTCCAGCTTGGCTATTTTGGAAAAGAATAATAAAGAGAAGACACTAATTGGATCGTGTTCATTCAAGAGGTTTTGAGGTCTAGGCAAATGGTTTTGAGGGTATTTTAACAACTCTGCTAATTAGTGAGAAAAGGAATTGATCGGTGGGCCAAACTTTTCCAATCTTGGCCAAGGTGCAGATTTCATTGTAACTGCGGCTTAAATCGCAAGCTCTGGTGGCCTGAAGAAGCACAGGTGATCCCCAGCTCCTGACCCTGGGCCCATGCTAATTTGTCTGCCTACATTCAAGCCAGCAAAACGGAGCAAGTCAAAGCAATGAGGACGGTAGCAAAAGCCAGAAACCTTTTTCCTTCCCTGCATCTGACGGAAGAGTAGAGTCCCTCAACAGACTAAATACATTTAGTTGTCCATTACTTTAGGACAGTCACTAAAATAAAAGCAAAAAATTGATCTCACATCCCCAAGCAAGGGAAATTCCATTGACAATTTCAAGTTACAGTAGGAAGACAGCCTTGACATCTGACGCTGTGGCTGGACATTTTGAATAAATGGACAAATTTATAAAACAATAGCCAGCTAGCTATCAAATCATATGCCCAGTTTCTACAAAGGACTGAAAGAGATATTTCCCTTGTATCCGCATTTCCCCCATGGACACTATTCATGACTGGGCAGAAGGAACTGAACCTTTTCCTGCTGGAGGGTCCTTCCACTCCAGCCAGTCATCTGCCTCTGGGGCGAAAATAGCCAAGCTCATTGCAATGGGTAAGAATGGTTTTGGAATAAGTTCTCCCTTACCTTCTGTTAAATCCATAGCCATCATGCCATGCCAGACTCGCTCAGTGCACAAGCCCAGGCCTAGAGATTGTCCTTCCCAGGAGAGCACCCTACAGGACCGTGTACCCAATTCGTCACAAAATTATGCACCGTTTGTGCCATTTGTGGTGCTGCTCAAATTCATAAATCCAAACCAATAAAGGCAAGGCGGAAATGCTTTAGGAGGGAGCAGGGATTTTCCTTCCAGTACAGAGAAGTTAAGACATATGTATTTGCTAATACCTGCTTCCCCAGCCAACACATCTCAGCCCAGTTTCCAACTGGGTAGCTCCATGGCCTTAATGAGCTGTAAGGGCGTTCATTTTTGTTAATTTTGCAGCCGACGATTTCTTCGCTGGTTTAAGCGGCCTGCAGACTGTGATTTGTTAGTTCTCATTAGAAGGGAAAAGGTGTAGTCCCGCACTCGGCGGCTTTCATAAATCACATTTTCAGGTGGCTTTAGCATGCTGGAACATTTCTGAGCACAGGGCCTGACATGAATAATCCCAAGGATGTGGCTCTATGTTGGGCGGCAGCACTCGAAGCCCGTCCACGATCCCATCTGTGATTCACTGAACATTCGTGCTGAGGCACAGACAAAGGTGAATTAGTTCCAGACAAAAATGCATCGATGCTCTATTGAATAGTCAATTATTAAACACATAATGGAATCTGTGGTTAGCAAGGCATACTGAAGATGTGCCATGTTTGCACAATTTCTAACAGAAAAGGAAGGCTGGCTCGTAGCTTTTGAAAAATGAAACAATTCACTGGCATTTAAGGCCAACTTGGAAACACACCACTTTCCTTACAGGTGAATGTGAGCTTTCTTCTCATTATTCACACTTTATTCCATTTTTCCCCTTAATTAGACCTCACGGCAGTCAACTCTTATAAGTCAACAGTCAGCAATCCTGGAGGGGATGAATAAGGGTGGGTTGTCCAAAGTGGTACAGCATCCAACAATCTTTATGTTCTGGGTTTGTTTTGGCCTTTATTCAGCTTATGTGTAAATATGGATGTGTGTGTTCTGAAATTCATAGGGCTTCAAGCAAAATAGCGCATTGCGCAGCTCGCCTATCTTGGTCTCAAATCCTCCAATGGATACAAAGCATCCCTTAGAAGGTATTCTTTTCAACCAGGCTGGCTTCCACACTGCCTCAGGCCATCCTGGAAAGCAAGAGGGGCCATTCAGCAGTTTGGATTCAGAACACTGTCCTTGTAGCCTGAGCTGGAGGATTAAAGATAAGGTCGGGTAAAGGTGCTTCTTTTAACGCTGACAGTTGTTGGTGGATGCCAGTTGCTCTAGGTTCTGCTACGACCTATGTGTCTTTGAACAAAACACCTCCCCTCTCTGGTTTTACCCATCTGTAAAATGGGTGGAATGATTAAAACAAATCTTTGGTTGCTCATACACACATTGAAAATCAGATGCCAAGATTTGGATGTGTATATGGTTTATCGAATAGTTTTAACTTACATGGGGTAGAAACACGAGATTTCATCTTTCTCTAATCACTGCCCTCAACTGTGGTATGCTGACTCAGTTCTGTCCTTAGCAACAGCTTGGGCAGATTCTACCACTTTCCTGTCTCTTTGAGTTATTGGAATGAGTCCATTTTTTAAATGTTTATTTTTGAGAGAGAGAGAGAATGAGCGGGGGTGTGGCAGAGAGAGAGGGAGACATAGGATCTGAAACAGGCTCCAGGTTCTGAGCTGTCAGCCCAGAGCCCGACATGGAGCTCAAACTCCATGAAATTGTGACCTAAGCTGAAGTAGGATATTTAACCAACTGATCCAGGCAAATTGGAAATTGAGTCCATTTTAGATATTCAATCTGAAAGTCCATTTAGATCCCCTCTCCTCTCCTCCCTCATATAGACTTAGTGCCATGTGCTATGGTCTGAATGTTTGTGTCCCTCTAGAAGTCATATGTTGAAATCCTGACCCCCAAAGGTGATGGTATTGTAGGTGGAGACTTTGAGAGGTGCTGCAGGCATGAGGGTGGAGTCCTCATGAATGGAATTAGCCTCTTACGAGATGCCCTAAGGAGCCCCCTCACCCTTTTCAACACATGAAGTTACAATGGGAAGTCTCCAACCTGGAAGAGGTCCCTTACCTGACCATGCTGGCATCATGATCTCAGATTGCCAGTCTCCAGAACCAAGAGAAATAAATGTCTGTTTTGTCTAAGCCACCTGGTCTGTGGTGTTTTCTTATAGAAGCCTGGTGGACTAAGATACCATGGCTCTGGGGACTTATAGAGAGGAAGGGGGTATGGTTTGCTCTCTGGCCTGGCACCTGACATCTGGGGGTATGGGGTTTGCCTTTCAGACACCTGCTCCCCTCCACCCCTTAGGTCCAGAGCTGAAGACAAGGAGAAGAAAAGGAGGCAGCAGAAGTCTTCCCTCACCCCTGATAACTGGTCAATGGAGAGAGCTGTGTGCTGCTGGCCTTACTGAGATTTGGTGCAGGACTGACTCTGGATGGGGGCTGATATGGTGGTCCCCACATCAATGGTGTACACAGGCTCTGGGGGCAGCGTTGAGCTTCCCCCAGCTGAAGACTTCTTCAGAAAGGGGGGAGAAACAGCATTTCCTTTATTTCATCCAGAGTCTGTGTTTATCCCCTTCCCAGTGGGACACGCATGGATCATGGTCTCACCTGGGCCATCGGTCACCAGGATGACCCCTAGCTTTCGCATGCTACCACACTATGGTAACAAATAAATCCTCAAATCCCAGTGGCTTAGTACGACAAGAATTTACTTCTCACTTAGGTAAAGTCTGATATGGGTCAGCAAGGGCTAGCCTCCACCTGGTAACTCAGGGCCCCAGACTCCTACCACGTGGGATGTCGCCACCTTCACAAATGTTCTCTGAGATCTTTGTGGCAGAGGAAGAGAGGAATGGAGCAGGTCTGTTACTGAGTCAACCTTGGATACCCTGGACTTTAATTTCCTTAATGAATGCTCCATTTCTTTTTCACGGGCACTCCCAACATTTGTCATGTGTAAGGGATATTTCTATCTCCACAATAGATTATTGTAATGTACTTGCCCAATAATGTTACAATGAGTTAGGACCAGACTTGTCTGAGCCACACTCGAACTGATAATGACACTGTGCATTTATATAGCCCTTTTATTTTCCAGGAGCTTTCAGATTTATCAACTCATTTCACTCCTTCAACATCTTTCCGAGGAGTGAAGACCTGCTTCCTCCCTGTACTGTCCAGTTGGAGAATCCAGGTTCAGCACGACTCTGGGCCTCACCTGAGCCCCCCAGGTGTGGCTGACTCGGCCAATGGTCTGGTGGCACCGTGAAATTGGGGTGACGACAGGGGCGGATGGGACCCTCGTGTCCCTCTTGGACCTTCCTCTCCTTTCTGTCTCCCACTTCCTGTTCAGGCTGGTCTTCACCACCTATCTGGCAACTGCCTTTCTGTGTTCACTGCCACCACCCTGGGTCTTTCAGGTACCTCAGTGTCCAGTTTAATAATGTAGTAATAATTCATCCAACTCCCCTTGAATGCTTGATTATTACATCCTAAGCGGAACAGACCGTTTGAAGTGGAGTGAATGTATCCTTTCTTGAAATTCCCAGAAGAGAAATTTTTTAGGCTCTTGTAAAATGTGTTAGAATTGTAAAATGTAAGAAATTTGGCATTTTAAATTGTGAAATACAAATCACAGTTCTGTTTGGTATGAAACAATATAAAATTGCAATTTTTGAAACAAAAGAAATAAAAATAGAGACTTTGAGTTAAACAGGGTAGTTTTCACACGTTTGCATTCATCCCTCCTGCCTCCTGAAATACCAATAAAAATGGCAGAAAAGGGAATAAAAATGGAATACATTTGCCAAGACAAAGAGATTAGGAGTAAAGAGGACAGTGGACAAGAGAGATGAAGGAATTTGGGAAGATGGGCCGCCAGAAGTGAGGTAGCTGAATGCATGTGTCTGTAGCCTGGATGCCTATGAAAATCTCAGTCACACCCAGAACTAGAAGGTTCAGGGATGGGAAGGCCTAGGTACCTCTGAACACAAGAGGAAGACTCAAGACAGGTAGACAGAATATAAGTCTGTGTAAGGAACAGGCAGATGCCCAGACCTTCTCTTTGTTTTGCTATGGGAGATGGCTCCAAAGAAACTCTACCAGGGAGGTCCTGAATTCAGGACATCTGATACAGAGCAGAGGGGACTCTGGGGAATGCAGTGAAAACAGAAGAATCAAGACAAAGTCCGTAATTGATTGGGGGAGAACCCAGTCCCCTTCCTTTGCTCAGCTCCTACAAGCATGATGACTGCCTAGCTTATAGTACCCATACAGAAGTCAGGAAAAGTATTCCAGAATGGGGAACAAAAAAAGTAGAAGTACGATGAAGGAAAGAAAGAAAGAAAGGAAGGAAGGAAGATAGGTATGGGAGAGAAAGAAACAAAGAAAGAAAGGAAGGAAGGAAGAAAGGAAGGAAGGAAGAAAGGAAGGAAGGTAGGTACAGGAGAAAAGAAAGAAAGAAAGAAAGATAGGTACAGGAGAAAAGAAAGAAAGGAAGGAAGGAAGGAAGGAAGGAAGGAAGGAAGGAAGAAGAAAGAAAGAAAGAAAGAAAGAAAGAAAGAAAGAAAGAAAGAAAGGAAGGAAGGAAGGAACGGGAGGAAAGAAAGAAAGAAAGAAAGAAAGAAAGAAAGAAAGAAAGAAAGGTAGGTAGGTAGGTATGGGAGAAAAGAAAGAAAGAAAGAAAGAAAGAAAGAAAGAAAGAAAGAAAGAAAGAAAGAAAGAAAGAAAGGAAGAAAGGTAGGTATGGGAGAAAAGAAAGAAAGAAAGAAAGAAAGAAAGAAAGGAAGGAAGGAAGGAAGGAAGGAAGGAAGGAAGGAAGGAAGGAAGGGAAGAAGAAAGAAAGAAAGAAAGAAAGAAAAGAAAGAAAGAAAGAAAGAAAGAGAAAGAACATAAGGAAAGAAAGAAAGGAAGAAAGGAAGGAAAAGAAAATTACTCAGTCTACAAGGTATAAATCTAATTAATAGAAATTCCAGAAAGGGAGATGGACAAGATAAGTGGGGAGACATTATCAAAGATATAATAAAAGTACATTTGCCAGACCGAAGGACTTGAGTTTCAGAGAGAAAGGGCTTGTCACATGCCCAGCACAGTGGATGAAAAATGACCCATGCCAAGGCCAGAGTACTAGAGATGAAGCAAAGATCCTAACACCTTTTAGGGTGGGAACAGGGAGGGAGACAGAACACATCACACAAAATAAGTGTGAACCAAAATGGGATCAGACTTCTTAGCAGCAACCCAAGATGCTGGCACATAAGGAACAATCCTCCAAAATCCTTTGGAAAAATGTTCTCCAGTCTAGAATTCTCTGCATGGCCAAACTGTCAAGGATAGAACAATGACCCGTCATGCACCCATTTTTCAGAAGGGTGTGCTCCACAAAAACGAAGGACTCAACAAACAAGCCAAAACAAAAACTGTGGGATCTAGGAGACAGAGGAGCCAACATAGAGGTAAAGAGGAGTTGCAGCTGATGACAAAGGATGTCCTGGGTGACAGATGCACAGCAGCTCCAGACTGGTGCAGGAGGACACAAAGATGTTATCGGAAAAAGAAGTGGAGTGTAGAGATTACCTCATACATTTACCTGAGACTTGTTGCACAACCAGGTCGGCATTTAGCATGAATTAGTGATTGATGCCCAGAAAACAAGGAAACAAAAAGGCAAGGCAATTCCAACTTCAGGAAAAATGAGAATGTGTACAAGAAAAAAATACACGTAATTATAATATGCTATTTGTCTCAGTTGTGAACAATGTTTATGTGGTTCTAGAAATATACACACTATAGTAATTCATCCAAAAATTGTGACATGATTCAATCAGGAGGATGGGAAGGAAAGGTTGTGGGATGGCAGGGGGAGAGGGAGGGAAAGAGGGCTCGTTTCTCACCTTTTATAATAGGAGTTGATAGATGTTCCCTGAAACAGATCAAGGACTGGACTTACGAGTGTCTTACTTAGCAAAAGGAAGACACATAGCAGAGAAGACATGCAGAGGAGTAGGAATTATTTTTCCGCAGGACTAGGGGGACTAGGGGATGCAGGACTAGGGGTGAGGAGGTCAGAGCAGGGCAGATCTAGGTTTTACAGCACCTGAAACACACACTTTGGGGGCGCTCAAAGAAAATAAATTACGAATACAAAATTAGGAGTGAAGATTGAGGAAGGGTTTGTCAAAATGGGAGTCTCTGAAGGTGAAGAATCAATCACAGTGTCAAGATGCAGATACGTCTTCAGAGGACAGGGGATGCTATCTGTCACTGTAAACTTTAGGTCATCATTTTTGCTCACTATCTTACATGTATATTCTTTCATGTATATTTTTTATTTTATTTTAAAGTTTATTTACTTTGAGGGAGAGAGAGAGAGTGAGAGAGAGAGAGCAGGGGAAGATGAGAGAGAGAGAATCCCAAGGAGGCTCCACGCTGTCTGTGCAGAGCCCGATGCGGGGCTCGAACTCCAAACCGTGAGACCATAACCTGAGCCAAAACCAAGAATTGTATGCTCAACCTACTGAGCCACTCAGGTGCCCCTCTTTTATATTCATTTTTACAAAAAGAAAAGCAGTGAACACATTGCTAAAACCCAACTGATGATGTCCACTTTAGTGAAACCATTCTACTTGGCTTTACCTAGTGCTGTCGGGACCAAACCAACCCTGTGCCCGTTCACGCTTGCTCAACTCTTTGCATTGCTTGGTCCATGAAGTGCTCCCCTTTCCATTCGGAAAGTTTTAAAGTGAATTTTCTTATAAAGTTTTGTGCCTGTTTAACCAAGGGCCCTAGCTCTAATGTGTTAAAACAAAATCTGTCCCCCTTCTCTCATGTACCCTGTACCCAAGGTTCAGGCGTGCAGACCTCCTTTTGAAACAGGGACAACTCCCTTTTGTCCTAATAGCCATCACACTTGTCGGGCCAGTTCCCCTGAGGAATGGAAATCCTTTTTTCACGGGAGAGCTCAGTTGGCACCGTAGAGGCTTTGTTTCAGTCACAGAACTCAGACCAGAGCTCAGGGAAGCAGGCAGGAAGGAGAGGCATCAGACGGCTAAACATGTGGGTGGGACAGAGGCTCCTCCTGAGCCAGCCTTCTGCCGGCCCCCTTCCAATAACTTGCCTAAAGTCATCCAAAAGAAGGCTGTCATGCTGTAAAAACGGTTCCGCTGGATTCGATTATTCAAAATGTTTTAGCCAATCCAATAGCCATGCATCAAACATCAACTGTATACAGGGCATCGCGCAAGTCCCTGTGCTGGAGGAGAGACCCCAAAATGAGGATCAGAGGGACCCCTGCTTGAGTAACACCTGGCCTTGCCCTTGAAGAGCCTGTGACCTAAGACCCAGGCTTGCCCAGCTCAGCTCAGTTTTGAAGTTGCCCTCCACCTTCCAATATGAATTGGGCCCTTCTGTGCGCCAGACTCTGTTCTCAGAGCTGGAGATTCACACTCAGAGAGAAGAGATGCAGTTTCTGACCTCTGGGAGGTCACGGTCTTGTCCTCACTAAGTTAAGGCACATTCGTGTAACTGCAGCTGAGAGAAACAGAATTCAGAGAAGGTGAACGAAGGATCTGTGATGGGGAAATTTCTTATGTAGACAAGAGTTTTGTCCTTTTCCTTTGACCCAGCTTTATTAAATTTACAAAGAAACGAAGAAAAAATACCAAGTGCAGAGGTATTATGAGCATTATTGATCAAATAAACTTGAACTTGTAGCCGCTGCAGTTTCCCCCACTCCTGGGATATGTATTGACTATGTGCTGAGTCAGGGATGCCTGAGTGACTTCTGTTAAATCATTAAAAGCCAGCCTGGGGGCCTTCCTCCAGGAAGGCTTCCAGGACATCCAGGTGGATGGATGCCCCCAAACCTCTTGTGAGACCCTCTATAAAAGCACAGATCACATGGGACAGAAAACCACCTGTTTCCCTACCAGACTGTGATTAACGAAGGTCAGGGAATGGCTGGAAAACTGTGGTGCCCAGTCCAGAAGTTGGCCCATGGTAGATGCTCAGAGGATGCTTCTTTTTTTTTTTTTTAACATTTTTATTTTATTTTTGAGAGACATAGAGACAGAGCATGAGCAAGGGAAGGGCAGAGGGAGAGGGAGACACAGAATCCGAAGCAGGCTCCAGGCTCTGAGCCATCAGCACAGAGCCCGAAGTGGGGCTCGAACTCACAGACCATGAGATCATGACCTGAGCTAAAGTCGGCCGCCCAACCGACTGAGCCACCCAGGCGCCCCATCAGAGGATGCTTCTTACACGGAACAGGGCACAGTCTGATCCCCTGCTCTTGCACATGTAACTGACCTCCTTCGGGCTGGCTGGTGACTGTCAGAGGGTGAGGGAATAGGCAGGTGGGTGGAGAATGGGGTGGGGCATAGAAGCTCCCCCCAGGCGTGAGTCATTTCCAAGTCTGTTGCCTCTAGAGCAAGTTGGGCAGGTGCTGCTTCTCTTTGGTCTCAGGCTAGTTCCCACTTTCCTTGCAAGGCTGCAAGAAAGATGGCCAGCACTGATCCCCTTCACATGTCTGGTGAAAAATAGGCATTCAAAAACTCAGGCTTGCAGTACTGAAGCTTAAACTTGTTTTCCTAACAGTTCATATCTCTCTGGCATGTGATGATCTGTTATTTTCCATCTAAACTTTGGGCTAATGTGAAAAATGTGGTAAAGTTTGGGGCATGGGAGTCAAAAGCATTTTAAAATGAGTATTTTTAGATTTGATAGGTTAAAATATTTACTAATCCTAATGGAACTGAAAGTCGATCTATTTAACGGGTTAAAATTCAAGCAGGCAAATAACCTAATTTAAAAATGGGCAAAGAATCTGGACAGTTTCCCAAGGAAAATATACAAGTGGCCAATTAACACATGAAAAGATGTTCAACATAATTAGCCATTAGGAAAATGCAAATCAAAACCACGTTGAGATATCGCTTCCCACCCACTAGGAGAGCTGTAATCATAAAGGCAGATAAATGTTGGCAAGGATGTGGAGAAACTGGAACTCTCATACACTGCTGGTAAAAATACAAACTGGTAGGGCCCTTTGGAAACAGCCTGGCTATTCCTCAAAATGTTAAACACAGAGCTACTGTATGACCAGCAATTCCACTCCTAGGTATATACCCAATACAAATGAAAATACGCCCATAAAAATACTTGCATCCAAAGGTTCACAGCAGCATTATTCGTAACAGCCCAAAAGTGGAAACAACCCACATGTTTGTCAACTGATGAACAGATACACAACATGCGGTATATTCACACAATGGTGCCTCACTTGGCCATCACAAGGAATAAAATGCTGATAGATGCTATAATAGGGAACATTATGCTAAGTGAAAGAAGACAGTGATCAAAGAACACACACATCGTATGATTTCATGTGTATGAAACATCCAAAGTAGACAAATTTATAGAGACAGAAAGTAGATCAGAGGTTGCCTAGGGCTGGAGAAGGGGGAGTAGCGGGTGACTGCTAATGGGTACAGGGTTTCTTTCTGGAGTAATGAAAATGTTGGAAAACTAATTGTGATGATGTTTTTGCACAACTCTGCAGATATGCTTAATAGTACTGAATTGTGCACTGTAAGTGGATGAATTGTGTGGTATATAAATTTTATCTCAATAAAGCTGTCATACCAAAGTCTGAGCGGCATCTCTCTGCAGCTTGCTGTGATTCCACAGGCTCTCTTGCCACTGAATCCACGCAGGGGCTTCTCCCCTGCAAGGGCTTATCTGGTGCCAGGAGTCATGTCAGGCACTAGGCCCAGTTCCTCCTACTGGACTGTGAGATCTTTGGGGGATAAATTTGGTATCTTCTGCTTTGATGCTCCCTTTGAAAGTACACACAGTGCTGAGCACCAGGAAAAATCACTTGTCGATTGATTGGTAAATATTGATAAATTGGTATATGTCTCTTAAAACGCAGAGAGGGAAAAGAGAAACAATCCTCTATGTTTGCCAGTATCAATAGGTTGTGCCTGTCAGAGAGGGGAGGGACATGGCCGGAGCCAGAAACAAAATGTTTGGGTGTTTGAGTGGGAGTCGTTCCCACCTCTGCAGTCCTTCTAAAGCTGGTGGGCTGGTGGGAGCGGGGGAGAAGAGGACAGTGAGGAATGGAGGGGCCTGTGTTTTCAGTCCAGCTTAGCTGATATCTGGCCTGCAGCTTGGGTTCTGGGACCAGCTGTCCACCTGTGAGAGAAAGGCCTGGAGGCTAAATCTCAAAGATGCCTTTGAGATTATAGCCCGCACACTATGTGATTGAGTCTAAGGGAAAGATCCTGATTGGGGTCTGGAATGTTAGCTCTGCCACAAGCTTTCAAGGGTTGAAATCCCTTTCCTGGTCTGAGCTGTCATTTTCCTATAGGTACTAATCTGGGCTGGGCTATGGGGACTCTGTCTTCTTCTAGCAGTGCCCTTCCGGATGGGAGCACACCCAGATGGAGACCTTGGGTCCTCGTCTGCTGGTGCCCACACTGACTTGAATCAAGAATGTTCCCTTCCGTCTCCCATTCCCAGCTTGGTTTTTCACTTTTCCTCTCGTGGAAAACAAAACAAAACAAAAAAGGCAAGACAGAGTGGTGTGATTAGAGCAAACCAAGAAGGAGGAGGAGGTGGTGAAGGAGGGGCAGGGGGAGGAGGAAGAAGAAGAGGGAAATGAGGAGGAGGGGAGGAGAAAGAAGAGAAAGCTCCAGGGGCCAGGGCTGAAGAGGGGGTGGAGTGGAGGGTCTGGTATTGGCAGCAACATCTGGCGAGGGATTCCGGGAGGGTCAGCGGCAATACTAGGCATAAGATGGTGGGCATCGGTCAGCTATCCTTCAAGCCACTTTGGGTGGATGTCACGGCAGCATGTGGGCTGGTAGCGCATCCCTGTCATTCCCCCAGGATCAAGCATCTGCCCACCTGCCCAGCGTGGTCTTCGTGTGCCCTGACTTAACCTGCCTCCACAGGGTCTTCTCACCCAGTGATATCATAATACGAGCAATCGCTACCACACTGTCAGTACCAAGTACTGCAATTCCTTATCATATCCCCATGAGGCAATTACATCATGCCCACTTCACCGATGGGGAACCAGAGCGCGCCGAGATTAAGGCATTCTGTGGAAGCTTCACAGAGTCCACATGCACCTGCTTTTGCAGACCTGCGATGCTGCCCCTCAGTGGCTGGGCTGGGCTCTTCCCTCTCTGCACAGGCCCTCCTCCCTGCCAAGCCCACCACCTGTGGGCGAAGGCTTTCAGCCAAAATTCGCTGGCATTTTAAGGTTTAACCCGGACTTGATCCTGAAGAGTCAAGGCTCTAAAAAAGAACCATCCCGGGGTGTGTCCCAGAGGGGGTCTCATTCACAGTTCCCAAAAGAGTGGGGGGCGCTCCAGGAGGAATGACCTCTCATGTGACTGATTCTGCCTCGAATTCCAGGGCATGCGTGCTGCAGGACAGAGATCCATAGGGCTTTAGCGTCAAACCAACCCCACATTCCCAAAGAGTGCTCTGAGCCAGTGTCCCGCTGCCACTAGGAGCGTCCCTTGGGAGGGGGCCATAGTCACCGGCTATTTGGCTGGAGCTGGGTCAGATTTCACATGCTGACTCTCCAGGGCTACATTCTCCGGTATCCATAATGGAGTCTGTCAAAATGCTTGTTAAGACTATTTTTAAAAAGTCCCATTTAGCATCGAAGTGATGCCAGAAATGCAGCTTATAAAGAAAGACGACAAATGATCACTTCCTCTTCCAATTCTGTCCGAGGCCCAAAGCTGGAAGACTTACTGCAGAGTCTATTCTTAGATGTTCAACACAGAAGTTTCTTTTTTTTAATTATTTTTTTAAAATGCCAATCAACATGTAGTGTTATTAGCACTCTTTGAGAGTCGGTGGATAGTACGTGAGCCAATGAGGTAGATTGTGATCAACAGAAGAATTGCCATTATGGAGATAAAAGCAGGGTGTTACGGTGACATATATGTATTGACATGGATGAAAGCCAATCTCTAGCTGAGTGCCGCCTTCCGGCAGTGTTTGGGGGCAGCTCTGGTGTGCTAAAGAAGACCCACGGGCAGTGTATCATGAAGGCCCTAGATAATAGTAGCAAGCACTTTTGTAGCACTAAAATGGTGCCAGATACTGTTTCAAGAAGTGCTTTCCATATTTATATCTTTTAATCCTTATAATCACACTAGTAGGTCAATACTATTATTATCTTCATTCTACAGATAAGGAAACAGGCTTGGAGAGGTTAAGTAACTTGCCCAAGGTCACACAGTTGGTATGTGATAGAGCTGGGGTTCAAAACCCAGGCTGCATAGCGTGGGCTCTTAACCTGTGCACTGGCTCTCTCTCAGATGCTCAGATGCATGGTGAAGGTCAGGCCAGCAGGGTCGGGGCAGGGTCCCTGGAGGAGGTGGATGGAGCAAAGGGGGTATTCTGGGCCTGGGCCGTGTGCTCTCTTTCACTATTTTGCTGACCCCACTGTGTTTCTAGCCCTCGTGGCTGGTCTCTCCCCGCCACCTCTCCTTCTTGTTAGCTCTGTGACAGTAGAAGTTCCACTTTTGTCTTCTTCTCTATGCCTCTGGCCCCTCATCCACGGTCTGCCGCAGGGATGGAGCTCAGTGAACTTAGGCTGAATGGAGTTGTTGACAAGAGGCAGAAAGGAGTATAGAGGGTGGCTCGGGGTGTGCATGTGAACACAATTATGGCAGTGGGAATGAATGGGGGGGTCTCCAGAGGGTCTGCTGGGAGCAGAGGGTCCATCGGGAGTCTAGGTCAGAGAGGAAAATTGTGGAGGAAGGGCCCTAAATACAAGGGAGGAATCAAATCCAATGAGGGTAAAGCCACTCTTGAACACAGGGACTTCAGACACGTGAACAGTCTGGGGAGGGTAAATTGATCCTGAGGCCATGGGAGACCATCTGAGGTATCTAATCATGGACCATCCAGTGCAGACAAGAGCCCGTGAAGATTTCTGGTATCTGTGAGGGGGAGGCTCAGAGCAGAAACTGGATAAATCAGCACAATCAGAACAAACTCTGTCAGTTAAAAGCCAAAACGGATGGGAACTTGCCCAGCTGAGACACAGGCAATATCTCCAGTGGGTTTCAGGAAGCTCTTGCCAAAGGGGCTCGCAGCCGGTCTCTCCCTCCCCACTGCTGCCTTGGGGAGGAGGCCAGGGATTCTGGTCAAAGTCCACTTGGCCATTTCCTGCTGGAGCCCATCAGCCCCGTGTTCCTCCTCATGGTCATCCTTGCTATCACACCGGCAGTGCCACCAACCCTTCATCTTTTCCCCAGGGTTGCAGCTTCAGACATATTTTCCTCTGGCGAAGGGGACCCAGCTCTTTTATCCCACTCCAGCATGCTGGAGTGGGAAAAAAAGAATTGCTCACCCTCAGCAAATTGATGCAAATGCCAACTCTGATTTGAAAACCGTCCTGTCATTGGGAAGCTGAGTTTCTCTCATATAAGCTCCTCTCGAGTTCCCAAGGGAAGTAGAATAATCATTTATAAGAATAATAAAATCATTTTCCTGATCTGACAGTGTCTGCTTTCCAGCACACTCAGCTAGGAAGCAGGTGCTGATCCCCAGGGCTCTGTTCTGCCAACAGACCCTTTCTTCGAAGCGCTGGAGTCTTTCTGCACTGGAAGTCCATTGCACAACCTGGCTAGTGACTTAGAGGCGGAACTGAGGGCCCCTTGTAGACGTTACACATGCTATTTCCTCATCTTTCCAGTTTTGCTAGGGTGTCCTTACCAAATTCAGACTGGCCCGTCCTCCCCTTTCCCGGGTAGTGTCACTGCTGGCACTAGTAACAGTAATAGTAACTATTATTTATAAAGCACTGGCCATGTTCTAAAAGCTTGTTGGACATTATCACATTTTAATGTTCAAAATTTTGTGGGAATAGTATTTTTATCTGTATTTAGGGATAAAGACAAGAAGACACAGAAAGGTTATGAGCACAGTGAGTGCAGATCCAGGACACAAAACCAGGTAGGTGTCTGAGCCATGCCCTTCCGTGCTCTCCTGCCCAGTTCTCTGCAGCAATGCCACGGTCTTGTCCGATACAAAAGAGGTAGCAGTGAGGGCCATTGTGGTTTCTAGGAAGAAGGGGGTTGTAACAACATCCAGGGTGGAAGGCATATCCTGCTGGTGGAATGAAATGATCCGTGCAATGGGTGATTAAAGACCCCACGTGTGTCCTCATTGTCACATCACTTTAGGACTTCAGAGTACATGACTGTACTGTTGAACGCAGATCTGATATAGAGACAGTCACGGCTCATATTCACCGAGCCCCAGCTACATATTGGGCGCTGTATGTACATAGATGCCATCTAACTGTTCAAGTGATCCTTTGATGGAGGTATTGCTAGCATTTCCATTTTACACTGAAGAGGCTGAGGCCAAGTCCAGTGAAGTAAGTTGCTCAAAGTCAAGTCTATTAAGTGGCAGAGCCAGGATTAGAAACCAGGGAGATTACTCCCAGGCCACCTGATCACAAGCTGAATCTTGTGCCCCTGTGCTTTCTCCCTGGTGGGTTTCCCCCTCTCTCCGCAGTCGGGACCTTGGTTCCCAAGGTGGAGCTCCTTATGCCCTTGAGTTCGTACTTCACCATCATCACCCATCCACACAGGGCCCCCCTCCAGGTCTGTTTGTTTGCCTGCTACTTAGCTGTTTCTTTCCTCCCCCATCCCTGATCTCCACACACCCATCCTCCCCAACTCCCTTGAAGTTCTTACTCTAATGAGTTTTATGTAAAAACTTGAATACGCAGGGGTTCCTGGGGGGGCTCAGTCAGTTAAGCATCTGACTGTTGGTTTCAGCTCAGGTCGTGACCTCACGGTTTTGTGGGTTCGAGCCCTGCATCAGGCTCTGTGCTAGAGCCTGCTTGGGGTTTTCTCTCCCTTTCTTTCTGCCCCTTCCCCACTTGCACTGTCTCTGTCTCTCTCAAACAAATAAACAAAAACTTAAAATAAATAAACAAACAAACAAATAAATAACTTGGATATGCATGTCTCCTTGTAAAATATCTGGAGTTGTCTTATGCATAGTTAGCTTTTAATTTATTTAAAGCGTACCGTGGTGTAACACCCATTCTGGTTCTGACTCTGCCCATTCAAATGCATGCTTTTAAGATCTATCCATGTTGATTTATGCGCATCTAGTCCGCAGCTTCTCACTGCTGCTTGGTATTTTATTCTCCAGCACATTTTGCTTAATTATCCCCCTAGCGATGGACCCCTAAGTTTAAGTTCCTACCACTAGAAATAATAACCCTGTTGACAAACATCCTCATACTGGTTCCCTTATTAGATCTGTGGGAAATCTCTGGGTTATATAAATGGGAGTGGAATTGCCAGATCATGGGACATAAATACCCATAATTTTACTAAATTCCGTCAAATTGCTTTCCGAAACAGCTGTACCAACTTAGAACTCCCAGCGAGCAGTGCACAAGTATTCCCAGATCCTCAAGTCCTCACCTGAACTATGAATTACCCACTTTCCTAATTTCTGCTACTGTGAGGGCTGCAGAGCAGGGTCTCATTCATAATTTAATTTGCATATCTGAGATTAGAAGAGAATACTATTCATCTCATTATTCATTTTGTGTGAATTGCCTATTCATATCCTTCCTCCTTTAAAAATAGTGGGTTTCCTGTCTTTCTTTCTTGATGACTTGGAGTTCCTGCAGAGTTTACAGTAGCTATTAATCCATTATTAGTATTAGTGGAATACCTTCTTCCGGTCTATCATTGATCTGTTAACCGTGGCTGTGGTGCTCTTGTTAAACCCCATGACTACCAAGTTTTGACGGCTACCTATGTTTGTCTTTTTAGCCCTTACGCTTTGTGCTTCTGGCTATTTGATTATAGATATTCAACTACGTTTTCTTCTATAGGGTTTATAGTTTTACTTTCCGCGGTTAGGTGTTTATTCCATCTGGAATCTTTCGGCATAAAATGACTGTGTAGCATTCTCTGCCCTCTTATGTTAAGCCAGTTTCCTAACACCACTGAGCAAACAGTCTTTTCCTTCTCTCATTATATGCGGTTCTACCTAGATCACCTGTAAACTTCCCATACACACATGGGAGCTGCTCCTTGGCACAGAGCGCCCCTTCTGAGGTAGACGGGCATTTCTGTGTCTTGTGCAGGTAGGTCCAGAGAGACCTGCACACTGACGGGTGCCATGCGTAGGAAGGGCTGCGCTCAGATGGTGCCACTGACCTCTACGCTGTTGTAATACACGACAGGATATTAATAAGGACCTGAGATGGCCTCAGCCTCTTGCTCAGACCTGGCTGCAAAGGAGCAGACTGTATTTTATACACATGGGTTTGTGAAAGCCAGATGTGGATCACAATGGTGTGAGTTTGAACTGTACCACCTATAAGCTGGGTGAACTTGAGCAAATCACTTCATTTCTCTGAATCTTAGTTTTATCGCCTCCAAACGAGGGGCTAAGAATATCTATCTCACAGGGGTATCGAGAAGATCAAATGAGGTACCTTGCACATTTCCCGGAACGTGGCAACTGCTTCATAAATGATCGTTACCTGGGTGCCAAAAACAAACAAACAAAGAATAAATGTTTGCCAGGCAGCTGTGTAGGCAGGGCTTCTGGGCAGGAGGGAGCAGTAGCACAAAGGCCCTGAGGCATAAAATAGGCTGACATTTCAGGAAACCAGGAGCGGTTTGATTTGGCCGGAGCATAACGTAGAGAAGGGGAGGGACGGGCATGGTCTGTCGTGTACCCATAGACAGTTAATTACAGACTGTCTTAGGTGGTTGTCTAATTGCCTTGCACGTGAGTCTGTCGTCTGGTGAAGACGGCTCTTTCCACGGTTTGAGACTCTTGTCTGGAACCCGGCTTGGCAACAGGATCAGTCTGGACATTCCTGATGAGGACTGCCTCTTCGGTTTCTGGGCTCGGCCATCAGCAAAGTGAGTCATGGCTGGGCTGGCAGGGAGGCTTCAGAAGTCTTGGTCTGGGGTAATCTCCTGAATGCTGGACTCTGAGGGACTCCAGCTGGCCTCAGAGCTGCCTCTCCACAGGCTGGAGGCAGGTTGCAGTTTGGGGCGCCCTCTGACCACATACTTCTTCAGCTACTGCCTGCCATTAGGTTCCAAAGCCAATGCCACTTATTTTTGTTTTCTGCTATAGCAGCTTCATTTCTACCACCGATTTCTGTATTGGGACTCAGGAAGTGCGCATGTCCCTACATAAGGGGTTTACTGTAAGAATCAGACTTTTCATAGTTTTGGGGGGAGCTGGGAAGTGAAGGGCTGTGTTATGAGCTGAATTGTGTTCCCCAAATTCACACATTGAAATAACCCTCAGTACCTCAGAATACAACTTTAACTGGAAATAGAGTTTTAAAGAAGTGAGTAAATTTAAAATAAGGTCACTAGAGTAGGCTCTAACCCAATATGATCGGTGTCCTTATAAGAAGGGATGAGGACACAGACTCACACAGAGGGAAGAGCATATGGAGACAAAGAGGGAAGATGGCCATCTACAAGCCAAGGAAAGAGGCTTTAGAAGTGAGCGGTCCACCAGCACATCGATCTGAGACTTCCAGTCTCCAGAACTGTGAGAAAATAGATTTGTAAGTCACACGGTCTGTGGTACTTTGTCACAGTAACCTGAGCAAACTGATACAGTCTGGAAGGGGAGGTTGGACGATCATAAAGAGCCACTACCCATCCTCCAGAAGCCCTGATATGGATGGGAAAGTCAGAGCTTGAAAGGAAAACTCTGAGAATCCAGCCAGGAGCCACTGCTGAAGTGGAAATGTGACGGGGGATGTCGTGGAAAGGTCTGTGGGCCGCTGTCGCATCTCTAGCCGCCACCTCTGTGGTTACCAAGAATCTAGTGATGAGCCTGGCATCACTGTTGGTGATAGAACTAGAAAAGGGGAAGAAGAGCTGGGCGCAGAGTCATAGGGAACAAGCTGGAACCCATCAGGCATCTCTGTGTCATCTGTCACCTTCTCTGACCTCAGAAACCTCTAAGAGAGAAATGACTACTGTGCACATCTACCTCCCAAATCTTGTGTGAGTTCCGCTTTTAGCCAACTTGAACTCGGGACTCTAGAGAGGAGATTCTGGGAAACATAGCTTCCAACCTGACCTAGTCAACGAAAGAATAGTGCATTTGATTGCACTATTGAGATGGTCCGGAAAACAAAGAAAGGGAATCTGAGCTCTAATAGGCTGTGTTAAGTACCACAAACTATAATCCTCATCGTGGGAACATTAAAGGCTCCCAGAAGTCTTGCTGAAAAGAAGCCCATTTAATTTCGATCAAGCATTCTTTAGCCACTCACCCTTCTTTCTCCTGGGCATAGCAACTATGCTCAGCCTGGGTGCACTGGACGAATGGATGTTGGGCAGTTAACCACCCTTCTGCTCAATTCCCTTCTTGGCCATGCTCACCTCCCAGATAGCATTTCCTTCCTCAGATGGCGCTTCTGCCCAAGGGTCCTCCGTGCCTCACCTTGCCGGTTCCTGTCCTGCCCCTGGGGTCACACAGCATTCATCTGAGTGTCGAACCCACCACGCTCTCCTCTAGCCACAAGTACCCGTGATGAATGAGGCAAGGCTGAGCAGTACTAACCTCGAGTCCATGGGGAGGTCCGGTGGATCATATGTGTGGAGGGGCTTTGGAGGAACTTGGCCCGGGAGTTCCTGGCTGCCCAGTATTCAACTGCCCAGTATTCAACACGGTCTGTCTCTAAAAATTGTATTTTGTGACAGACTCACTTTTTGAACAGATTAGAGCAGATTTCTTGCTACTCCCATAAGAGCATCATGCTCACTCCCTTGCACGGCAAGATGCTTCCTTGAGTGGGAGAGGATGGCAATGGTGACAGTGAAGTCACGAAGGAACATTCACGTGGCCTAGGGAAGTCCCTGGGAATGTAGTCCACATGTGGCTCTTCCTCACCGTGTGGGTCTACATGCATACAATGAGGCCCAGCTGTTTTAGGACAAATGATAGGGATTGTCATTTGGATAACACTTTAAACAATCAACCAGATGTTTCCAAATATATTGCCTCAGGGTCCAGGTTATTGTGATGTTTATACCTTGTCCTACCAGGTCCTGTGGATCTGAACAAACACATTCTCCAATAGCAGAGTTGCCACAAATGCCCTCTGTCAGCCAGACAGAAATGAGCAGAGGCTGGCTTTGTGCTGTTACTGAGGCCCCTATTTTCTTTGTCGATCCAAGCACTCATTGAAGACTTTAAAACTAAGTTTTATCTAAACCTGATCACAGCTAGGGATTGGAAAAATGAAAATAAAAAGACAGACATATTTCTGACAAGATTGTAGCAATTGGTTAGCTTGACAGGGCTTTAAATAGCTGTTATTGGGACAGAGCTGAAGAGTCTAAAAAGAGTGCATTCCAGCCCTCCCTCCTGCACCCCACTCCCAGAGGTCAGTGGGCAGGGGAGCTATAATTACACCTCCAGTGTTTTTCATGATAAGGAGGGGATTCTGAAGCCCTAGGTTAGAACAAAAGCAGAGGCCTCTGTTCAGTTGGGCATAGTTCACAAATCTCCTAGCTTTCTCCAGATAAAAACAGTCCCGAGAATTCCTGAGGGACAAGATTCCCTGGAGGGGGCCAAGAGATGGAAATAGATGCATTTATTTTAAGTAGCTTGTAACTCTGGACTCAAAGACCACCTCTTCTCCACCCTTAAAATCTGTGGAAACGAGGGCTTGGAAGACAGTGTGTTTGCAGTGATTTTCCATACTCTTAGGGAAAAATTCTCTGTGGGTAAAATTCCCAGTCTTTCCCTGAGGAACCAATCATCGGAAAGACGCCATGTGTCTGGGTGGCTGAGCAGGTGTGTTTGGCACGGGGCTGGAGGGAGAGAGGCCAAACGGTCACCCCAGCTCACAGCCTTCCCTTGGCCTCCTGGCTGTCCTGCCCAGACCCTGATCAGGAAATCTGTGACGGCCACCCCAGGGACTCCAGGGAAGAAATGGAAAAGGAGAAGGACATGGTGGAAGCCAGCTTTCTAGCAAAAAATACCCTCCCTGAGGCCAGTTCAGTCTGGAGCAGAGACACCTGTCAAGCGGACGCATTTTCCAAAGAGCCAGCAGAGGGAGCTTCGAGTGGTAGCCAACAGCCTCCGAGGGCCTCAGACGGGAGCATTAGCAATTCTGATTTCCATCTGTTTCTCTCCGGTTTCCACAACTCCAAAATAACAAAGGACCCCTCGTTAAAGTTGGTGGTGGGCTTGCAGCACGCAGCTGACTGGGGGCGCGGATCCCACTGGGCGGCGGGCTTCTCACGGAGCACCGCAGCCCAAACTGCGCAGTGAGCGGTGTGCGGGCACATCCTCCGCGGGCGAGTTCTCGGTCCAAGCCAAGCCCCTCCCCGCCTCCCGGTGCTGGGCGTTGGGGAGGAGGGGGTGGGGCACAAGTAGCCGATGTGGGGGAGCTGTCCCCAAGGTGGAGAGGTGAAAAGACGGGCGTGCTGCCAAAACTGGATCCTAAGGGACAGGGTGGCCTCTTAAGAAGGAGGCCATTCTGGTAGACACGTTTTCGAAAACCCATATGAACAGAGTAGAGTGAAAAAGACTCAGCCCGTCAAGGGAGGGATGACGCCTTGAATCTCCGGAAGGACCTTCTCCTCAGCTGGGGTGGATGGGTGCAAAGAGAAGCTTGGAAAAACTTTGATAGAGCTTCATTCTATTGTATTATTACTTTTTTCCTTTTTATTTGAGCTATAATAGAAATATCCTAAACGCATAGAATGCACAGATCTTGAGTGCACAGCCTGATGATTTTTTACCTTTGTGGATGCCCACGTGACAGCATCCAGATCAAGATATTCATTCAACATTTCTAGCACCCAGAAAGGCTCCTTTGTACCGTTTCGCATTAGTACTCACCCTCCAAAGATAATGACTATATTGACTTTGTCACCATTGATAAATTCTGCCCAGCTGTTGCATACATACAGTGTGTTTGCTTTTGTGTCTAGATATTTTTTTAGCCCAATATGACATCAATGTGGTTTGCCCATGTTTTGTTGGGCACCAGTAATTCATCCTTCCCTAATGCCAGCCAGCATTCCATTGCAATTTGTTTATCCATTCTTCCTATGATGGACACTCTGGTTGTTATCAGTTTTGACTACTATGAATAAAGCTGTTATGAACATACATTCTTGTACAAGTCATTGTGTGGACATATGCAATCATTTCTGTCGGGTATATGTTGAGAAAAGGAATTGCTAGTTCTAGGGTAGGTTTATGCTTAGCTTTAGTCAATATTGCCTAACAGTTTTGTAAAGTGTTGAACCAATTTACACTCTAGCCAGCAGTGAAGGGAATTATATGAGAGCTTTTAAACCAAGATTATCATGGCTGTACCTCTAATCTGACTCCCCACTGTTTTTCTGGCTCTGCTGCAGGCTCCACTGAGGTCAAGACCCTACCCGAGTCGAGACTAGGATCATGGATAAGGAGCTATCCAAAGGGAACTTAAGAGCACAATGAACTCAAGGTGGGAGTCAGTCCTGGTCAGCGCTAGGGATCAGGATCGTCTGTGGCCAAGGAGAGAGCAAGTCCATCTTCTGATCCAGGCACCAAACCAGCCTTTTTGCTGACACTTACTGCTCTTCATTCACTGTCATGCTGGTGTCTGGGATACTGGCGGCCATGGGTACAGCTTACTTGGCCCCTAGTGTGGGCCACTATCTCTTCCAGTTCTCATGACAATTTGATGTGGGGGATAACATTGTTCCTGCTTAAAAACTGAGAAAACCAAAGCTCAGCGAGGTTAGACAGGCCAAGCCAGGTACTCGGTAGGTGGAAGGGCTGAAATTCACACCCTAATATAAAACTATTGCTTTTCTTTCCTTTTGTCAAATTACTTATTCTTTGAAAATATGCATTTGGCACAGATTGGAAAGGATACAAATAGGAAACAAAAAGAAAGAGTAAGCCATCCTTCCACCTCCTGTTCCACCCAGTTCTTCTCTCCCAGAGCAAACCAGCATTAACTGATCGTTGGGTGTCCTTCCAGAGATCCTGCATTTACAAAGGCAGGTATTCAGAACATTGTTTTTCTCCCCACTGTCCTGCATCTTGTTTTCTTAATTTAACAAAACATGTTGGATAGCTTTTCATTTAGGTAGACACAATGACATCTTTTTCACAGCTGTCCTATAATTTAATCTTCTTCTTTTCATGGACATTTAGGTTGTTTCCAATTATTTGCTATTATAAACAATGCTGCCTCAAATAGCCTTGCATCTGCACCACCTCGCACATGTGCAAGTGTATCCATATGAAAAATATCTGGAAGTCGGATTTCTGGATCAAGTGTATACACATCTGAAGTTCTAAGTATTTCCAACCTGCCCTCCATTAAGCAAAACCAGTGGATCAACCCCAGATAATCTAGGAGACATTGGATCTCAGAGAATTGAAATACTCACCATCATTCCAATCTGCAGGCTTGGCACATGGTGTTTGTTGAATATGTATGAAAGAAAGAACCACTCTCCTTGACCAGGCATCAGGAGGGGTTGCTGTAGCAGCTACCAGCTCCCCCAGCACCATGGCTATTCCTTCACTTCTCTCTGGGGCTTTCCCCTTGTTGGGTTGTCTCCCAGATTAGGTAGGAAAAAGACCACTAGAAAAGACAACTTTATCAGGCTCTCTGAAGAATGCAGAAGTTCCTGGTGCTTTTTCTCCTCTCCACTCAACCTTCTTAAATTCTCCCAAATTAGGCACAGGAATAGTCTCAAAGATAGTTAGGAGTGAACCCTGAGAGAGAAGCCACCTGTGGGTAGGAATGCATTGAGCCAATACTGGTGGAATTCCAGACACTGTATCAGATGAATGGCAGAGATGCATGGGGTGTGGGGGCTTCTCAGTGCTCCTCAGACCTCATTACAGATGGCTGTCCATACCAAGGCCCAGCAGGTCTCACCCTCCATCCTGAGCACCTCCCTAAATAGTAGGCTACAGGGGAAGAAGATATCTCCTCTTCTAGGACAAAAGGTGCCTGCCAACCACAGTCTTCATTTACATTTTGTCGACTTATTAAAGTGAGGTCTAAATGTTTCATTGCTCTCAATTACACTTATTAATGGAAGCTAAAAGCTTCTGAGGGTGAAGCTTATTGGAACATATGGTCAACCTTCCATTCTGAGGGCCTGGGGCTGAGGAACACAGGGAAGTGAGAGGCTGGGATTTTAATAACCATTTGGTTTTTCCTGATCCTCTTTTCCCCAAATAATTAAATAAAAAGAATTCTCCTTGTGAACTTATGAGGGAGGATTGGACAATTTAAATCAGAAAAAAATCAACAATAAGCTAGAAGATCTACTCAAATAATATTAATAGTATCTGAGGTTATAGATTTCAGAGTTATTTCTCAGATTTTGCTTTATTCCTCAATGGTTTTAATACTTCACTGGAGAAATATTGTGAATTTTGGGCTCCATAACAGACTCAATAGTGCCTCAATCACAGATGAGCAAACTGTGTCTCAGAAAGTGACTATGTCCAAAGGAGGAGCTCTAACTGTAAGAAGTAAAGAGAGAGTGCCTGATGTGTTGGGGTCATCAGGGAAGTTTTTTTGGAGGAGATGGGCTTTGGTTTTGACTTGAAGAATGGATAGAATTTGGTCACATGAAGAGCAGGGAGAAGATATCAAGGTGGGGACACTGATTGAGCAAGTGTGCAGAAACAGGGCCAGGCAAGACGTATGTGTAGATGATGAAAATGACAGTTTGGCTTTAAAGAAAGGTTCGTGTAGGGTGGTAGGAAATGAAGTTATAAGTGGAGGTCAGGACTTTGGGGGAGATGGCTCTAGGTTTGCATTTTATCTATAAGTTATCTTTTGGGGGCTAGCACCTGGAGGGTTATGGAAACAGATGATCTGGTCATTAGGCAAGGTCATTCATCTTGGATCTGGTCCAGGAAACACTCACGCAACATGCTCCATGTTCCAGGCATAGAGGATGGTACTGAAGGCACATACAGAAAACGCCATGGCCTGGCCATGAGGCGCTCACGATGTCCTGAGGGAGTTTTGGTCCAAGATGGGAGCCATAGAAGATTAATTAGGAAGAAAGTCACATGTGTGAAAAGACGTGGGCTTTTGTAGGTGGTGATGGAAAGGAGAACAGATGAGGGAAGGCTTTTGAACAAGGGGCTAGTGGTCAGAGGGGTGATAGGACTTTGATCATGAGGTGGGGGGCTAATGTTTATTGAATGCTTCCTGATAACCCTGGGAGAAGGGTTTCTCAGGCTCAGCACTGCTGAGAGTTAGGGCTGGATAATTCTTTGTTGTGGAAGCTGTCCTGTGCCGTGTAGGATGTTTAGCAGCATCCCTGGCCTCTACCTACCAGATGCCAATAGGATTCCCCACAATTTGTGACAATCATAAGTATCTCCAGACACCGTCAAATGTCTCTTGGGAGTAAACATCACTCCCAGTTGAGACCCTTTGTACTTTGAGGTAGGTGTGTTATAATCTGCACTTCGCAAGTGAGGAAATTGAGTCTCAGGGAAGTTAAGTGACTTCCCCCGAATCCCCTAGCTAGGAAGTACAACAAACATGTTTTGAACCCTTGCGATCTGGCTATGAAGCCTGTGTCCTTAACACAGTGAGGCTGGATGAATGGGGGAAATAAAAGTAATGCCACCTAGCATGAGGCAAGTAGCTGCTGAACCTGCTGCCTTCCAAAAGTCATTCCCAGTCAGCACACTTGGAATGGGGCTAGGTAGGAGGACAGCACAGCCCAGCACTTAAGGAAGAGACAACTGGTCAACTAGAATTCTCCCAAGCTGGTAACTCTGAACTTTAAGGAATCAAAGACAGAAACATTTATCTTTCCATAAAGCTAGACTCTCACGCTCCGGGGTGTCTGTTGCTGATACGTTGCAGTATTTCAGAAGTGATTACCTAACTTGCTTTGGATTAATATGCATTTTGTGGTTAAAAAGTTGATAGGCAAAAAAATATATATATATTGAAATCAGGAGATCATGTTTGCTTCTTCTCAAATCTAATTCTTCCCAAATCTAATATAACTGCCACTATATAATCTATTGGTCTGTCAGTTCATCATACATTGAAATAATGTAAAACAAATTTATAAACTCAAATACCTGGTAAATCAGTTAAAAAACACATTGCTTCTCAGAGTACCCTCCCTGCCTCTTCCAACCCATTTCCTGCTGTTTCTTAGCATTCATTTATTTATTTGACAAATGTGATATTGTGAATTTAATAGCATTTAAGTTTGGAGCTAGAGATACTAGACAAGACACAGTTTCTCCCCTGGAGGAAGTCACAGTCTATTGATCAGTGTGGGGCAAGCATGTGCATGACAGAAGAGGTGTGAGACAGCCCAGAGAGTGGACACAGCGTGTGCAAAAGCCTAGAGGCATGACAGAGCTGGAGTTTTAGAGGAATTGCATATCAGTTAGGCTGACTGCAAGGCAGAGTATAGGTAAGAACACAGCATGCCTTCCAGGCAAGGTGCACCCCACGGGGTTCTCATTCCTTTCCATTCTGGCCTTTGTTTCTGTTTTGCACCCCACCTCTCCACTGCCTTCTACCTTCCAATGCTTTGCCACCCTTCAGATATCAAGTCTCCTGTCCACCGAGCCTTCCTAAGTATTGCCATGTTCCCAGCCACTTCTCAGATTCCTCATAGCTCCTAGTGTCCACACCCTCCTTTGGGTAATAATCTAATTTTTATCAATAGACTGAGGTGCCCTGAGGGCAGGAGTTATGTCTTATAATTCTCTGGTTTTCCAGCAGACATTTAGGAAAGGGCTGTACTCAGCAAACACTCTATTATTTATGTCTTTCAGAATTTCACAACATCAACTTGAAGAGCTGGTGTTGTTCTGGGTGAATTTGACTGAACCCCTATCTGTGGGCATTCTGGCTGTATAGGGTACCACCTGATATCACACTCCCCTGGGTTTCCTCCCGTTTCCTTGGTTTGTCCTTCTTGGTCTCCCGTTTCACCTTTCCTGCTTCCGTATGGCCTGGCATCCCCAAGGTTTTGGCCTTGGATCTGTGACCTCTTTACTGTCCACCTGCTGCCTGGCCAAGTTCCTACTCCATGGCTTTAACTACCACTCACTTGCTGAAAACTCTCAGGGCAGCTGAGCACTCTGCCTGAACCCATGAGGACTGCTCCTGCCCCCAGGACCTCCAAACTTACCATATGCCCAATAGAATTCATCATCCTCACTTCCTCATGTCCTCAAGCCTTCTCCTCCCTCTGTGTTCTGCAGCCTGATCAGTGGCACCAATGTCAATTCAAGATGCCAATCCAGGAATATAGGTAACATAGACTTCTTTTTCCTTCCCTAATCTTAGCAGACACAAGCCGGCAGAAGTCCCCCATCAAATTACTTATGGAACCTGCACCTTCCTCTCCATCTCTCCTCACTATTAGTTTGTAATTCATTATCTTCTGCTGAGATACTTGCCCTTGACTGCTCTTCCTGTCTCAATGGGAGTCCCACTATCTTTTTGAAAACCAAGACTGATCTTTCCATTCTTCTATTTAAAAATTTCAGGCAAATTTTGGGGATGATATTTAAAGTCCTCTGGTGAAAGCTCATAACTTCACTCCTGCCATCCTTTCCATCAAACTACTGGATGGCAGAGACCATGGAACACAGGGACTCCATAGTGTTCGTTGAAGGAATAAACGTGTTTTGATTTTATTGGCTGTGATGTGAGTGTGTTTTTAGCTTGGGGGTGGATAACATAATCACCCGCCTAGCATCATCTCAGGGTCTTGTTCAGATTAACAGGGTCTGACCTGAGACCTTTCTGCATGTTCTGTTACCTCACTGTCTGTTTCAGAAAAGGTGGATTTCCTGTCTTGTCATTAGGTCATTGTCCAATGTCCTGCCTTATCATTCAGGTTATGTCAGGAATGAGTGTTCTTCAAAAGGGAACTGGCGTCCTTTTTATTAATAGGCTTTGCTGATTCCATAAAAAGAGGACTTAGAGCCTTACTCTATAGTATTTGTGAGAGAATCAGAACCCTAAGAGATTTTTATTTAGTAGGAATAAATCTGTCTAACCTGGCAATTCTCGCTGTACTATTTATTACTTTACTAGCAATAACAATATCTTACGTGTTAATGCTTTCATGATACAAAAGTGCTTTCTCATGCAGTATCTCATTTTTATTGTTGATCTTTGTGTGGTCGGAATGGCAGGTATTACTATCTGAGGAGCAGAACTGGGATTTGGACTTGAGTTCAGTGGACTCTCAGTCCGGTGCTCATTAGACTAGGGCCACAGTGTTGTCTCTGAAAAACAACTCACCTTTGTAACACTGCAGTGTGTATGTTTTTCTAGTTTATTTTATTTGAGCAAAATTTTTTCCACTTTCTGCTTTTATTTCTTGATTTCTATCTCATTTTCAGCACTGGTAAGATACTTGAATAAAATAGTGGCCGAGGTTCTCTTTCCGTTTTAGCATTTTCTGGCAACTAACCAGAGAAACTGCTGCTCTGATATTAGTATTTTAGGGACTGCACGGGACTCAAGTTCCTGCCTACAAATTCTTACCCAAATTTCAGCCATGCAAGATGAAAAGATTCTAGAGATCTGTTGCACAACCCTGTGCCTGTAGTTACCACAATTGTACTGCATGCTTTAAAACTGGTTAAGAAAATAGAGCTCATGTGATTTTTTTGTTTTGTTTTGTTTTTTAGTACAATAAAGAAATTCTTATCTGGGCACCAAAAAGTCATTGCAACCCAGATAACCAAGACAGGAGACTATGCTAGCTTTAGAAGACAGCCTTGCCCTTCCAGATGATGAGAGCAATTGTCCTGAAGAGAAGAACCACAGGGCCAGGCTGCACCGGTGGTATGCCTATCTGGTCCCATGGGGCCTAGGTCTCCAGGGCTTTGCAGTACAGGCATCACCATGCGATGCTAAGGGAAGCCCTTCTTGGTAGGCAGGGCCCAGGAGGACATGAGAGGAACTGCCTGGCACATCTGTGTCCACTTTCTCTGTCCTCCAACTCTGCTGATCAAACTCTAACTCTTCAAAACTCAGCTCGAATATCATCTCTTCTAGGAAATCGTCTCTCATCCCTCAATTCAGAGTTGTTCCTGCCTGGGTGATCCCATAGCACTTCTGGGTTCTGTCTTTCAGAAAAAGGCAGTATATAGTGCAGGGTCAAAAACTTGGACTCTGCAACTGCGTTGCTGGGTTTGAATTCCGACTCTACCACTCACTAGCCATGTGAGCCTGGGTGAGTTATTTCATGTCTCAACTACTTTATTTATGAAATGGAGATGATGATGATGATGAAGAAGAAGAAGAAGAAGAAGGTATCACCGATCAAACAGAGCCACTGCAGTGAACAACACATACAAGCGTCCTGTGACCACCATTATTATAATTGGCACAGTTTGGCCACTAATAGAACTATGTATGTGAGTCCAATGCACTGAGCACATAATCGATTTAAGTAGGTATTTGTAGAGTTCCACTTTACATAATAGATGTTCAATAGGCATTTGTTGAATCGTTTATTGAATTTAAATTAATCAAGACTTATACAGGAAAATAGTATTGAATCAGCAGCCAATCAATGAAAGTTTTGTTAAGTGCTGACCAAGAGACTAGCCTGTGAAGACTTGTAAGCCTTAGTATAGTATAAAATGTACTACTCTCTGTCATATAATTTTGCTTTTACTATAATTATAAGTAATAAATTCCTTTAAGGACCAAATTCAACAGTGTGGCACAGAAGGGGATACTTCATAGATATTTAAACAAATTTCTAGTGAATTAAATTTTTCTTTGAGTTTAAACTAAAAGGATCAGTTTATATAAAAAAAGAAAATATCCAAGTCACCCAAACTCTTTCAGGGAACAGTCCCGACTTAAGGCAAATGGTGACAGCTCCGTCATGTTACGTGCCATTCACTGAGCAGCGTAGAAATTACTGGTGGTCTCTCTTTGAGTTTTTAAAGCCTTTTTTTTTGAAATAATTATCGATTCACAGAAAGTTGCAAAGACAGTGCAGAGATGTCCCCTGTCCCCTTTACTCAGTTTCCCCTACTGGTTACAGGTTTTATGTCACTGTGGTACAATACAAAAACCAAGCAAATTATGCTGCTACAATGTATGTGTGTAGTTCTCTTCCAGAACCGTGGACTTGTTTTAAGCAAGAAAGCATGCAAACTAGTGCTGCTGCTCTGGAAAACGGTGAGGAAGTTCCTCAAAAAAATGCAAATAGAACTACCCTATGACCCAGAAATAGCACTGCTAGGAATCAACCCAAGAGACACAGGAGTGCTGATGCATAGGGGCACGTGTACCCCGATGTTGATAGCAGCACTTTCGACAATAGCCAAATCAATTGATGAATGGATAAAGATGTGGTATACATATACAATGGAATATTACGTGGCAATGAGGAAGAATGGAATCTGGCTATGCGTAGCAACATGGATGGAACTGGAGGGTATTATGCTAAGTGAAATAAGTCAGTCAGAGAAAGACAGATGCCGTATGTTTCCACGCATAGGTGGACTTTGAGAGACTTAGCAGAAAACCAGGGGGGAGGGGAAGAGGGAAAAGGAACAAAGCCACAGAGATGGAGAGAGACAAATCATAAAAGACTCTCAAAGACTAAGAACAAACTGAGGGGTGAGAGGGGTGTGGGAGGGGGGAGAGTGGGTGACGGGCACAGAAGAGAGCACTTGTTGGGATGAGCACTGGGTGTTGTATGGAAACCAAATTGACCATAAATTACTGAAAAAAAAAAAAGCAAGAAAGCAGGAGGGAAAGCTTCAGTGGAAACAGCACACAGGCCTCTGAGTCGGCATTGGCCTATGAGCCACTGGAGTCGGGGTGTCTCGGCGCCCCACATCCTCTAGAGGCCCTGTAGGAGATGTATGAAGGAGCTTGCAGGCTGTCCAGGCTCCCCAGACAGGCAGAAATGTGGGTATGGAGGCGGAGATTTGTGTGCTGGTTTGTCCAAATCCTGTCTCAGTTTGCTTTTCCCTCAGCTCAGGGATTATCTGTGTCCCAGAGCATAATTCTCCAATAGACCCTCGATCTTAGGCTGGGCTTGGTGCCTTCTGCTAGGCTCATAAACACAGTGCTCCAAGAGCCCGATCCACATTTATGAGAAAGAACCAAGGAAGAACCAAGTGTGGCTGAGATACCCACAACTCGCCTTGTTTATGAAGCTGCAAATAACCCGCTTACTGAGGTGTCGGCGACGGTATTTTATAGGGGTTTAGAACACCTCATAAAGGACTTTTATTTAGCATGCTTAATTTTAAATAGATCCTTAAATTGCAGGGCATCTAAATGCCAGTGTTCTTTGAATATTTATATACCTTCTCTGAGGAGAAAAACAGCAGGAATGGCCAAGCCAAGGGGAAAGCCTGGGCTGCCATCCCCAGCTGCTTCAAAGGGAAAGCTTTGGGAATGATGGCAGGGAGCTTTCTCTCTTATTGGTAAGACTGGGAGAGAGATGTGGCATTTAAGAGTTCTCTGGCATCTGTGTGCTGAGATTGTGGCAGAGAAACATCCTGCAAGTAACAGGCCTTGCCTCCCCGGATATGTCATAACTCATCACCTAGGCAGAGCCCAGTGCCAGGCACATAGAATACGTCCCATCATAATGGCATTACTTTTTATTACAAACACTTTTTGGGGCTCTGGGTTGGCTCAGTTAGTTAAGCAGCCATCTCTCGATTTCAGCTCAGGTCATTTTCTCACAGTTCGAGTGTTCAAGCCCTGCCTAGGGCTTTACACTGACATTTGGAGCCTTCTTGGGATTCTGTCTCTCTCTCCCTCTGCCCCTCCCCTGCTCGTGTGTGCACGCACTCATGCTCTCTCTCAAAATAAATAAACTTAAAAAGAAAAACACTTACTGAGTACTTACTATGTGTTGGGGACTCTTCCAAGCACTTTACAAGCCTTAAATCATTTGGTCATTAGAACAAGCTTATGAAATGGGATCTTTATCATCTTACAGACAGAGGCGAAGGTACAGAGCGGTTGACTGAGTGGCTCCAGATCACACAAACAGGCAAGTGGCAGAGTTGGGGCTCAAACCCAAGCAGTCTGGCTCCAGTCTCTGCTCTGAACCACTGCTCTGTGCTGCCTCTGTTGTTAGGTTTAGTGCCTCTGCGATCACTAAGTATCGATGATCTATAAGCACTGCTGAGTCTAGCCTTGAACGTGCACCAGTATTACCTGGAGGGCTTGTCATACAGATTGCTGCCACACCTTAGAGTTTCTGGGCTTGGGGTGAGACCTGAGAATGTCCATTTCTAAGATGTTTCCAGGTAATGCTGATGCTGCTTGTGTGGGGCCCTTACCTTGAGAACTATGCAAAGGCCAGCTTCTTCTCTCTTGTATCCGGCATGGGGTAGGCTATCACAGACTTTCTCCTCCTCTTGCCTGTTCGTGGCTTCCTAGATTTCATCTCCTCCTGGTGTTTGCTCTCGTAACCTGTTTCACTTGCTTTTCTTTTCTTGGTCCTGCAGAGACACTATGGTTGGTAACCCTCTCTCCAGCCCAGGGCCAGCCTTGTGGGTGTAGTCACAAAGGGTTCTCTGCTTAGAAGGCCCCACACTAGGGGTTTCATGCTCTGTGACTGCCGTCCTGAAATTTGCAATAATCTATCTTTGAATTTGTGTTTTCTTTTTTTTTTTTTTAATTTTTTTTAAATGTTTTTATTTATTTTTTTGAGAGCAGGAGAGACAAAGCATGAGTGGGGAAGGATCAGAGAGAGAGAGGGAGACACAGAATCTGAAGCAGGCTCCAGGCTCTGAGCTGTCAACACAGAGCCCGATGCGGGGCTCGAACTCATAGACCGTGAGATCATGACCTGAGCCGAAGTCGAACGCTTAACCGACTGAGCCACCCAGGTGCCCCTGAATTTGTGTTTTCTAAGTGAAGTCCCATGGGACAGCGGACTTTGGCACATTTTCTCGTTCACACATTCACTTATGCATTCAACAAATTTTCACTGAGCAGTGATGAGATTTAAGAACAGGGGATATGGAGATGATAAGAAAAGCCCCTCCTCCAGAAGCTCATACTACAGTGGGGAGGGGTGGGGACACAGACAACTAGGCTGTAAGACAGTAACACTCTAATAGGGAGGTACAAGGAAGCAGGAAGTGATTAGTCTGCCCCTCATCTGCCATCCTCCCCTCCTTCCTTCTGCCAGAATGACAGATTCTATGGGGGAGGGAGGGTTCCACTGTATGTGAATTATCTTCAGAGAAGTGGGAAAGCACTTCCTTGGACCAGGTGGGCTCAGTCAGTCTTTCATGGCCCTGGTGGTCTAACCGCTTCACAGTTTGTCTTGCTTTTGCTGGTGAGCAGATGAAGGATGAGAAAGAACACCATCAGGAAGTTGCTTTCCTGGGATGTGTTAGGAGATTAACAAGCAAAGTTAAGGAAGATGGGTGGATGACCCCGTTAGAAGAAAGTCCAGGGAGCTTGGCTTCTGGGTGAAGGAACTGTGTGACCCAGACAGAGAAGGGCTGTAGAGTTCATGTCACCTGGGAGTAGAACACATTCAGGTGGATACTGATGAGAGAGGCAGAACTCTGTCCCGGACTCTGTTCTAAGAAAGTTACTCCCTGAGAGTTAGTACGTATGTATGTATGTATGTATTATTTATTCATATTTAAAAATTTTTTAAAGTTTATTTATTTTTAAGAGAGAGACAGAGCACGAGTGGGGGGAAAGGGCAGAGAGAGGGAGACACAGAATCTGAAGCAGGGTCCAGGGTCCAAGCTGTTAGCACAGAGCCAGATGCAGGGCTCAGACTCATGGGCCATAAGATCATGGCCTGAGCCGAAATCAGATGCTTAACTGACTGAGCCACCTGAGCCACTCTTAGGTGCCCTGAGAGTTACTATTTAAATATGGTGTTTGTTGCCTAGAAAGGTGCCCATGACAGCCACATGCTGCTCAGTCACGTGGCCACACCTATCTGCAGGAGGGGGAGGGACACACAGTCTAGCGTGTGCTCAGGGCAACAATCAGCCAGCCTCTGCTGGGGTAGCACATGTCACATGAGGCTACCACCACTATAGTTCAGGACAGCCACCCAAGAGAGAGTTGGGAGACTTTTGATAGAAAGCTGGGAACCTCAAAAGGCACATCAGGTTTTGTGATGATGAGAGAGAAATGTGTCACTCTGGAAAGGATGTGTTTTAGTTTCTGCCACCATTTGCCTACACTAATGCTTTGGCTATCTTTGTCACCCATCATTTAGCTCATTTAAAAACAATGTCACACTTACAAGTGTGACAGCGCTCCTCAGACGTGTGGGGATGCTGCTGAGCTGTGAGCTCTTCCCTGCCTGTGGAGCCCAGTCCAGTGGAGATAGAGATAGACATGGAGATGGAGATGGAGGTAGAGACGGGGTTCTGCATGCCATTTGGGGCACTCTGTTCTGAGTCTGCTTGGGGGGCTGTGGGGAAGGAGAGGAGAAGCTTCTGGCAGGGTCAACAGGGGTCAGGAGAGACCTCAGAAAAGAGGGAACACAAAAACTGAAAGTGGAGTGATGAGAGCCTAGCTTTGAAACATTCAAGTTTTAAGAGCATAGAGTTTGTGGTGAAAGAGATCTCAGGACAAAATCCTAGCTCTGCCACTTAGCTGTGTGGCCACAGAGAAGTTACTCCACTTCTCTAAAGCTTGAGTTCATCTTCTGTAGAATAGGTACAATAAACCACACTTGGAAGTATTAGAATAATAGTTCTCCTTACTTGGTAGCTCACACAAGGACTCAGGTGTGGGCAGAGCAGAAAAGGCACCATAGCTTTGGGAAGAGCCAGAGCATGGGTGAGCATACAGAAACAGCCAGCTTCACGGTGGTTGGAGGGCTGGGTGTAGAGATGAGGGTAGTGCAGGGGCGGAAGGGAATAAAGCTGGATGGAGAGTGCTCTTGAAGGGTTCCGTGGGTAGTGGCATGGGGGTGGGGTCTTTAAGGGTTTCTTTTTCTGTTTTTATTGAAGTATAAATAAGTGTCATATTAGTTCCAGGTGTACAATATAATGATTCAACAATTCTCTACATTGCTCAGTGCTCATCATGGTAAGAGTACTCTTAATTCCCTTCATCTACCTCACCTATCCACCCCCCACCTCCCCTCTGGTAACCACCAGTTTGTTCTCTGTATTTTTTGCATAAGGGACTCTTAAATATGGAGAACAAACAGAGGGTTACGGGAGGGCCTGTGGGAGGGAGGGATGAGCTAAATGGGTAAGGGGCATTTAGGAACCTACTCTTGAAATCATTGTAGCACTGTATGCTAACTAACTTGGATGTAAATTTTTAAAAAATTTAAAAAAATTGAGATAAAAATTTAAAAAAGAGTGTGTTTTTTGTTTGTTTCTTTTTTTCTTTGTTCATGTTTTATTTCTTAAATTCCACATATGACCAAAACCATATGGTATTTGTCTTTCTCTGACTTATTTCACTTAGAATTATACTCTCTAGGTTCATTCTTGTTGTTGCAAATGGCAAGATTTCATTCTTTTTATGACTAATATTCTATATAGAGAGAATACATCTTCTTTATTCATTCATCTGTTGGTGGACACCTGTGTTGCGTCCATATTTCAGCTATTGTAAATAATGCTACAAAAACATATATATACAATATACATATATGTATATGTATATGTATACAATATATATATATATATATATTTTTTTTTTACGCTGGATGTGAAACCAAGTTACCTTAGCCCCTGTGCCCTAACATGGGGCTGATCTCGCAACCCTGAGATCAAAAGTTGGACGCTTAATTGACTGAGCCACCCAGGTGCTCCGAGGTGCATGTATCTTCTTGAAGTAGTTTTTATATTCTTTGGATAAATAGTAGTGGAATTACTGGATCGTATGGTAATTCTATTTTTAATTTTTAAAGGAATCTTCATACCATTTCCCACAGTGCCTGCTCCAATTTACATTTCCACCAAGAGTGCATGAGGGTTCTTTTTCTCACATCTTTGCTAGCACTTGTTATTTCTTGTGGTTTTGATTTTAGCCATTTTAAGAGAGAACCTGAATAGATATTTCTCCAAAGAAGGTACACAGGTGGTCGGTCAACAGGCACAGGAAAAGATGCTCAACGTCACTCATCATCAGGGAAATGCAAATCAAACCACAGTAAGATGTCATCTGGCACCTGTCAGAATGGGTCTTTGAGGGTTTTTAAGCAAAGGAGTGGCAAGTTGCATGAAGCAGTGCTGGGTATGTATGCTGAATGGCCCCTAGAAACACTCCCTCTGGGACCCTGTATTCTGGAAGCTGCAGTTGTAGAGAGAAGCTGAAATGAAGGCAAGCATGGCGTCCCGTCCTCCCTGCCACTGTCGACTTGTTATGCCCATGCTGTGGGCGTATGAGGCAGTCGGTCGGCACGTCCCTGGAAGGGCAGATGGTGTCACAGCATTGCTATATACACCAGGAAAAGCCTCTAGTGGAGCCATTTAGAAGGGAGCCAAGAGCTGGCACACAGAGAGAAGTCAAGCCCAGTTCACTAATTATACCAACTTCAAAACAAACAGAAGATATGGGCTCTGCAAACGGCGTGGGGAAATATCAACATGCATAAACAGGAAGGCATAGGAGCCATATGTTGGCTGCTCTCCACCCACATAGCTTCCCCAGAAGCTGGCCGTTCATCCAGGGCCGTCTGAGGATGACTGGCAGGGAAGCATACGTACGGATTGGAAATGAGCAGACATATCAACTCTACAGCGGCTGCTGTCACCATGGCCCCATCTCTGCTGTCTGTGCCATCTTAGGCAGTAGCGCACATGGCAGCCTCTTGCCCAACGGAGTAGGATAACCCATCTCGGGGGAATTCTTGGGCCCTTCTTTTGACAACCTTAGGGTTAAGCGAGTTCAGTCCCTGCAATCAGAAATACTGGGTTTAAGAGTTAGTTCTGCCCCTCACTAGAAGGGTAACTTCAGGCACTTTAATAGACCTTTGTGACCCAATTGCCCTTAACTGTAAATGGAGATAATAATGCCCACCCTACAAGTGAGCCACTCAATCTTTCAGCAAATATTTCCTAAGCACTTACTCTAGTTCAGACCATGTTCTGGCCCCAAGGGATGGGGGATAAATAAGACAGGCCCACAAGAAACTCTCAGTCTAGCAGGAAAGGCGGTCATACCTAGGGCCTCAATGCAGCTTGCAGTGGGCATCTTAACCCAGCTTGAGAGGCTACAAAAGAAGCTTCCCAGAGGGTTACCATTTCTGTGTGAAGCAGGATACAAGAGCCGAGGGCAAGAGGTAGGAGGGGTGGTAGGATCTTAAGGAATATGAGAAGGGTGTGAAATGGTTGATGAGGAGAATATGAGAAGCAATTAACCAGGGATGGCCAAATGGTGGCCAAGAGAATCATTGGGACAATTGAAGGATGTCACATGGATGAAAGCAAGTGATAATTAGCTAAAAGCAATAGTGCTATCAGTTTTTGCTAAGTGTCCTGTTGGAACTTTTAATATTTTTCTATATAGAACCTCCACTTGGTGTACTCATTTGCTACAGTGGCCTCACTGCTTTATGTTCCCTGATGGATCCATGTGTATTCCTGCCTCGTCCATTTTTTCACATGCCCTGCTCCCCCTCTCCATTCAGATAGACTCAGCCTATTCTCCAAGCCTCTGCTCTGGGCCAGCTTCCTCCAGGAAACCACCTGGGAGCCACTGTTGCTCTATCTGTTGTGTGAGTATCTTCTCTTCTGACTGGGGTGGTACAACAGCCCAGGCTGTCAAGGCCTCTCACTTGGCTGAGTTCATATTCCCTTGGGTCTCTCTTAGATGGGTTCCTGACTCAAGACGGGCACTCAGAGATAACATCTGAGAAGAACTGACAGGTGTGTCTGCCCTCAGTGAGCTGAGTGATAAGGTGGGAGACAGACCATCTCAAGGGCTGTATGTTTGTGTGATACGGATTCTTCAGGTCTTGCAGGAGCATGGATCACTTCTTGTCCCTCTCTGGATCCCAGATCCCAGCACAAACAAGGAACTCTGTTTCCTCCTTCCCTCTTTTCCTTTTGATCCCCTACGACTTTGCTGAACATAGACACTATGCAAGGACCAGAGGTTGTAGAGTTAAAAACATTGTCCCCCAAACTGTACAGTTTTAGCTCCTCTGGTTCCTGGCATATCATAGCCACTACCTAAATATTCGTTAATTTAGATTGAAGTTTCTGCTGAGGAGAAACTTCTGACTCTTTCTGGATGAATCCCTGATGCCTCTTCATTTCCACCGTCACTCGGCTCATAGAAACCACTGGGCTTCTACTCCATGATCTGCGGTCTTCTGGCCTCTAAATGAGTGACCAGTGGGGAGACGGAGCAAGGGCTCCAGAACCTCAGAGAGTTGAGCTGTGGGGAATTTTCCCAAAGCACAGAGGCTTCTGGAATGCCTGAGTACTCCATCATGACTACATTTTTTACTCTTTATGTTCTTATCTGCAGGGTGTGACACTATTGATGGGCTGGGGCACTGGTAGGGGTGTGGTTTGCTGAAGGTCTTCATGCTACTTGAGGAAGAAGGAAGCAGGAAAGTTTAAAACAGGGTGTCTGACAGAGAGCAGCAGAGACTCAGCCCCCTCAGGACAGCAAGCACGAGTAGGAACCTGTTTTCCTATGAGAAGGAGATACCCAAACACCCCAAGGGCAAAGGGAGTCAGGTGGGAGGGGCATCTCAGTCACTACAATTAAGTACCCAGACTTCCAGGGCACTGGCAGCATGCTGGGATCATTTTGCCATCCTTCCAGGGCGGTGCCTATATCTTGTGGAAAGGAGCTCAACTTGGAGAAGTGACAGGACCTGTGAGTGGTGGAGCTGGAATGCAGTCAGGGTCTGCCTCCATTTCTTAAAGACCAGCAGCAAGTCAGAAGGGACTGAAGGCATTAATAGACTCCATGGGACTTGGTTAGCTTAACAAATCCAGTGAAGAATCAGATCCTGTTTATTATACTTTTGCCACCTAAGTGTCTGTTGCTGAACGTGATGGGGGGCAGGTGGGGTGTGGACTGGGTCAGAAGGAGAAGAAGGCCCAGCCAAGCCATCTGGGCCACCTGACACAGGCCCAGTCACATGAGAGAGGGCCGGTGGGCCATGCTGAGGTGTGCAGACTATCCTGAGGGCAGCAGGCCTGTTGAGGGGTGCCTGGGTGGCTCAGTAGGTTAAGAGTCCGACTCTTGGTTTCAGCTCAGGTCATGATCTAGTGGTTCATGAGTTTGGGCCCCATATTGGGCTCTGTGCTGACACTGTGGAGCCTGCTTGGGATTCTCTCTTTCTCCCTCTCTCTCTCAAAATCAATAAATATACTTAAAAAAAAGAAGGGTTCTCAGGAGGGGCAGGCAGTGAACGTGATAGTTTTAGGGGGACCAGAGGGTGGGAGAGGCGGCAAGGCTGGAGGCTATGAGATCCATCATGGTGCTGGCATAGAGGGTCTATGCCAGGTGCTGTGGGGAAAACAGGCTTGGAATAACTTGGTCCTGCCCTCACAGAGGTGGGGAGCAGACCTGTGCAAATCCCTAACAGATGCTCTCGTATTGCAGGTGAGATAGGCCAGGGCAGAGGGTGGAAGACACCTTTAGGATCAGAGGAGAGTGAGCAGGGAAGCTTTCCGAAGGAGGGGCATTCACGCTGAGCACTGAAGGACGGAGGAGGCCCTGACAGGTCAACACAGGTAAGACAAAGCTGGCCAGGGTAACACAGGAAAGGGTGAGACCAGGGGTGTGACACATGGCTAAAATTGGCAAGGTTTTCTCTTTGGCTAGAGGAGAGCAGAAGGAAACAAAGCTGGTGAGGGGTCTGGGGCCTGACAAGGAGTCTGGGCATCACTGTGTGAAAATTGAGAGGTTCAGAAAGGCTCTGAACACTCGGGGGTATTGTGGGAGGGTGGGCTGGCAGAGGACACAAGTGGGGCACTGGGTCAGACAGTCCGGTGGAAAAGAAAGGCCACACCACACGGTTCAGTGCAGCCAACTGAATGTTCTAACAGCTTTAGAAGCAGTGGCAGCTGCAAGCACTGGTGAGGTAAGGACAGAGAGGAGAAGTCTGCCGGTCCACATTTGGGGCTGCCTCCTGGGTGCTGGAGCCACAAGGTTATGCAATCGTGGCTAGAGGTGCCCGCTGAAGCAGAGAGAGCACGGGGATACACACCCTGGCTTCTGTCTTCCTCCTGATTTCCCCACTGGTTGAGCCAGTCAGAAGACAGCTGAGCCAGGAGCTTGGGGAATGCAGCCCAATGCTCTGTCCTGCACAGCAGAGTGGGGGAAGAGCCAGAGCCCCACTCCCCAGTCCAAGGCTGTCGAATGACAGAACCCTCCACGGATATCTTGATGGATATCCTGACTCTTGCACTCTGGTCCTTGTACGCCATCCTTGGGGTCCATGGAGTCCTGGGGTGCACGCTCAGCAGCCTGGTGGTTACAGAGGATGTGGGGGGTGACTCCCTCCCCGCTGGGACATAGTGATCAGTGAGGCCTGCCCAGGGGCTCCAGGCCTCACCTTCCCACCACCTCTGGGCTCCTCACTGCCTACACCTCTCACTCCCTTTTTGCCCAGTCGGCATTTCCCTGCCTTTTCATAGTAATCACCATTGACAGCTATCGACTGGTGGTGACTGGCTGAAACCTGAAGGTGCAAGAGTGGGCAATTTCCTCGTGTTCTGGTTGTGCTGCACCAGATGCAACGAAGTGAGGTGCTTGTCTCTCGTCCACATCTTGTCCAAGCCTAGCGCTCACTTCCCATTTCTCTTCCTAAAGAGGGCCTCTTTGGTGTCCAAGTAAGGACATCATCACCTCCTCCTGAAAGGCTTTGTTGACTACTCTAGCCCACAGTGACATCTTCTCCTCCCTGAAATCTGACAGCAGGTGTGATCGGCATCAACCCTTTAATGCTGGGACGAGGCTATTTTAAGGCAGAGTTTCCCAAACTCAGGGTGTATCACATCACTGGGAGGGCCTGTTGAACCATAGGCTTCTGGGTCCCACCCCAGGGTCTCTGATTCAGTAGGTCCAAGACGGGGCTGGAGAACTTGCATCTCTAACAAATCTCCCTAGTGCTGCTGCTGGTCTAAAGTGATAATTACTGCTCATTGGGCTCATTCCATTTCCTTAATGACCCAGTAAGAGTCTGTGGGTGCAGGGGACCTTAACTATCAAGAAGACACTTACCTAGTGCTCTTCAGGTAAAAACAGGTGCTTAATAAATCATTGCTTATGTAGTACCTAGGGAAGATTTCTTTTTTTCCCTGTGAGTGGCAGGGGAAGGGAAGAGAGAAGACTTTAAGGTTATTGGGCTGAATTTTATGATGCTGTAAAACCTTGAAACTTACCATGTATAATGTCTCTTTCTGATTCTGCTAAATGAGTTAACATGTGAAATGTTTAGAATAATGTCTGCAATATGATAAGTGCCACAGAAAGGCTTATTGTTATCATTATTGGTGTGTGTGGGATTCTGCTGAACTCCTTAACCTGAGGCATAATCTCTGTGCCAGGACACAGTGGTGACAACAAGGCTGCCTCGGCTTTGGACTAGTTAAGATTTTCTGTTTTCGTGGGGTGAGATATGCCCAAATGTCAGCAGCACCTGCCTTCTGAGGGGTGGATTATGGATGAGCTTTATTTTCTTCTTTATACTTCTCTGCACTTCCCTAATTTTCTACTGCAAACATGCATTATCACCATTAGAAGCAGAGAAATGTTATTTACAAAACCCTGGGCATCTCTAACACAACAGTACACAAGACTCAAGTTCAATCACTTCACCGCCAGCATGAATACTATACTGCTCTATCTGGGGCTAGGGGGCTTCTAATCACTCTTTCTTTCATGTATTCATTTATTCACTTAAAATACTGATTGGGTACTCAGCATCCTGTTCTAGGATTCAAAGGTACTGCAGTGGGGCAAGCAGTTAAAAACATGACTTTGCATCAGCAAGACCTCTAACCCAAGCTCTGCCACCCTCTGGCTGGGTAACTGAATGAATTACTTGCCTTCTGCTTGTCTCAATGTCCTTATCTATAAATGGAGACCATAATGCTAGCTGCCGTACATGTGTCTGTGAGGATGAGCTGTGGGAAAGCCCATGGCCAGCATGTAGCCAGCACTTGGCTAAGTGTAGGCTGCTATTACTGGAGTCCTTGCCCTGAGAGCTGGTTTCTGTTGCAATGTCATAGTAACGTCAGGGATCCAAGAACACCCACACGGATGGCTTTCTCCACTCTCAGAATGCTTGGTTTGGTGGGGATTATTACCCTCATCTTTGAGGTGGGGAATGTGAAGTCTAGGGGATGAAGAGAATGACTCAGTGCCACACAAGCCCCCAAATTCCTGGCCTGATGGGACCCCCGTGTCACATCATTGGGCATATAGGCTGACACAATGTGGCAAACTTTCTCAGCTGATGGCTTTGTTTTTTGCTTTGCATCAAGGAAGTAAGTCAGTTTGGCTGCCTTTTGTGCAAATTCTGCAGCTCCGACATCCACTGAACTAAGGGAGACCTTCCTTTCTAAGGAGTGAAGGCCAGAAGAATGATTCTAACTTAGTCCACACTGGGGACATTCCACACCTGCCACTGCAGAAATGAGGCTTCATGGCACTACATTGTGTTGAGCTGCAACAAAACCCCTTAGGAGCTGAAAGCTGCCACCTGCAACTAAGTATTTTTATCTCAGGAGCACAATGAAGCTTAAAACACTAATGAAAACAACCTTCAACATTAATAATAAGATTAGAATAAATTGGGTAGCAATGGCATGCCAATGAAAAAGTAGGTGCCCTGGGAATGTGAGAGCCAATGGATTCCGTGCAAAAGGCTTGCCTGCTTCATGTAGGGCATGCCATTTTAGAGAGGGTGGTATCCCTTCCCCAAGGGAGAGACCTCATGTGTCCATCAAAGGCCATTGGTGCCCTTCCCAAAGAGGAGCCAACATGGGTAGGTGTAAAACCAACTTCCCTGCAGGGGAGGTGAGAGACCCAGTCTGTGGTCTCAGCTCCAGCATGCACCCGCTGTGCGTAAGTTACTTACCTCTGAGACTCAACATTCTGAACTGTAAAATAAGAGTAATAATGTCATCATCACAGAGATGTTGGGAACATGAAATTAGAGAGTGTGTACAGAATTTGCCCGAGACCTAGAGGGCACCATATAAATGGTATTTTTGTAATAAACAAAAATTTGGTGAAGCTTCATTTTTGGTGGCGTTAGGGGCCAAAATCTTCCAGAAATGAAAATCTTCAGTTAGATGGCACTTATGTGGGTTTCGTGATTTGTTCTTTTATTGAGAAGGCTCTTTTCACAATCGCCTCCACGCCTCTGCCTTCTTAGGCACTGTTTATTGCTAATTGCTCTTCTAGTCTTTTGCTTCTCTTCACTATGAGGCTGTCAGCTGTGGGTTTTTTTTTCTTTTATTTTTCATTATGGAAAATTTGAAACATATACAAAAGTAGAGAACATGGCATAATTAACTCCCATTTGTCCCTCATCCTGCTTCAATAATGACCAATTTATAGCTAGTCTTTTTTCCTGTATACTCTCTACCCACTTCCTTCCCCTCCACTCCAGACTATTTTAGAGTGAATTCCAGTTATTGTATCATTTCAACACAAAATATTTCAGATTGTACCTCTGTTAATATAAGGACTCAAAAAATCATAGCCACAATACCATTATCACATTATAAAAATTAGCAATAATTCCTCAATTTCATTTCTAACCTGTGCTCAATGAACCTGAATGGCTCATACATTTTTAAGTAGTTTGAATTGTGATTTAAATAAGGTCCATCCATTGTGGTGGGTTGATAGAACTCTTTTTTTTAATGTTTTAAATTTTTATTTCTTGAGAGACCACAAGCAGGGGAGGTAGGTGGGGGGTGGGACAGAGGATCTGAAGCAGACTCCATGCAGACAGCAGAGAGTCTGATGTGGGGCTCGAACTCATGAACCATGAGATCATGACCTGAGTCGAAGTCAGACACTCACCTGACTAAGCCACCCAGGCACCATGGGTTTTTGTCTACAGGTTCTCCTGTATTTTTGTCCCTTAGAGTTTATTTATTGGAGACGCTGGTCTAGGTCGTCTGCCCTGGAAAGTTGATCAAGCTTTGGACTTTGTGGATTGTATTCATGTGCATAGTCTAACAAGTTCCTCTGTCACTTGTATTTCTTGTAAAGTGGTAGTTAGATCTAGAGGCTTGATTATAGTTAGGTTCAGTTTATATGACCCTTCATAGGTGGTGCTATGTGCTTCCATCAGGAGTCACAGCATCTGGCTGTCTCTCTCTGTCATGGTGGCAGACGGTGATATTTGTTGCCTAGATCTGTTAATTCATTGGCAATGGCGAAATGTTGCTACACCAATTCCGTCATGCCGTCTTTGTTCATTAGCTGGAAATGTCTATAAATAGATCCTTCTCTTCATCAACTCTGCTGTTACCCTGAGGGATAGTTCATTTAGGAAAAGCAAGATAAATGCTTGATTGTTTCCTCTTCTCTTCATCAATTTTTAAGATAATTAGTTGGCTCATTTGTGCCTTCCAATGATGACTAAATTGCTTATTTTTTATTTTCAGGAACTCATGTATTGAAATCTATTTGATATTTATTAATCTATTCCAATTTTATCATTATTGAAACTCAAATTGCCTCCCTACTGGCCAATGGGCACTTCTCCAGATTTTCTCCAGAATCTTTCCTACATGACCCTAGAAGACTTTGAGAGTTTATTTGTAAGTATGACTTACTCTATGCAATTCCTGCCTGAACCTTTAATTAAACATTTCTACAAGGATTCTTGGCTTATTTTAGTGGCAAATGGACTTGACGATAGCTCCATGTTGCTGATCTAGTCCTTGTTTCTAGGGTTTTTTAGTGGAAAATAAGAAGAGTGTGTGTGTGTGTGTGTGTGTGTGTGCACGCACATACACATATGTATGATGAAATATACTGTGAGTTAATTCAGATTTAGGATGATGAAATTATACTTAAACTCATTGGTCTTATGTCTATATGCTTTTTCTTATTGTAAAATACCATTTCTTAATGTCACTCTTGTGCTTTATTGTACAACATATGCACAACAGTCTAAGAATAACGATACAAACACCACCACGAACGTTAGGATTTAAACATTAAACCTGAGTTTAAGAATTTTTTGCAGTTCTTTTTGTCACTAGGGGTGGATGTGGAGTCAAATTGCCCTCTTAAAATTGCATGGATTAATCCCTCTTTGTGTAGTTATGCTACCAACTAAGTTTAGAGTTAGGTTCACTTATTTCATTTTGGTTTCGATTTTAAGGGAATTACTTTTCTAAACTTTAATTTTGTTTTCTACTTATGTAAACTATTCACATAGTTCCAAAATTAAATCTATAAAGCAAGGCATGTTTAAAGAAATCTAGCCCTGATTTGCTTTTAATATAAGCAAATATGTTTTACATATATATATCTTCCTCTTGTAGGTAACTGGCAGAATAGTGTACAATTTCTTTACTTTGCATTTTATACTTAATATATCCTAGAGATTTCTCCCTAGTAGTATATGGATTTATTTTTCCTTTCTTTTTATATATAGTCCCATTTCTTATCAGTATCACTATGCCTGTCTCTAGCAATTTACCTGCTGCCTTAAAGTGTTGAGTCTTTGTCCCTTGAAGGGTAGATCTCCTAGCTTATGAGGACTGTGTGTTAACTAAGAGTTAACAGATTCTGAGTAAGGACCCATGGAACTCTATAGTAAGGAATGGGTCTGGTCTTTCTGGTAGGTATTGGAAATGTACTTCCGGCACACTTATTGGTCAATAAAACTTAGTTAAATCAAATTGCTTCAAACTGTTTTAGACCATTTTGCAATGATAAGAATAGTCACTGTGACAATAAGAGCCACCACGTTCACATTAGATTTATCCACGACATTTGGTCCTTTTGGCTGGCAAAGACATCGGTGTCTGAAAAATCATTATTTTGCTATTAGAATTTCTTTTGGAAAACTTGTCATATCTGGGGATCACGCAAGCTTAAGGATAAAAACAGCATTTGGCAGGATTCATTCTAATGAAGGGTCATTTCGTAAACCAGGAAGAGGCCCATCTTCCTTAACATTATTTGACTGATCGATTCATCCATTCACACGTTCACAGTGAAACAGTTTTTTTGTGTGTGTACATCTACCGCATCGAGATGCCATGTTGGAAATTGGAACAGTTTCCCTTCCTCCTGTGAGCACATGAGCATCTGTCCTCATTTTCCTGGAACATTCCTATATGACCTGTCCATTCTTCGTCCCAGATGGTGATTTCTCCTTCCTTAAGCACATGTTGAAACCCAGGCAGGGGGCAAGGACTGGTTCATGTCTGCAAACACTTGCTCAGATGTAAAGGAGAACATTGGATGCCTTTAGTCAAGTCTTCAGTTCATCCTGCTGAAAGCATCTGTTTATTTCTTATAGTTAATTCTAGAATGAACTCAGGTCAAATAGTTTCAGGTCTTCATAAAATACTTAGGCTTTTTTAAAAATGAAAGCTTTTATTACTTAAGCATTAATAATATAGTTGTTTGTGGCATGAAATAATTCGCCTTCTTCTAAATATAAACCCTTCTCTGTTTTCTCATAACTAACAGGGTCTTCAGTTCTGGGACACAGTTTGCCTTGTCCTCTGTAGAACCAACTCTTTTTTCAACAAAATATAAATGGGGTAGGCATAGTACTGAGATAGGGAAACTGAAGGACTCCATAAAAATCTTTCTCTCCTTTCTTACTTCTATTCTTTCTAGGACTTGTATCCCATTTTACCCATGCCTTATAATGCAAATGTTGTATGTCCTCCTTGTAAGAGACAAGAAGTTCATGATTTCTTTAGACTAGATAATGTCTAAGGAGGCACTAGGTAAGAATTACTGGACAGGGCCATCATATGCATATTCCAGGCCACTGATGCTAGATACCTCAACATCCTGGCTGCAAGGAAAAACACCTGAGCCCTTGTCTTTGTCCTATTGGCAATAGACTATCTCTATGGTAAACCCAAGGGACTGGCTTTTGCAGCAAACTCTAGTTCCAGAAGCAGTGTCTGAGAATCAAGGGGGCATACTCTCTGCTCCCCGCCTGGGGCATGTGAGATAGAAAGGGGGTCTGGGACTTGCCCAAAGCCATTCAGTGAGGACACGGGTGTCTGAGCACAACCCGGAAGCTGGCTCCCCCAAAAGCTTGGCCAGTCAAGCTTTGAGCTGATGTGACTTGCTTAACACTCCCAGGAAAAGATGTTTGTTTCTGGTTTCTAAGCATTATCTGCCATTAATGAATCCTTTAATCAAACTCATTAGTTGTATTTTTCATTATCTAAAATGACCTCTGGAATAAGGCCCCCTACACTGTTCAGAGGAAGTAGCTGTATATTTTGCATCTCATTTATCAAACTTTTATGAAGTAGCAATTATGTGCATGCTTCACGAGCCAGGCACGCTCTGAAATTGCTGGGAATGTAATTTTTCTGAGTACTATTTCATTGCTGCCTCTCCAAGTGACAGAAAACAAAGCTGATGGTACAAGGGAGACTCTGCCTTCAGAGAGGAAATTAAAGAACCGCTTGCTTAGTACATGTCCTTTCCCTGGAACACCAGATCTATTCTGAGGTTCTGCTCTGGATGAAAGGGATCTAAAATGCAGTCCTCACACCCTGGCAGGGGCCCCTGCCCTGTGTCAAGTCACACCACATAGAGCCACGGCCACGCAGAATGGTCCCGCACTAGCCATCCCTCACTCAGTGCCTCTTCCCAGACTTTCCATCAAGGACTTTGAAGGAGCGGGAGATAGGAGGTTTTATTAAGAATTATTTTGCATTTCTATGAGTACCCTGGAGATCTCGGTGTCAGGCCCCTGCCAGCTACTGTGCTATTAACCCATTTCCTTGCCTTTCTTCTGAGTAGTAATTTTCAGTGTGCCTCTGCCAGCCTCAGCATTACCTGGGAACTCTTTGAAATGCAAACACTCAGGCCCCAGGTGAGACACACTGAATCAGAACCTCTGGGGGCTGGGGCCCACAGTCATCTGTGTTTAACAAGTCCTCCAGGGGCCTCTGATGTTTGCTCAGGTTTGAAAACCACTGCTCCAGAAAAGAGGTTTCGGGAAAGAGACATATACCTCAGCCCAACAATCATTTTCAGAGCTTGACTCAGCTGAGTGATGAAGAAAAAAATTCCGTGAGCAGCCATGGCCTACTTAGGGGCGGGGGAGGGGGTAAGATTCGACAAACTGATCCATGCTGTGGCACCAGGTGGGGTGCAGTGACACAGCAGGGGCATTAAAGGGTCCCTTGGCCTCATCACTAGAAGAGGGCCTTGCCAAGAACCATGCCTAACTCAGTGGCTCTCAAACTGTCACATGTGGGCATCACCTGGGGACTTTCAAACTACTGATGCCTGACTCCCACCTCCAGACATTCTGATTTAGTTGAAATGGGGCATGTCCTGAGCAATGGGAGTTTTAAAACTCCCCAAGTGATTCTAATGTGCAACCAGGCTTGGGAGCCAGCGGTTTCACCTGTCAGGCACAGCACCCTAGTGGTGGGACTCCAGATGGTGGGAAAGGAGGACGAGGAAGGCACTTAGCTGCCTTTCTGCTGCCTCTCCAATGACAATGTTTAAGAAGAGGTCAGCTGTGCTGCTTGTGTAAAAAGCTGGCGTTGGTGGTCAGAGTTACCTCAAAGCAATGCACAATGCGTTTAGAGAGGAGATTCCAGACAAATCATGACTTCTCTGAGACGGAAAACATGCCCCTGCTCACCTTGTTCATGAGGCTGCGGCAGTGCTAAGTCCAGCCTGGCCGGAGGCCTTCGGCAGCACTCCGATGACAAGACTGCTACAGTGTCCTCAGGTGTCCCCAGGTACTTGTTCCTTGTCAGTCATCCCCGGTGATGGGTGCTATCTTGAAAAGGAAGAGGACTCTGGGGCCCCACTGGTGTAGGCCCCCTCCCTACTGCTTCCCTCCCCGAGTTCTGGACCTCTCATGGCAGACCTGAGGATAACAAAGCCCCTCACGTGTCTGTCGTGGGGGTGAGGATGAGGTTCGGCTACCGCACGGGTACGCCTGGCACCTTGCGGGTCCCTCCACACCTGTGTGCAGTCCTCCTGTTCTCAGACCGAGCTTGCCCGAGAAATGAATCCTCCCCAAGGTGTGGGTGCAGGTGTGTTCACACGACCACACATGGGAAACACCTAAGGAGTTAACATGCTCACACCTGATTCCTGTCCTGCGGGTTCTGATGTAACTGGCCTGCTGTGGCCTGTCCTGGATTCTTAAAATCTCCCTAGGTGTTTTCTCCGCGCAGTCAATGTGAAGCATCACTGGTCTGCCAGAATAAAGAATGACCTCCCCCGATGTGCTCCATGATGTCTGAATAAGGATCTGGGGTGTCCCAGCCCAGAGGACCATGTGAGGGCAGTTTCGGACTCTGAGGCAAGCCAGAGAGATGGGTGTTTGGTAAGAGGGGGTCCTCCTGCACCCCTACCTCAACCCCAAAGGCAGTGGCCGTCTGCCTTCCCAGAAGGCCAGGCTTGGCTGAGGCATGCAAGACCGGGCTGATGCCTGACCTCCTGCCCATGCTCAAGTTCCCCAGCTGCCATGGTTTGATCTCCTGGTAGCCTCAGCAGCAGCTTTGCATGCATTCTGATCCAGGAGGTGGGAGGTCCTCACACACCTACATTTGCTGGCGTTCTGTGGTCTTGCCAAGTCTCCTCTCTCTTCCTCCTCCCATCCTTGACACACCCTGGGGAGAGAGCCACTGCTCCCTTTGTTTTTCCTTCACAGACTTAGCCACGATGCTTCATTTCTGGTATTAGAAGAACGGAGTTACTTTAGACCAGGTGGTCCAAAGCCAGAGTGACATGCGGGAGGACAGTGTTGTAGATGTCCCCCAAAAGGAGGATGTCTGGGACTAGGCCAGCACCGTGGGATGCCACAAGTACCTTGTGGGTGGTGTTGGTCTAGGGCAGTTTAAAATGAGAACTGATCATTGTTCAACAAGAAGCTTGGGGAAAAAATTCAGCCCTGGGAGTTGGATACACCACAGGTGTCAAGCCCTCATCTGAATCTGGCACAGAGAGAGCATTTCACCAAGTTATTCTGGGATAAATTTGCTGGTTCTCTCTTACTCACCGTTTTCCCAGCATCACCGCCAACCTGCCCAAACCGCCCTCTGCTATGACAGTGGTGTAGAGGAGGGAATGTCATGGGGATCTGGATACATCACCTTGCCTTAGACTGAAAGTTTCTGCTCGTTTCTCAGTGAGGCTCAAGGTTGGACACGCTCCCACCTTTGACATTCTGAAGAGGTCACATCTAAAGGCCTTGGTGCACACAAGCGAAACATCCACATATGAGCTAGGAAGTGGGCCCCGGATGTCTGACTCATCCTGGGGTGCCCAGAACTCAGGGCCTGGCACATGGTAGATATTCAGCGAACATTTGTGAGGAATGGTGGTGGGTGCTCCAGCCATGTATCGACAATAGCACAACAGCGAGGCCTTTTAGTCAAAATATTGTACTTGGTGCCTACCTTGAGTCGGGCACTAGGCTAAAGCAGTGATCAAAACTAGATCACGTCCACACCTTCAGGCAGCTTACAGCCCGGAGGGGAAGGAGGGCAGTGGGCAGATCATCACACAAGTGCAGTTTTTCAAGGTGGGTGTTCAGTCTGATTTGGGGATGGGGATTAAGGAAGGCCCCTGAGGACATGACCTTGGAAATGAAATACGAAGTGAGGATTAAAGGTGTTGAGAGTGGGAACATCTTCTGTGAGGGCCCTGAGGTAGTAAGAAGAATGGCTGCCTGCAGTTCCTTGTGACTGGAGCACAGACAGTGGAGGAGAGAGTGGGATGAGGTGCATTTGGAAGGTGGGGACTATAATCTTCAATGATTTTGAAGGTCAGAGACTAGGAGTTTGGTCTTTATCAGAGAAGCCACTGTCAGCCAGTTCTGTCACTGCAGGTGTTCTGTGTGGGGCTAGACTGTTTGCTCTCATTAAAATCCCTCAGTCTCCTTTGTGTAGGAGGTCTGAGAGTCGATTTGTAAAAAACCCCCTGCCCCCAGGTGATTCTCCCATATTCTTAAGTTTTGGAACCATGGACTTAATAAGTGTGTCATTGATAACTGAGCCTAATTAATTCTACTTAGGCTCTACCCAAGGACTACCAAAGAATCGTGGGACACCGTTCCCTGGCAGGTGGGAGCTCCTAAGCTCTGGGTCAGAGCCCAGGGCAATTCTGGAGAGAATGGGGCAGCAGGAGCCATTAGCAACCCACACTCACTGCAGGGGGGGATATACTGAGCCTCCCACCTCCTGGAGTTAATTCAACCCCATTTTTTTAAAAGAAATATTTATTCTGAGAGAGAGAGAGAGCTCAAGTGGGAGGGAGAGAGAGAATCTCAAGTAGGCTCCAGCATAAACCTGATGTGGGAAGCTCAGTCTCACCAACCAATGAGATCATGACCTGAGCTGAAACCAAGAGCCAGAGGCTCAACCAACTGAGCCACACAGTCGTGCCTCACCCCCAGTTGACAGATCCAGATAAGGTTGTTTGACCTTTTGTACTCCATACCCCTATCTCCTCAGAAAAAGGCCATACCCTCCCCCTCTACACCTATTACTCAGGATAGTTAGTACTGGGATGGAGCTGTCACCCCTCAGCAAGGCTCTTTCCTGGTTTTTCAGAACTGCCCTGGGACTGCTCAGGATCTGGATTTTTTCTGGGGAAGAACTCCAACTGCCATAGAAAAAGATGTTCTCCCAGGCAGATCTGGGATTCCAGGCATGTGATACACACTGGGGAGGCTTTCACATAAGGCCAGGGAAAGACCAGGATTGGGAGGCAGGGCCGTGGGGTTTAGTCTTGGTCCTTTGTTAAGCTCCTGGGTGAGACCTTGGTGGCTGGATATGCTGTGCCTATTTCCCCTCTTGTTGATGGCCACTGAGGGCAGTTTTTGCTTTCAGTGCCATTTTGGGTTGATTGGCTGTGCCCTTTGGAGCAGTACATTTCTGGGCTTAGCTGAGAAGAGTTCCATGGTTGATTAGAGGTGCCGCCATGGCTGAAGGAGAGGCTCCTGTCTAATCATTTTTTCCTTGGTTGGGTGGTTTTGAAGGTCTCTTCCAGCCAGGCCAAGGAAGAACCTCTATGGAACTTTCCCTGACTTGGCCAAAACACATTCTTTGTCTCTTTCTTTGAGCTTATGAAGTCTGTTTGCTCGTTTTTCTTATCAGGCCCATTGGCAGGTGCAAAATACTGCCTTGTGATAGTTCTGGTTTTATTTGGATATATGATCAGACTCGCCCATAATTGTTTAATTTTCTTATTTAACCATTTGACTCTTTAAGTACATTATAGCTCCTGGAGGGCAAGTTCTCTAGTTGCCCTACATTCTCTAGATGGCTTCCCACACAGATGGTCTTCAATACAGGCCTGTTGAAAAGGATGTGGAAAGACCTCTGCGATTTGATTCAGTTTTATCTGACTGCGGTTAATTGTGAAGCATTTGGCACCCAATTGGTTCTGGCCTGCATATTTAATTTATAATTTCAACAGTTAGGATGGGTGCTGTTGGTACCCTGCTGAGACCCCCCTCATCAGGCATGTGCACCCCAAGTGCAGTGTGTATTGGCTGCTCATGGTTCATAGCCACTGTTTCTCAGCCAAAAGGGAACCACTCTGTTCAGAAGACTATACCAGGAACTGTCCTCCAAAGACTGACTCTGATTTGGGGGACGTGTATACAAAAGGGTGGGCCCCTTGACTCAAGGAGGACCTGACTTTCTGGTTCAGTCTGTACTTCAAAGGTCCCCCTGGGATGAGGCTTAGGCTACAGTGTGCTCAGCTCTTCCCCTGTCCCCTGTGCTTCCCTCCCTCCCTTTCCCTGAGGGCACAACCCCAGGGAAGACCCCATCTCCCGCTCTGTTTCTAGGGAGCATGCTCCAAGACAATGTTTGCTTTTTAATCTCATTTGACTCTTAATTTCATCCATCAGAGAGAGAGAAAGAGAGGGAAAAAAAGGATCTGTTCAGCCTCCTATGTTGCTAGTTTTGGGCTACAAACTGTGGAAAATTTAATGAGAGAGAAGTCCTTGTCAACCCACATATGTGCCTTTCTAGCAAAGTCTCATTTTTAGGCATTTTATACCAGAGTCTCTCTTATTTCTGGAGATGACCCAGGAAGTTCAATATTTCTACATCTTCCAGCGTGACCCTCCCAGGCAGCTTCCTCCATTTGGAACTAGCTCCCAAAGTCTTTGTCAACCTTAGGTTACCATAGTTATTTCCCTAAATATGGTCACTGTGTGCATTTTCTGAGTTACAAATTGGGACTCATGGTAAAAATAGAGCAGAACATGTCCCCAGTTTAAAGCTGCAGTACCAGAAAGATTGTGGGGGTGTGGAATCCCTCTGCCCAGGAGGCTATGCGGTGGTTGCCTACCTGCCCAAACTTTACAGGTCTAGAGGTCCCTCTCTGCCTGAGGCCTATTGATGGGGTGTGTATTGCACATGTGTGGGCTGTGCAGGTCGGGGAAGCCAGGGACCTAGACTGGACAGTGTAGGAAGAATCCAGACCTCAAGAGCAAGGGCTTGGGGTCCCATGGCATCACCTAATTCCAAGCCTTAAACTACACAAGTGCACATATTCCCCATGAAGGCAGAGGCTTCTTGCCAGGGCTGGCTGGGCAGACTGGTTGGGGTACTCTCCATTAAGAGAAACCTAGGAATGTTGATGGTTGGAGAGGCCGAGGACCCCTTCAGGCAGCCAGTCCAAATGTGGACTGACTGTCACTAGTTTTAAGCTGTATCCTCAGAAAGATTTTCAAGGCTGGGTTCCCTCAGCCCAGAAGGCTATACAGGTGGTTGGGGATGGACTGAGTTTCACAGGCCTTTAGGGCCCATGCTGCCAGCTGACACGTGCATACCACGCATTGGCAGGCAGCACAGGTCATGTTAGTCAGGGACAGTTACAGGTAGTGTTGGGAAAAGCGTGGTCATGGGAATGTGTTGTTAGGAGTTGGAAGCATCTGCCTTATTCCGAGCTCTAACCTGCACAATTGTGCCCATTCCTACTGAAGATGGAGCTGGAGGAAACTGGAGCACTTTGCCAGGGTGGGGCCAGGCAGACTGACTCAGGGGATCCTCCAACGAGAGACACGTGGGAGCCTTAATTACTATAAAAGCCCAGGTCTCCATCAGGAAGCCAGTCCAAAGGTAGACTGATTGTTGACCAGTTTAAAGGTACCACATAAGAAAGATTATCAGAGGTGGAATCCCTCTACCCAGGAGGATATGTGGGGGGGTTGGGGACCAGCTTGACATCCAAAGGCCTGGAGAACCTGGCTACCCACAGCCATGTGATATGCTGTGTACTATGCATGAGTGGGCCATGGAGGTCAGGACAGCCAGGGACCTGGAACAGGGCAAGCGTCGGGAGAAGGTATGTCTTGGGAGGGGGCTTTTAGAGCTTTGCCACCCACTTCTTACCATGCCGTGATGTGAGGTCTATACATGGAAAACTCAGGATCTGGAAAAACCTCACATGCTAATAATTAGACGACCTGAACCAGTCTTTCCAAGGCCTGGGATGGCTTAGAAGGCACAAGCAGGAATGGACAGCTGTGGAGAGCCCATAACTCAGCTTAGGACCATGGGTCTGGAAGCCACACTAGAAGGTGGAGAGGGCTAGTGAAAGAGAGAAGATTGGCAGCTTGGGGCCTGTGGGAAACCAATGGGGTCACACAGGTCTGGGCCCAAATCCCAGCTCTGTCCCTTACTAGCTACATCAACTTTGACAACTCAGATAAATTTCCCATTTTTTTCTTTTGTAAGATGGGGCAATATCTACCCTGCAGACGAGAATTCATGCCGTTGTATATAAGATGCCTGATGTTTCGCAAGTTCTTGATAGACACAACCAGGGCTCCATTTCTGGGTCAAGCTTTCAAGCTGGTTTTGTCTGCAGCCACACCCCTCCCAGCCTGGCCCCTCACGCTGCTGGCAAAACCCTTGATTCTGAATTACAAGGCTACAAGGTTTTCTCTATCGTGGGCTGGAGGATGAGACCCCAACTTACAGACAAAGGTGCTTGTTTTGATGTCTCTGAAGCGTGTTGAGCCTGTGCGGCCCAACACTGTGGGGTTTGCATTGCTGACAGGCTTGAGATTCCCTGGGCATTTCCCTGGAGTCGGCCCAGGAGAAGAACACCATGGCGGAATGTGGGCAGAATTTAGCCTCACTCTCCTGCCCTGAGGTCTGCAGCAGCTGCTCTCCAATTAAGCATTTGGTTTGGACGAGGCCACTGACCCTCCGTTCACCCAAGTAAATCCACTTCCTCAGGAATGCTGGGGCTTTTGCACAGATCTCACCCGGCTTTCCTTGGGGCTTTGAGGTTTAGAGACTTTCTATGATCATAGGCTGGCAGCACTAGATATTGGGGGCAGCTAAGTCCTCAGAGCCCCAAAACTGGAAGGGCACACATTTCCCCATCAGCTGAACTATGGCAGTCTGTGGGTGAAGCTTCCTCACCTAAGAGTCAGTCACCCTCTGGAAGATTGTCATGACTTTGCTCTCTCCAACCTAGTTCCTCCTTAATTCCTGGAGGCCCATCTCCCTGGTCTGAGATGCCCCTCACTAAATATCAGAAAACTTAGCTCAGGGGCCAAGTTTTTGTAAATAAAGTTTTATTAGAACATCGCCATGCCCATTTGTTTACATCTTGTCTGTGGCTGCTTTTATGCTATGACAGGAGAGGAGAGTAGTTGCAACAGATACCATATGGCTGCGAAACCTAAAATATTTACAATCCAGCTCTTTACAGAGAAAAGTTTGCCTACCTCTTCACTATATCATTTAGGCAGGCTTAGTACCAGATCATACCTAGGGATAAAGAGGGGATGAGATTGGGTCAGAACTTCCTTTCTGACAAGAAGCCCCCCTTCCTGGGAAGCATAATAAACATCGGGCAAAGGAATATCTTAGGTTGCATAATGCAGGCTGTCCAAGGCATGTTCTGTAGACCCCTAGTACTATTATAAGGTGCTTCCGGATAGAGGGTTTCGAAATCAAAGATGTTTGAGACACACATTCCTTAACTTCCTCTTGAAGAGTCACAACATATGTTAGTATACTAAAGGCTCTGAGAAGTCCTGTGGGTAAGAAACTTATTTACTATGTATAACAATGTTTTTCTAATGGAAATTGACCACAGAATGTTTTTTCTTTGTTTGTTTTTTGTTTGTTTGTTTGTTTTTTTAACAAGTATACCCCAACCATAGCCCACAAAATTTAGAAACAGATTTGGGAAACAATAGCTTAAGAGAAAAAGTTGATTTTGGGGGTTTTAGATATTATTATTTGTTAACCCCCTGGTACTCTCACCTAGTTCTAGAAGAGGGTGAAAAGACCACTGGTACAGCCTTTCCCTACACAAAACCACTTTGTGCGTGTTGCAGAGTCTGGGATGCCAAGAATTCTTTATTTCTCTTGATGACTTCAGGGAATTAGGGAGGGGGCTCAACACCAGCACTGTGGATGGCGAGGAGGATGGCAGAGGTCTTTGCATCCAGAGGTAGGATGGCGAGGTAGGATGGCAGAGGTCTTTGTTTTTGGGTCTTCCTGCTCCTCCTCTCTCCATGGAGAAGCATGGGCATCTTGAAGGCAGGCAGCTCCACTGGAGAGAGTGCTAGAGGGTGCCCAGCCCTTCTTGCCAATCTCCCCCATCTCCCATATTGGCAGGAGTGACTGGGAACTGGACGAAGGAGACACAACTTGAAAGGGTGGTTCTGGCTGGAGTTTGGGACTGGACCAAAGATACAGAGGATGCCTCAAGGAATGGACTGTCTGGGTGGGGAGGAAGACTGGTAAGGCAATACAACACTCTGTTCTGGCTGTCAAACCCTGATGCGTGACGCTGTCCCAGAAGTCTTCTAAGATCGTGAGTCAGCAGAGAAGCCAGACAGAGCCACAAGATAGTCAAGGCAGGAAAGTGACAGAACATATTGCCACCTTTAAACAAGGGCCAGGGAAGGAATTTTGGTTCTGTTCACCACTGTAGGTTCAAGCCCTGTGTCTCTGGAGATTATATATAAGATACAGGTTATGCAATGGAAAAGAAGCAAATCTGCAAAGTGGAATTAAACCCACTGAGACAATGAGCAGAACACCTGCCAGGTAATTTAAAAAATCTGAATGAATCAGCAATAAGAATCCATTTTATCTGGATTAGAATACCAAGACTTTTAGAAAGGAAAATAAATGTTAGAAAGGCTGCAGAAGCTTAGCCCTGTCCCACGCTGCTGATGGGAAGGAACATTGTTGCCACATTTCTCCGCACAGCAAGAGCCTTCAAAATGTTGCTACCTTTTGACCAGATGGTTTCATTTCTAGATGTCTGAGAGAATGATCAGAAAAGGAGAAGAAAAAGCTTTATGGACAAAGGTCTTCATGTAATACAATTTATAATATTGGAAGTCTTCTAAATGTTCAATAATAGGGTATGGATTAAGTAGACTCCCCCTTGCACGCTATGGAATATTTACAGACTGTAAAATGATGGCTAAGAGGTGTTTTTAAGGACCTGAATTTGTATTTATATAGCATTAAATGAAAGGTGCAAAACTGTAGAGAACTATTGTAATTAACTTATATTGGTATAACATGGCAGCTAGTAAAATATTAAAATAATGTATTTATGAATGGCAGGATCAGTAATTGTCAAATTTTTATGCATTTCCTAGGTTTTCTTTTTTTTTTAAGTTTGTTTATTTTTGAGAGAGAGAGAGACAGCATGACTGGAGGAGGGGCAGAGAGAGAGAGGAAGACACAGAATCTGAAGCAGGCTCCAGGCTCTGACCTGTCAGCACAGAGCCTGACACGGGGCTTGAACTCACAAACTGTGAGATCATGACCTGAGCCGAAGTCGGACACTTAACCGACTGAGCCACCCAGGCACCCCGTATTTCCTAGGTTTTCTACAATGATTATATATTATGTTTGTAACCGGAATATTTGAACAACTCCTTTAGCAGTTCGGAGATGGGAGAGAATGCTGGCCCAGAGTTATTGGCAGATGCTTCCAAGAGAACTCAGAGTTGAAAAAGGCCCTGTGTAAAATGACGGGTGCTCCTGCATGAGGCAGGCCAGGTGGGTCTTACTGTTCCCACTTGACAGCTACGGAGCCCGAGTCCCCGTGGGTAATGCTTGCTCAAGGTCACTCACCAGCATTAGTAGTCAAGGTGCGACCCCACCTCCCCATTCTGAGCACGTGGGTTTTTCATTAGGCCCAGCTGCCTGGTGACAGGAGGAGCCCACGGGCAGCTGCTGTCATCTCTCAGCCCTCAGCCTCTGATTGTTTATCTGGAGTGACTCGGCAGAAGCCAGCCTGGGACGCCTGCCCCTGGCCAGGCTGCGTTGCTCACGTGCAGCTCCCCGTATGTCTCGGTGCCAGCCGCTTGGCGTCCCCGGGGGGCCCTGGGTGGAGCTGGCAGTGTTCAAGAGTGCTCAACTTCCAGGTTCGCTGAGACTAAATCACCACCAATGCGTGAGCACAGAACGGGTAAGGTGTGTTTCCATCAGCTGTGTCTCATGCCGGGGGTGACTCGGTAGGCCCTGGGGTGCCTTCCAAAAGCAGCTATTTGTTTGAGCAACACTTGATCAGAATGTGCATTCTGGATTTTTTTTTTTTGTGAGGTTTTCTGGGGAAAGCAGCGGTAGAGGCGGTTGCCAGGAAGCTGAATGTGTTGTAAAACAGCCCACAGAAAAAGAGTGGGTGACTTGGTGTGAAGAATAGGAACTTTGGTGGTAGACGGACTTGGGTCTGAGTTCTGCCACAGCCGCCTCCAAGCTGAGGTGCCTTGATCAAGTCACCAAATCTATCTGAGCCTCGAGTTTCCTTATTTGTCAAATGGGCATGATGATACCAACCTCACAGAGAGAATTAAACAGTACAATAAGGATGCCCCATAAATGTACTACCATGACTTTATTTAAAAAAAAAACAACTTTAGTACTCACTTTTAAATATAATTGGGTAATATTTGGTTTAATTCTAAGCATGTTGTAAGCGAATGGTGCAATGAGGAACACGGAGGCACAGTTTACATCAATTGGAGCCATCTTTCCAGGTGACTGCAGAGAGGACAAGCACACTGCAGTGGCTTTGGGGAGGACAGCATTGCTAAGTGGGTGGGGGGGCAGTGTAAATCCAAAAGCAGACTGCAGCAGGCCCCAAAACTCTGCCAATATTGAAAGAACCATGAAAGGGTCTGAGTTTGCCTTGCGTTGGGTCCTTGCCGCAGGAGGGAAGCAGACACCATGGTCCCTCAATCTGCTCATGGGCCACCTTCCCATCATGCATCTCTGCTCACATAATGCCCAGCCTGGAATGGCATCTTGGCCTCTCTGAGCCCCATTATCCTTCCAGATCTGCTCTTGTTGCCCCTACCCCTGCCTCTCCAGCTGAAGGTCACCAAGTGTGTCCACAGGGTTTCCTCCTGTCTCTGCCACTCAAACGGTACTTCTGCGTGAGAGGCTGTGCAGGGTAGGGGATAAGCAGGGGTATCAAACAGACCCAGACCATCTGCCACTTATCCATCCTGTGGCCAAGGGCAGGTTATGCAACTGCTCTGAGCATCAGTTTTGTTATATGGAAATGTGAATCATATTTATAGTTATCAACTGTTGAGCACTTATTATGTGCCAGGCATGGTGCAAAGTGCTGTAAAGATATTATTTCCCTAGGTCTCTGTGCATATGAAATAGGCAGTGGTGTGCTGGTAGATATTTAACAACTCAGTCTCTAAAGAGCAAGCCTTGGTATGTATAGTTTGCCAATGTCTGTGGTGTAAATATTTTCACCATAGTTAATTTCAACCTGTCAACTTGTCCCTGATTCCAGGGCTGGGAAGGGGATATGTGATTGACCCCCACAAACCATGAGAGCTGGTATCTAGCATACCTTGGGGGGGAGGGAGGGACATGCCATCATCCCTGTTCTGTGGGTGAGGAGACTGAGCCTCAGAGGCTTCTGTGACCTGCCCGAGCTCCCCCAACTGGTGACTGTGATGAAGGCTGTCTACCTCCACAGTCTGCGTTCCTTCTCCTCCACTCCCCTACGACACTGTTACAGGGATCACATATAATGTGGCACGTTGCCCAGCACACAGTAGGTGCTCAAAACCAGTGGCTACTCAAATGATTGTCAATGATAACTTCCCCAGCCAGTTTCCCAGGCCTCCTTGGCAGCTGGGTATAAGCACCTCTGGAAGAACTGGGGTGGAGGGATCCCCAGCTGTCCCTCCAGCTCTGCCTCCTTTCTGCCAGCAGGTCCTACTTTTACCTATTTCCCTGGTGAGAACACGGAGAAATCCTTTCTCAGTGGAATAATGACCTCTGCAGCTGCCTGAGGGGAGTTTGTTATTTACACTATTTAGCCAAAGTTTCATAAACACATATTCAAGAAGATCCATTCTCCAAGGAAAAGAAATGGTTAATAGTCCTGCTGGTTATTGTGGAGTAGGAGAGGAAGAGAGAACACGTGCAGTCCTAGGTGGTCATTGCTGGTGATGGAAGCTTCCCAGGAATCCATGTGGTCACCCCTTAGTGATTTAAAGAAAATCTCTCTGTAACACAAGTGTGTGTGTGCATGTATGCAAACATGTGTGCGTGTGTGCACACACACACACACACACACACACACACACAAACTTCCAAACACAACAGGGTCAGCACTCCTGATCTCACTATTGAGAAGAGTGTTATGAATACAGATTGAGGGTTCCTTTGAATATCACCAAAGGAAGTACTGAGGAAACCATACTTTTCCTCATTAGGGAGGTGTAGATGGGGGGACACGGCTTCCTTTGGGGTCTGGCCTGGAGGTGGTCCACGAGAGCAGCTTCATCCCAGAGATCAATCTTAGGGCACATGATTCTGACTTGGGGGAGCCCAGGCAATGGTAAGACCAAAGAAAATAAACATCAGATACCCTGTGAATCATCTGTTTGAGTCCTCACCCCAGCACAGTGACATAGGGGCTACATTTATCCTTACTTCATGGCTGAGCACACGAAGGTTTAGGGAGATAAACAACTTGTTCCAGGTCAGACACTCAGTTAAGGACTTTACAAGCACAACATCTCATTTGACTCACCCAACCCATCATGCAGTTCGTGCTGCTGGTTTTCCATTTGATAAAAACGTGGGCTCAGAAAAGTTATAGTCAACCCCTGAGTCACAGAGCTAATAGTGATGGAGTGAATTATAGGAAGTCAGGTACCTTTGATTCTGGAGTCTGTACACATGATAACTAGCCGGAAACTCCCCTGGAAAGCCTGGGATTGTTCATCTCCGCCACGTCCCAGCCTTTAGCCTGCCTTCAGCTATAATGCTGCAGCCCAGCATTCAGCCTGTGCATGGCCTCTGGGGGATAAATGCGTTATGATTTTTGGATGTTAAACCCCCAAATGCGTTCTCATTGCCTGCAGGTGCCACACAGGTTCCATCCCTCTGTCTCCCATAGCATGCCAAGTGGACAAGACCCATTCCTTCCTCGTTGGGAGCATCATTCCATCCTGGCTGGAGGAAGGCAGTGTACTTCTTCTGCCTCTGAACCCCTTCACTCTGGCAACCTTGTTTTGTGGTAGACCTACAATAATCAATTCTCTACAACCCCAATCGCTGATCTTAGCCAGTGCCCAGGACTTTGGGAGGCTGGAGAAATGGGCGGTGCTTTCCCAGTGAGAAGGGCCCATCTCTTCTCATTGCCTTGGTTTAGGCTCCACTATCTCTCACCCAGGACTGACTGTGTAATTTTCAAGACCCAGTGTGAAATGAAAATGCAAGTCCTCTTGTTCGACAATTACTAGAAATTTCTAGACAGTGACAGCAGAGCATTAAATCGAGGTGGTCCTTTCTAAGCATGGGGCCTACATGACTGCATGGCCAGCCCTGCGCTGGACCATGACAACTGTCTGCTGACTGGTCTTCCTGCCTCCTTTCTCTTGCCCTGTCTTCAAACCATTCTCCATAATGTAGTCACAGTGACAGCCCCTGACTGTACTTTCATGTAAGTCAGTACACTGAGTCACACCTCTAAGGAGTGAAGGCCTAGGTGAACATGGCAGGCACTCCAAAACTGTTCCCCCTAGACCCTGTTTCTTTGTCTCAGCACCATTGACATGTTGTGCCAGATAGTTCTTTGTCATGGGAGGTTGTCTTATGCACTGTAAGATATTTTGCAGCATCTAAATATCTAGATGTTTTGCCTCTACCTTCTAAAGGACACTAGTAGCCCCCATTCTCTCCTTTGCATATTATGACAATCAAAAATGTCTCCAGACATTGCTGAATGTCTTGGCGTGGTTGGGGGTGCACATCATCCCCAGAAGGCCCAGAGGCATGGAATGTGGCAGAGCTCCTGGGAGGCATGGGTGGCAGGTGACGAGGGACCAAGCAGCACTTTTCCCTAGATATCACCATTCAGGCAGGGTTCTGTTCTGTGGGGGCTTTGCTGGGGGTACGGTTGTCCTTCCTGACATCTCTCTCTACCTCCTCCCTGACACCTAAACACATCCAGGTAAAACAGCAAGTCTGAATCCCTAAAACTTTTTTAAAAATCTGTTTCAACTTTCAGCTTATATTATTCTTTGGGTATTTTAAAGGATTTTAGAGATCGCTTAGATGAGGCCAATCACCTGTGTTATAGAGGAGGAAAGAGTCCGAGGGAGGCACAGTGGGTTTTCAACATGGTAGACATCCAACCCTTTCGCTGGGCTTCCCATTCCCCTTGTCTAAGGTAGCATTGCTGTTCTTTTCCTTGAGGAACCTCTTTCTTTGGGGAACCAAATTCTCATGCCAGATGCCGGGCTTGAGCTAACCCTGTCTTCGGGCTGTTGGGGTTATCACATGACCCCAAGCTGACCAATCAGATTTAACGCTGGAATTTGTGCTGACACTCTTTGGAGTGAGGCCCCTCTTTTCCGCCAGAGTCCCTGCTGAACTGGTAGGATGGCAGCCTGGAGTTCTTGCGGGAGTACACGTGCAGGGAGACCGAGTAAAAGTGGGCACATGGAGGAAGGCCGAGCTGAGAAACAGACAGCCTGCGTCTGGCAGGCCTCAATTGACTCCTGAGACTGGTCGGGCCTACAAGCAGACGTACCACTTCACTTTACAGTTTTGGGAGCCCATAAAAATCCTTTTTGTACTTCAGCCAGCTGTGTTGGGCTCCTAACACTTGTATCCAAATGGATCGTGACATACCTTGGGTTGCAAGCTCAGGGCTTATTTACAGCCAGATGCTGCTCATAAAGCCTTGTGAAAAAGCTTTGATGGGGTCGATTTTGTTGGCGATGGCCCCAGGAATCCGCTCCCGCCCCTGGCAAGGGTCACAACGAGACAGCGCTCTGGTGGCACATACTTACCACGCTGCTGTGAGGTTTCTTTACCCCTCGTTAATGCATTCGTAGGGAACATCTACCCAGAGACACAGCGAGGAGCAGGGCTCATAAATCTTTTAAACTGACATGAAAGAAAGGCTTTGATTTTTCCAAATCCAGGGCAGAAAGGGTAGCTTCTCTGTTTCAAAAATATTTATCTTTTAAGCATCTTCAGGCCCAGAGTTCATCAAGTGAATCTTCCTTTTAGCCATTAAAGTGAGCTGTTAAAAGCAGCCAGAATGGAGACCTATTTCTCTTTCATTTTGCTTACCCCATGGCTCCAGCTCTTACAATGGGTCCCTCCTCGGCAAGCCCAGACCGTTCTGGCCAGGGCTCTGGGTTTTGCATGATCTTTTCCAGTTTCAGGACAGCTCCGGTCCAGTGGGGGAGACAAAGAGTAAATAGGAAATTGAAATACAGGGAGCTGAATGTGCCTTAGAGGGAAGCATGGCAGCTGTGTGAGCACAGTGGCTGGGTGCCTTATCCAACTTGGGCATCAAGAAAGACTTCCTGGAAGAGGTGACAGCTTACTTGAGCCTCAGAGGAAGACAGTGATTAAGTAGCTGGAAAAGAAGAGGGCGCATTCCAGGCAAAATAAATGAATATGTGAGTCAGTCTGGTTGGGGATAGCCAAGGAGAGCTGTATTTATTCAGCCTCTTATTGAAAACTCCCTGTGTCCAGCGTTTTTAGAGCCCAGTGAAATCTATATCTTTGAAATGAAGCAAGCAGAGGTCATTGTACCAACCCCTGGTCCTGAAATAGTAGGGCATAGTCTTAAAACAAATCTGGTGGGGGTGGATGGTCAGGCAAAACGGACAGGTGACAGCTGGAGGTGGCAGGTGGCAGGTGATTCATTCGTCACTACTGCCAGCCCACATTTGTCACCATTTACTATAAACGAGGCCCTGGCTGGGCCCTGGGGACACAGAGACCCTGCCTTCGAGGAATTCACAGACCAAGGGAGTGAACAGATGTCAACACTGTGTGAGGGCTCTGGAGGTGTGGGCTCCATGTGAGGACATCTCTGTCTGTGGCAGAGACAGCATAAGGAGCTTGGGAGCCCCAAGGAGGACAGCCCAATCTGCCTGGAGAAGTCTGAGAAGACTTCCTGGATGTGGTAGCATCAAGCAGAGACCTAAAAGACAAATGGGAATTACCCAGACAAAGAAGAGTGCACAGAGGGAGACTCACCAGGTGGAGGGGGTATGGAGGGCAAAGTCCTGGAGAGGAGAGATCAATTGTTCCTTCAGGATATTGAAAATGGCTCCACGTAGCAGGAGGGCAGGCCTCTGGGGGAGGAGCGGTGCCTCGGGCCACTAAGGAGTAGATTGGGATAGATGGTGAAGGACAGTGTGGGGTAGAGATGGGGAGAAGGATTGGGAAATGTTACACAGGTATAATCAGCAGGACTAGGTGTGGGAGCGAGAGCTGAGCTGGAGTCCAGTGCTTGTTAATAAGGAGGGAATGCAGGAGGAGAGGGTTTGGAGGAGAGCGGACATTCCCTTTCACCATATTGGGCTGAAATGTTGTAGGATATCCCACACTGGGGGCTGGAACTGTGGGCCAGAAGCTCTGTGGAGGCTGGGGGTGGAGAGACAGGTAAGTGAGTCATTGACAGGCAGTGGAGGTTGAAGCCAGGAGTCAGCTATGTTCATGGGGTAGAGGATGGGGGAAGGAGGGGTGGTGAATGAGAGTACCACTGGACTGGAAGTGGATCTGGGCACTAGCAAGAGGCAAGCTCTGGCCAAAGATGAGCCAGAGAGGGGAAGGGTAAGGAATCAGGAGTAGGGGAAGGAAGGACAAGGAGCAAGTGGCCTCTGGTGTCCATGACCACAGAGAAAGGGGGCATGGGGCTTGGCTTAGTTAACATTATTCTGCTCAGCAGACCAGCTTGGTCACATGGTGGGAGCCAATTTCTAAAACATGCACAAAAAATAGGTGGTTAGCTGATTTGAAGCTGAGTCGCTGAATGACCCAGTTTGGGGGGTGGTGGTTATGGATTGTCTTTTTTGGGGGCTGTCCATTGCTTTTTGACTTCTTCTATTGTTCTTCTCTCCCACAGCACGGCGTCCTGACTGTCTCTCTACTTCATTCTTTCATTGGCTAATGCTTAGAGAGGGCTTCCAACAGTACTTGGCACATAGTAAGAGCTCAGTAAGTGTTAGCTTTTGAAAAAATTATTTGGGGGCCCCTGGGTGGCTCAGGCAGTTAAGCATCTGACTCTTGGTTTCAGCTCAGGTCATGACCTCACAGTTTGGGAGTTCAAGCCCCATGTTGGTTCTGCATTGACAGTGCGAAGCCTGCTTCGGATTCTGTCTCTCCGTCTCTCTCTGCCCCTCCCTCATTTGCAGTGTCTCTGTCTCCTTCAAAATAAATAAACTTGAAAAATTTTAAAAAAATAAAAAAGTAAAACATTACTTGTTATTTTGAGTTGCTGGTTGTGGCAGACTACTGTAAGGTGATCCCCTGCAAGTCCTTCCCTTGTATAATCCCCTCCTCTTGGGTGCGTGTGGAACCTGTGCCTTGCTTCCAATCAGCAGAATATGGCAAAGGCGAAGAGATATGTTTTCCTTGATGAAGTTACATTATCTCAGCCAACGTGATGGGATTAACTCCTGTGGTCACATCAATGTTATGTGAGACTCCTTAGCAGATGAGATACACACACACACACACACACACACACACACGCTGCTGGCAGTGAAATGGGAGCAGCTATGACCTTAGTGGCTAACATGGCAGGGACACACGAGCAGCTGTCCCTAGGATCTGGGGCCCTCAGTCCTCCAGCTGCAGGAACTGAATTCTGCACAACCATGTGAGCTAGCGGTCCCCAGCTCCAGGCAGGAACACAGTGTGGCTGACGTCTTGATTGCAGTCTTGTATGACCCTGAGCAGAGCATCCTTTGAAGCTGTGCCCAGACACCTGACCACAGAAACCACAAGGTAATAAATATATGTTGTTTTAAGTTGCTCAAGTAGTAATTTGTTAATGCAGCAACAGAAAACTAATACATCGATACTCAGTGAACAAATGGTTATGAAGCAAGCACCACTGGCACAATGGTCCTGAAATAGTAGGTTCCCAGAGCAAGAGTTTGTCTGTCTGCAGGAGATGAGAGTGTTAGGAAACCCTTCTGGGCAAAAGGAAGAGCTTGCAGTAAGGTCCACAGGCCTGAAGAGGCTTGAGCTTTCTGGCTGGTGAACACTTGAATGGGTGAGAACCTGGGGCCTGGAATAGAGCTAAGTGGCCATCATGTCTCCTATGGCCTTCACAGCCACACAGAAGCTGCAGAAGAGTTCCAGATGGGGGAATGACTAGGGGGAGTAGATGGCGAGTTGAGGGCAGGCAGCTTGGTCTCTACTGTTGGTGCAAGGCCAGCATGGTGGTGGTGTGCTTTTCCTGAGATGTCAGTTATCACGTCCGCAGCCTCCATAGGTCCGCCGGGCAGGACGTGACCCCGGTCAGCTGGAGATTGTAACACTGCCTGTCAGGGTTCTTGGAGCACCCTGTGGATGGTCCCTCTTCCCAGAGCTGTGGCTATAGCCAAGGCATTCTTGGGTTTCAGACCTTTTCGATTGCCGGAGAAAGTGTTTCTGCTCTGTGCCACATACACGAGGGAAGAGATGCATCAACAAAATCTAGAGGAGGTGATGCTGGCTCCTTACTCCAGCAGCAGGGGTACCTGGAGACCTCTCTCTGTTTCTTTCATCAGCTATCCAGAAATCCAGAAGCAAGACATGGGTTTCCATGCAGGCATACAGTTTAACGTCTTAACCAAGCCTTTCTTCTCTACACAGAGTCTCTCTGCTAAGAAAAAACACTGATGCCGAGTCTGTAATCCACAACGCTCTGATTTCTCTTGCAAAGAAGCATTTTACTTCTTGCCAGGACAGGCCTGGAGCTGGGGCAGTGTTTCACGGGCATTTACTGGAAGGAGGTGAGTATGGGCTCTGCACCTGATCAGATGCCTCTCTCCACATCCCCTTCCAGGCAGCTGCGTGGTGTCTGCTGGAGCAGGGAGCCCTGGAATGCAAGCGGGAGATCCTGGGGTAATAGCCATTGTCTTACCAGCCCCAAGACGGGCGGCAGTTGTTATTTTTGTTTAGAGGTCTCAGTGCTGCGAGACTGGCGTCGCCTCTCGTCTCAGCATGAGCCTTGGGAATCACACGCTCAGTGGCAGCTGTGTTTCTGTAGATGTGACAGTAAATATCCAGAAAATTGAGTGCTTTCTGGTCCTCAATTTAAGAAGTCATTTGCTGGATGGTGCTAACTAAGAACAGTCATTAAACTTGAGAAAGCACCCTTCTGCCTCACTCTTTAATTAAATGGAAGAGAGAAACAAAAACCCGGCTTTGTGAGGCCCCAGGCTCTGAGCAGAAATGCCCGCAAGGGAGGGAGACTCAGATGTGGTGTGGCTGCTGCTTCTCTCACAGGTGTGGCTGGCACGGGGGTGAACGGGCAGGCGGATTCAGACACGGGAGTGCTGCGTGATCTCCATGCTACAATCACGAGGCGGGGGCAAGATGGCGGTAGGGCGGACAGGAACAGCCTGAAGATGTAACTGCTACATGCTGAATTGTGTCCTCTCACAATTCGTGTTAAAAGTCCTCACCCATGATGTGACTGTATTTGGAGATTGGGCCTTTAACCAGGTAATTAACGTTCCATGAGTTCACAAGGGTGGGGCCCTAATTTCATAGGACCGGTGTCCTTTTAAGAAGAGGAGGAGGGGCGCCTGGGTGGCTCAGTTGGTTAAGCAGCCGACTTCGGCTCAGGTCATGATCTCACAGTCTGTGAGTACCAGCCCCGCGTCAGGCTCTGTGCTGGCGGCTCAGAGCCTGGAGCCTGCTTCAGATTCTGTACCTCCCTCTCTCTGTGCCCTTCCCCTGCTCATACTCTGTCTCTATGTCTCTCAAAAATAAATAAACGTTAAAAAAAAATTTTTAAGAAGAGGAGGAGAAACCAGGGTGTGTGTAGGACACAGAGAAGTCTGCCATCTTCCAGCCAAGGACAGAGGCCTCAGGAGAAACCGAACCTGCTGACACCCTGATCTTGGACTTGCCAGCTTCCAGAACCGTGAGAAAATAAATTTCAGCTGTTGAAGCCCCCCCTCCCACTCCCGCCATCTGCCCCCATCTCCGTCTGTGGTATTTTGTTGTGGCAGCTGGAGCTGACGGTACAGGAACCACCCCAAGATCGGAGCAGGCAGCAGGGGAGGAGGGCAAGATTTAGAGGGTCGGGCAGATCTCAGAGGCCAAGGCCAGTGAGGCCCCCCACTCTACCCACAGGAGGGTGATAAAGGCTTAGGTCCTAGGGGTGGGGATTTTTCTGGGATGGGCATAGGCCTTGAGGCTCTGGTTTGTGGAGGTACAGCTCCTTCTCTCAGGCTTTCCCTCACCTGCAGTACATCCTCTTCTGGGAACCGCCTTTGTTTGGCACTCTTCTCTGGTTTGGCCAGTGGAGTCAGAAGAGCCCAGGGGCTGCTTGGCTCGAGAGGGCATACCTCTCCTTGCTTCCCCGTGAGAAGCCAGGGAGGAACCAACTCTGGTGTCCCTCATGCAGGGAGGTCTGAGGTACCTGGCTTAGGCCAGTGGCCCTTGGCTGATGGGGGAGTAGGAAGCCCCCAGAGGTCAATACTGGGCATGGGCCTAGTAAACGGGGCTCTGGAGCTGCTGTGGCTTTTGTGTATTAGTGTGGCTTAATCCGGTCTGTGATCTGAGCAGAAGGAAACTTTTTGCTCTTTGGGACTGCATGCAAAGGGCTGGAAATTTCAATGATGGTGTGATGGGGCTGGGGTAGCCCCTCTGCCCCCTTCTTCAGGAACCTTTGGGAGTGGTGGACACCTGGGTTGGGACTCAGGTCAGGGGTCCTAGCTATGGCTATTTCTTACGAACACAGAGATTGTTAAAGGGGGTGTTGCATATATTTGCTTGGATTTTCCAGGAGGCTTGTCATATCCAGGGGTGTTTGCCTGGCCAGTGGCTGCAGCACTAGTCAGGGAGACCCTGCCCATCCCCCCTAGCAGAAGCTTCCTAAAGTGAGCAGTCCTGAGACAATAGGATGCTTGTGTTCTGAGTACCTGACCTGTACTCCCTAGCACTTTGGAGTCCTCAGCTCCTCCTTCCTTGACCTTGGGTTTAGCCACTGTGGACCTGCCTGGGACTGGCTGTCTGACCTCTCTGTACACCCACAGCCAAGTCTCCTCCTCTGCTGTGGGGCTTGGGGGAGGAACACATGATTCAACACCCTGGCTTTGACCTGTAGTGCCGCACAGTGCAATCTGCCAGTCGTTCCAGTGATGAGAGCCAACACAACGTGGTTTGAAAATAGTTTCTATCAGATAACACCCTGATAAATCCTGTGAACTTGGGCTTTTTCTTACCTTTGTCTCGTCCTCAAAGTGGGGGTAATACAGTGTACCTCAGGAGATGTAGTGGGGATTAAGCAAGTTGCCACATGTGCAGTCTGTAGTTGGTCCCTGGAGCAGAGTAATCACTCAAGAGCTATATGGTCCCAGTCATGATCGTTGGTAATACTGTGGCACCCTTACCACCACTGTCCATCCAGCCCTTCCCTGTTTCCTCCTCTGTCTGGTCTTTGTAACCTACCACAGCACCAGTTCTTCCCAAATCCACTTACAACACCCTCGTCATCATTATGTCACCCACACAGAGAGCACCAGCAGATGGCCCGGGGTCTGACCCACACCCTGCTCCCAATGTCCACTGCTCTGACTGCACTCCCACTGCACCCAGCGTCCCAGCCTCCTCACCCCTTGGAGGGGCTCATGTGATTCTTTCTGACGCCCATCCCATCCCTGAGAGACATGATAGTTTTGATATTTGGATATATTCTTTCTGCAGAGAGTGTATTATTTCAATGTGTCTGAAAAGATCAGTGTTCTGTCTTAAGTTTTCTTGTGTGAAAAAGTGTTAGGCAATAATCTGTGGACCAGTGAACACAACACATCGAGCATGAAGTCTTTATCGGTGAATTTTGTGCTTCTCGAAAATATGCTTTTGGTAACAAAATATAACTATTCAAAAAATTATAACAAGAGATATGTATTTGTTGATGAAGTGTCCTGTTGTCTGCATCTTCCTATAAAATAGCTTGGCCAAACTATTTGGGAGAGTGAGTATACATGGTAAAATTATGTGGCCAAAATATACCTTGATTATAGATGAGGGTATATGAGTCTTGCTAACACTGTTTGTTTTATTTTCTTTGGGATTAACATTTTCTAAGTTAAATGGGAGAGAAAAGGATGGATAGGTGCCATCAGATGCAGTGCAGAGTAAAAGTGGGTAATGTTAATTGTCGATAAACATCCAAATCAGGTATACATGTATTTTGAAAGTGACACATTTTGTATTAGGCATTTCAGGTATTTTTGTGGAGCCATCTGGCATCTTGAGTCATGTTCTCAGCATTCACAGCTTTACTTCGGAACACTTTGCCCTGACCTATTTCTCCCACCTGCTGTGTTCTGCCTCCCCGTCCCCTTGGCTATGACCTGGCGGCTCATTCTCCTTTTTCTGTCCTTTCCTTCCCTGGCTCTGAAGGTGGGTCTTTGGGAGAGCAGATCTAGCTCTCAGAGCTGACCACACTGTCTCCAGTGGCCTTAGATAAAGACCCCAGTCCTGGTGGTGAGAACCTCCTGTTTCTCAGAGGCCTCCTGCTGTGTAGACAGAAATGGAACCACAATTTGTATAAATGAAACCAAGTTTCCCAGTGCTTATCTGTTATTGCGTAACAGGAGTGGTAGGTTTGGTTTTCAGCACACTTAGGGAGTATGCTTGGGATGAGCTGCCTTAAAGTACAGGCCATGTGTCGTCTTTAAAAAGGGGGTCTCAGGGGGGACCTCAGAGCATTATACAGACTGCTTCACAGCAGCTGAAAGGAAATATAAAGAGAGGCCTGGGAATAACTAGCTGAGGACACACAGCATGTATTGATGCACTGTGGGTCCAGAAAGCAAACATATCCCCTAAACCAAACATGCCAAGTGCAGGTCTTCCAAGGTATACTGATTGACTTGTGAGTGAGCCCTTCCCCCCTCACCACCCCTCCCCCCAGGTAGCTTCACGCAGCATGCTCCTGGCTGGGTAGCAGCAGGGACTTCATTACTTATAAATTGTAGACAGTCACAAACAACACAAGATGAAAGCTGGTGAGAAATGAGAGGTGAACCTGGACATCCCGTAGCACCTCCTCTCAAATGGTGCAGTGTCCAGGCCCAGCTGAAGTCTTCCTGTTCCCAGGAATCCTTCCCTGCCTTCTTGGCTGATGGGGAGTGGTCTTCAGGGCTCCTTGAGCTGTCACTCCATGTGGCCCTTCCCCATGCTGTGTGTATTGTCCATAGTGATCATTTCATGTTTTTCTATCAGTCTGCCAGCTGCCCTGGCTGTCTCTGATGAGTTGGCTTGTCCCCAACAGGACCTTCACCTTGCACAACTTCAGAGGATTCCATTCACACAGAATACAGTGTTGGGAGAAGAAAAGAATGGGGTAAAGCTACATGCAGCGTTGCTTATGCAGTGAGGTAACCCTGGCCCTTGAGGTAGAGCACCTCACTTCCTGAATGTTATAAACATTTTTTAATTTAATTTTTATTTTTTTAAGTGTTTATTTATTTTTGAGAGAGAAAGGCAGAGGATGAGCAGGGGAGGGGCAGAGAGAGTGGGAGACACAGAATCCAAAGCAGGTTCCAGGCTCTGAGCTGTCAGCACAGAGCCGGATGTGGGGCTTGAACCCACGAACTGTGAGATCATGACCTGAGCGGAAGTCGGACTCTTAACCAACTGAGCCACCCAGATGCCCCATCACCTCCTGACTGTTATGCACAATATTGAAATCTACTTCAACAGTGGAACTCTCACCTTGGCTGACTGCAACCCTTTCGTGTCTATCCATCAGCAAAATCTAAACAAAACCGGATAAGCACAATCTTCAAATGGACCCCAGGGTGAGGACAGTGTCCATTCAGAGGTCACAAAGCCTGGGCCTACAGCACTGTGCTCTTCTCCTGGATCTGACTGGCTGTGGCCATCTGGGACCCTGGTGATTATGGCAGCTGCCTGCCCAGAGACAGGAAGACTTGGATCGGGACAACCTGTAGGAGAGGCACCTAGTGTGCTAAAGACTGTCTGTCCACACAAACAGGGACTCGCTTCCTCTGTCAAAGCTTCTATGACTGGAAAACAGTCTTTGGGAAGAGGGTATAAATGGCATCCAGGGCTGGGATTGTTCTCCTGACAGCCATGTTTTGGAGGAAACCATGAGCCCCTGCTTAGAACATAAGATCTGGGAGAGGATTCTTCTCCTCCCCGCCCAAATCCTGCACATTGACACACCAGCACTGGTCTTAAAATCTGTGTCAGCCCTTGGGAGCATCTTGTGGGTCCATCTCCAGGGAAAGAGCCCTGAGAAGAGGCCCCTGTCCCCAACTTGTTCCTGGAAAAGCCACCTGGGACATTGCCCTTATTAGGTGCTATATTTGATTCCTCTAACTGCCACAAACTGGGTGGCTTCAGACAACCAGAATTTATGCTCTCACAGTGCTGGGGGGCCAAACTTCTGAAATTGAGCTGCAGGGCCATGCTTTCTCTAAAGTCCTGAGAATCCTTCCTTGCCTCTCCTGGCCTTTGGTGTCTCTGGATGGTCATTGTCTTGTGGCCACATACTCCAGTCTCTTCCTCCTCCTCTGTGTCTCTCTTATAAGGATTCATATGATTGAATTTGGGATCTACCCAGGTGATAGAGGATAATCCCTTTTCTCAAGATCCTTAACTTAATTACAGCTCTTGCCAAATAAGGTAATGTTAACAGGTTTTGGGGATTACAACACACATATTGTTTTGGGGTCCACCATTCAACCCACTCTACGTCGTTATCTACCAGAGGGATCTGCATTTTATCATGCTCTCCATGAGTGAGCACAAGGCCTGGCATTCAGGGAGTATCGTGTGACACTTGTAGAAAGGACAGATGAATTGCACATGCAGAGGGGCCGTGAATCTTAGGAAATGTCAGTAGCTAGAAGGAAGATGGTGTGAGTTCTGTTTCTGTCCCCATCCTTGACGGAGCAGCCTCCTTTCCCAGTAATAGGTTATTAGACAAAACATGGCTGAGTCTCTCAGAACCATGTTTGAAGGTGTTTTACATTCCACAAGTCATAAATATTTGGGCGGGGGAGCAAAATCATTTCCTGCAGCAGTTCTGGAGGGCTGGTAAGTGGGATGTGAGATTTTTGTTCTGGCCCAATGCAGAGGACATGTGCTGGAATGCAAGATCTCTTCTTGTCTTCCCAGCAGCGTGATGGCTATACTTTGATACAAGCCAACCACCTGTGACCACCTGGGATAGACTGAAGACTCCCAGGAGATGAGGTTTGATCTCTGGCCATCAGGCTCCTGGGATGGAGATAGCAGCTGTTGGCCCTCTGGCCTCTGCCAGCAATGGCTGTCAGGGAGGAATGAGATACATATCATCAGGAAAGCCAAGGTGGCCATGGGTTTCCATTTGGTACCTTGGGAGTGGGTTGAGCCTGAGAAAAAACGAGTGGAACCAGAGGTGATATGGCCACGGCTTGAAAGTGGAGGCCAGTTGGGAGAAGTTGGTGAGCACAACAACAGTCCCTGCATAGCCCAGAAGATAAGAGTTTGACTCCCTCAGCCACACTAGGTCTCTTCACTACACACAGCAGCTGACATGGTTAGGAATGCTAATTCAGGCTCTCTCCCTCTTGGCCATATGGAACTGCTAGTTGGAATCTATTTGGGTCTCCCCAGATTTGCTGTGTGACCTCTTGAGCCCTGAGCAAGAAGCAGGATGAAATCCCCTCTGCCTTAGTTTCCCTTTGGCCTCTATACAATTCTGCCCGACTTGGAAGCGAGGCTCCAAGCTGGCCTTCCCATCTGCTTCTATTTGTTTCCCTTTCTGTTTTTCTTATTCACTAAAGATGGCATTCTTCCTGCTGGTTCCCGCTTATTTATTTATTTATTTATTTTAAATGTTTATTTATTTTTGAAAAGAGACAGATACAGAACGTGAGTTGGAGAGGGGCAGACACACACACGCACACACACACGCACACACGCACACGCACAGAATCTGAAGCACGATCCAGGTTCCGAGCTTGTCAGCACAGAGCCCAATACAGGGCTGGAACTCACGAACTGTGAGATCATGATCTGAGACGAAGTCAGATGCTGAACCAACTGAGCCACCCAGTCACCTCTGCTGGCTACTATTTAAAGGGATTTTCCCTTATACCATTCTGCTCCTCCATTTCTCCCACCATAATGATTGGCTGGATGCTGACGAACACCGTTAATGCAGAGGAGTATAAAAAGCACATCAATTTAACGTTTTCTGAACATTAACCCTGTTTTTCTTATCTTATCTATAAGAATGTATTGTTGTGTGCTTTGCATAGAGTTGTGTCAATGATGCTTTCTTTCCTTGAGGAAGGTCACATTTAGGAAGGAAGGAAGAAAGAACTTTAACCTAAAAATTATAAAACAAAACAACATATAAGGAAAACCAACAGCAAGAGCTAACCATTCCAAGGGAGGAGAGCAGAGCTCTCGACTCTCTGTGGCATAGAATCTCCAGCAAGGAATGGAACTTGGGGTTAAGAGTCATAAAAGAAGGTGCCTTCATGTCCATGTTTGCAATGTGGAGGTACAATAACCAAAACCATTTATGGGGGTTTCCTTGACGTTCCATTGTCAAGGGGACTCATTTGCCTCCTTTGTATTAGAAGCACATTGCCAATGTATACGTAATTATGCCCTTGTCTTTCCTGCAAGATTCCAGTTCAACTGCATGTTCCTGTGGCTTAGAGTTTGAAGTCTCCCTAAGCTAATAAATGTCTGACCTTCCTAAGGGAAGTATGAACAAAATCTTGGCTCCAAGCATTATGAGCATTCCTGCTGGAGACATACATTAGCTCATCATACCAACCTTGACTATTAGTTCCTTATAGCACACCGATTAGCTGATTTGTAGTTAATTCAGCAGTTACAAATTCTTCACAGTCAAGTGCTTAACTCTGAATCTGATGCCATATCTATCTCATGCAGTTTTAAGATGGTCCAGTGATTTCACTACCTTAAAGGTTGCACACAATTCGATTGATAATTCACAGCTCAAATGTTTCCAAAATGAAAAAAAAGCCATTTCACAAATCAATTTCCCCAACTGTTCAATTTTTTTGTCAGAGTTCTCAATTTAACACTGGAACTGGATCATTAAAAAAAAAATCTATTCTCAAATCATCACATCCGAGAGACCAGGCGTACTCCTTAAAAACAAATGCCAAAATAGTCTTTTAATGTTTCTAATTATTTGCATTTATAATAAGATTTTCTGATCAAGAACAAAGCATGCACATTGTGGGAAAAAGTTAACCATAAAAAAGCACAAACAGCGAATATCCCTTTGAAATCACTAATATGTATCCACAGTTAGCATTTTGGAGGACATCCATCAAACATTTTTTCCCCCGTTAGGTTGAACCACATGAAATTGCCAATATTCAATCATTTTTGGTCTACAGAATGACAGTTTTATATGATTTTACCTAATGCAGAAACATACATACATACAAAACTCTATATTTATTTCAAAACTTGATTA